>CM056575.1:61585000-62019619 GCA_029721435.1 Gymnothorax reevesii
ATAGCCTTACAAGTACTTTGGACCAATCGAGACCTTATATGCATTGCACTGTGATCTGACGCTGTTACCAGGCCAGAAACACGCACAGATTCACGTTCTGAGCTTAAAACCTCAAAGAAGCGTGATTTCATGAAAGTGCGTATAGCCACAGTTCCAGCGCTCTAGCTCACTTCCTTACAGAGATAAACGCATATTCAATCCAATTCAGTCGTACAGTGACATTTCCCTCAAGTTTGTCACCTTCCCACTGAGTTACACACAGAATGAACATTTTTGACAAGCAAAACTAAAAAAAAGAAAGTTTTTGAAAAAGTGCATATTTTAACTTCAGAAGCTTATATTCACTTCCAAATGGCCATATAAGCACATTGGACCAAACGATCCCATATATGCATTGCACTGTGATCTGAAGCTGTTCCCAGGACAGAAACACGCACAGATTCACGTTCTGAGCTTAAAACCTCAAAGAAGCGAGTTTTCATGAAAGACCGTATAGCCACAGTTTCAGCGCTCTAGCTCGCTTTCAGACAGAGATAAACGCATATTCAATCCAATTCAGTCGTATAGTCACAATACACTCAAGTTTTTCACTTTCCCACTGACTTACACACAAAATGAACATTTTTGACAAGCAGAACTAAAAAAAAGACAGTTTTTGAAAAAGTGCATATCTTCACTTCAGAAGCTTATATTCACTTCCAAATAGCCTTACAAGTACTTTGGACCAATCGAGACCTTATATGCATTGCACTGTGATCTGACGCTGTTACCAGGCCAGAAACACGCACAGATTCACGTTCTGAGCTTAAAACCTCAAAGAAGCGTGATTTCATGAAAGTGCGTATAGCCACAGTTTCAGCGCTCTAGCTCACTTCCTTACAGAGATAAACGCATATTCGCACCAATACAGTCGTATAGTCACAATTCACTCAAGTTTTTCACTTTTCCACTGAGTTACACACAAAATAAACATTTTTGACAAGCAGAACTAAAAAAAAGAAAGTTTTTGAAAAAGTGCATATTTTCACTTCAGAAGCTTATATTCACTTCCAAATGGCCTTATAAGCACATTGGACCAAAGGATCCCATATATGCATTGCACTGTGATCTGAAGCTGTTCTCAGGCCAGAAACACGCACAGATTCACGTTCTGAGCTTAAAACCTCAAAGAAGCGAGTTTTCATGAAAGACCGTATAGCCACAGTTTCAGCGCTCTAGCTCACTTCCTTACAGAGATAAACGCATATTCAATCCAATTCAGTCGTACAGTGACATTTCCCTCAAGTTTGTCACCTTCCCACTGAGTTACACACAGAATGAACATTTTTGACAAGCAAAACTAAAAAAAAGAAAGTTTTTGAAAAAGTGCATATTTTAACTTCAGAAGCTTATATTCACTTCCAAATGGCCATATAAGCACATTGGACCAAACGATCCCATATATGCATTGCACTGTGATCTGAAGCTGTTCCCAGGCCAGAAACACGCACAGATTCAAGTTCTGAGCTTAAAACCTCAAAGAAGCGAGTTTTCATGAAAGACCGTATAGCCACAGTTTCAGCGCTCTAGCTCACTTCCTTACAGAGATAAACGCATATTCAATCCAATTCAGTCGTACAGTGACATTTCCCTCAAGTTTGTCACCTTCCCACTGAGTTACACACAGAATGAACATTTTTGACAAGCAGAACTAAAAAAAAAGAAAGTTTCTGAAAAAGTGCATATCTTCCCTTCAGAAGCTTATATTCACTTCCAAATAGCCTTTACAAGTACTTTGGACCAATCGAGACCTTATATGCATTGCACTGTGATCTGACGCTGTTACCAGGCCAGAAACACGCACAGATTCACGTTCTGAGCTTAAAACCTCAAAGAAGCGTGATTTCATGAAAGTGCGTATAGCCACAGTTTCAGCGCTCTAGCTCACTTCCTTACAGAGATAAACGCATATTCACACCAATTCAGTCGTATAGTCACAATTCACTCAAGTTTTTCACTTTCCCACTGAGTTACACACAAAATAAACATTTTTGACAAGCAGAACTAAAAAAAAGAAAGTTTTTGAAAAAGTGCATATTTTCACTTCAGCAGCTTATATTCACTTCCAAATGGCCAAATAAGCACATTGGACCAAACGATCCCATATATGCATTGCACTGTGATCTGAAGCTGTTCCCAGGCCAGAAACACGCACAGATTCACGTTCTGAGCTTAAAACCTCAAAGAAGCGAGTTTTCATGAAAGACCGTATAGCCACAGTTTCAGCGCTCTAGCTCGCTTTCAGACAGAGATAAACGCATATTCACACCAATTCAGTCGTATAGTCACAATACACTCAAGTTTGTCACCTTCCCACTGAGTTACACACAGAATGAACATTTTTGACAAGCAAAACTAAAAAAAAGAAAGTTTTTGAAAAAGTGCATATTTTCACTTCAGAAGCTTATATTCACTTCCAAATGGCCATATAAGCACATTGGACCAAACGATCCCATATATGCATTGCACTGTGATCTGAAGCTGTTCCCAGGCCAGAAACACGCACAGATTCACGTTCTGAGCTTAAAACCTCAAAGAAGCGTGTTTTCATGAAAGACCGTATAGCCACAGTTTCAGCGCTCTAGCTCGCTTTCAGACAGAGATAAACGCATATTCACACCAATTCAGTCGTATAGTCACAATACACTCAAGTTTGTCACCTTCCCACTGAGTTACACACAGAATGAACATTTTTGACAAGCAAAACTAAAAAAAAGAAAGTTTTTGAAAAAGTGCATATTTTCACTTCAGAAGCTTATATTCACTTCCAAATGGCCATATAAGCACATTGGACCAAACGATCCCATATATGCATTGCACTGTGATCTGAAGCTGTTCCCAGGCCAGAAACACGCACAGATTCACGTTCTGAGCTTAAAACCTCAAAGAAGCGAGTTTTCATGAAAGACCGTATAGCCACAGTTTCAGCGCTCTAGCTCGCTTTCAGACAGAGATAAACGCATATTCAATCCAATTCAGTCGTATAGTCACAATACACTCAAGTTTTTCACTTTCCCACTGAGTTACACACAAAATGAACATTTTTGACAAGCAGAACTAAAAAAAAGACAGTTTTTGAAAAAGTGCATATCTTCACTTCAGAAACTTATATTCACTTCTAAATGGCCATACAAGTACATTGGACCAAACGAGACCATATTTGCATTGCACTGTGATCTGAAGCTGTTCCCAGGCCAGGAACACGCACAGATTCACGTTCTGAGCTTAAAACCTCAAAGAAGCGTGATTTCATGAAAGTGCGTATAGCCACAGTTTCAGCGCTCTAGCTCACTTCCTTACAGAGATAAACGCATATTCAATCCAATTCAGTCGTACAGTGACATTTCCCTCAAGTTTGTCACCTTCCCACTGAGTTACACACAGAATGAACATTTTTGACAAGCAAAACTAAAAAAAAGAAAGTTTTTGAAAAAGTGCATATTTTCACTTCAGAAGCTTATATTCACTTCCAAATAGCCTTACAAGTACTTTGGACCAATCGAGACCTTATATGCATTGCACTGTGATCTGACGCTGTTACCAGGCCAGAAACACGCACAGATTCACGTTCTGAGCTTAAAACCTCAAAGAAGCGTGATTTCATGAAAGTGCGTATAGCCACAGTTCCAGCGCTCTAGCTCACTTCCTTACAGAGATAAACGCATATTCAATCCAATTCAGTCGTACAGTGACATTTCCCTCAAGTTTGTCACCTTCCCACTGAGTTACACACAGAATGAACATTTTTGACAAGCAAAACTAAAAAAAAGAAAGTTTTTGAAAAAGTGCATATTTTAACTTCAGAAGCTTATATTCACTTCCAAATGGCCATATAAGCACATTGGACCAAACGATCCCATATATGCATTGCACTGTGATCTGAAGCTGTTCCCAGGACAGAAACACGCACAGATTCACGTTCTGAGCTTAAAACCTCAAAGAAGCGAGTTTTCATGAAAGACCGTATAGCCACAGTTTCAGCGCTCTAGCTCGCTTTCAGACAGAGATAAACGCATATTCAATCCAATTCAGTCGTATAGTCACAATACACTCAAGTTTTTCACTTTCCCACTGACTTACACACAAAATGAACATTTTTGACAAGCAGAACTAAAAAAAAGAAAGTTTTTGAAAAAGTGCATATCTTCACTTCAGAAGCTTATATTCACTTCCAAATAGCCTTACAAGTACTTTGGACCAATCGAGACCTTATATGCATTGCACTGTGATCTGACGCTGTTACCAGGCCAGAAACACGCACAGATTCACGTTCTGAGCTTAAAACCTCAAAGAAGCGTGATTTCATGAAAGTGCGTATAGCCACAGTTTCAGCGCTCTAGCTCACTTCCTTACAGAGATAAACGCATATTCGCACCAATTCAGTCGTATAGTCACAATTCACTCAAGTTTTTCACTTTTCCACTGAGTTACACACAAAATAAACATTTTTGACAAGCAGAACTAAAAAAAAGAAAGTTTTTGAAAAAGTGCATATTTTCACTTCAGAAGCTTATATTCACTTCCAAATGGCCTTATAAGCACATTGGACCAAAGGATCCCATATATGCATTGCACTGTGATCTGAAGCTGTTCTCAGGCCAGAAACACGCACAGATTCACGTTCTGAGCTTAAAACCTCAAAGAAGCGAGTTTTCATGAAAGACCGTATAGCCACAGTTTCAGCGCTCTAGCTCACTTCCTTACAGAGATAAACGCATATTCAATCCAATTCAGTCGTACAGTGACATTTCCCTCAAGTTTGTCACCTTCCCACTGAGTTACACACAGAATGAACATTTTTGACAAGCAAAACTAAAAAAAAGAAAGTTTTTGAAAAAGTGCATATTTTAACTTCAGAAGCTTATATTCACTTCCAAATGGCCATATAAGCACATTGGACCAAACGATCCCATATATGCATTGCACTGTGATCTGAAGCTGTTCCCAGGCCAGAAACACGCACAGATTCAAGTTCTGAGCTTAAAACCTCAAAGAAGCGAGTTTTCATGAAAGACCGTATAGCCACAGTTTCAGCGCTCTAGCTCACTTCCTTACAGAGATAAACGCATATTCAATCCAATTCAGTCGTACAGTGACATTTCCCTCAAGTTTGTCACCTTCCCACTGAGTTACACACAGAATGAACATTTTTGACAAGCAGAACTAAAAAAAAAGAAAGTTTCTGAAAAAGTGCATATCTTCCCTTCAGAAGCTTATATTCACTTCCAAATAGCCTTTACAAGTACTTTGGACCAATCGAGACCTTATATGCATTGCACTGTGATCTGACGCTGTTACCAGGCCAGAAACACGCACAGATTCACGTTCTGAGCTTAAAACCTCAAAGAAGCGTGATTTCATGAAAGTGCGTATAGCCACAGTTTCAGCGCTCTAGCTCACTTCCTTACAGAGATAAACGCATATTCACACCAATTCAGTCGTATAGTCACAATTCACTCAAGTTTTTCACTTTCCCACTGAGTTACACACAAAATAAACATTTTTGACAAGCAGAACTAAAAAAAAGAAAGTTTTTGAAAAAGTGCATATTTTCACTTCAGCAGCTTATATTCACTTCCAAATGGCCAAATAAGCACATTGGACCAAACGATCCCATATATGCATTGCACTGTGATCTGAAGCTGTTCCCAGGCCAGAAACACGCACAGATTCACGTTCTGAGCTTAAAACCTCAAAGAAGCGAGTTTTCATGAAAGACCGTATAGCCACAGTTTCAGCGCTCTAGCTCGCTTTCAGACAGAGATAAACGCATATTCACACCAATTCAGTCGTATAGTCACAATACACTCAAGTTTGTCACCTTCCCACTGAGTTACACACAGAATGAACATTTTTGACAAGCAAAACTAAAAAAAAGACAGTTTTTGAAAAAGTGCATATCTTCACTTCAGAAACTTATATTCACTTCTAAATGGCCATACAAGTACATTGGACCAAACGAGACCATATTTGCATTGCACTGTGATCTGAAGCTGTTCCCAGGCCAGGAACACGCACAGATTCACGTTCTGAGCTTAAAACCTCAAAGAAGCGTGATTTCATGAAAGTGCGTATAGCCACAGTTTCAGCGCTCTAGCTCACTTCCTTACAGAGATAAACGCATATTCAATCCAATTCAGTCGTACAGTGACATTTCCCTCAAGTTTGTCACCTTCCCACTGAGTTACACACAGAATGAACATTTTTGACAAGCAAAACTAAAAAAAAGAAAGTTTTTGAAAAAGTGCATATTTTCACTTCAGAAGCTTATATTCACTTCCAAATAGCCTTACAAGTACTTTGGACCAATCGAGACCTTATATGCATTGCACTGTGATCTGACGCTGTTACCAGGCCAGAAACACGCACAGATTCACGTTCTGAGCTTAAAACCTCAAAGAAGCGTGATTTCATGAAAGTGCGTATAGCCACAGTTCCAGCGCTCTAGCTCACTTCCTTACAGAGATAAACGCATATTCAATCCAATTCAGTCGTACAGTGACATTTCCCTCAAGTTTGTCACCTTCCCACTGAGTTACACACAGAATGAACATTTTTGACAAGCAAAACTAAAAAAAAGAAAGTTTTTGAAAAAGTGCATATTTTAACTTTAGAAGCTTATATTCACTTCCAAATGGCCATATAAGCACATTGGACCAAACGATCCCATATATGCATTGCACTGTGATCTGAAGCTGTTCCCAGGCCAGAAACACGCACAGATTCACGTTCTGAGCTTAAAACCTCAAAGAAGCGAGTTTTCATGAAAGACCGTATAGCCACAGTTTCAGCGCTCTAGCTCGCTTTCAGACAGAGATAAACGCATATTCAATCCAATTCAGTCGTATAGTCACAATACACTCAAGTTTTTCACTTTCCCACTGAGTTACACACAAAATGAACATTTTTGACAAGCAGAACTAAAAAAAAGACAGTTTTTGAAAAAGTGCATATCTTCACTTCAGAAGCTTATATTCACTTCCAAATAGCCTTACAAGTACTTTGGACCAATCGAGACCTTATATGCATTGCACTGTGATCTGACGCTGTTACCAGGCCAGAAACACGCACAGATTCACGTTCTGAGCTTAAAACCTCAAAGAAGCGAGTGTTCATGAAAGACCGTATAGCCACAGTTTCAGCGCTCTAGCTCACTTCCTTACAGAGATAAACGCATATTCAATCCAATTCAGTCGTACAGTGACATTTCCCTCAAGTTTGTCACCTTCCCACTGAGTTACACACAGAATGAACATTTTTGACAAGCAAAACTAAAAAAAAGAAAGTTTTTGAAAAAGTGCATATTTTAATTTCAGAAGCTTATATTCACTTCCAAATGGCCATATAAGCACATTGGACCAAACGATCCCATATATGCATTGCACTGTGATCTGAAGCTGTTCCCAGGCCAGAAACACGCACAGATTCAAGTTCTGAGCTTAAAACCTCAAAGAAGCGAGTTTTCATGAAAGACCGTATAGCCACAGTTTCAGCGCTCTAGCTCACTTCCTTACAGAGATAAACGCATATTCAATCCAATTCAGTCGTACAGTGACATTTCCCTCAAGTTTGTCACCTTCCCACTGAGTTACACACAGAATGAACATTTTTGACAAGCAGAACTAAAAAAAAAGAAAGTTTCTGAAAAAGTGCATATCTTCCCTTCAGAAGCTTATATTCACTTCCAAATAGCCTTACAAGTACTTTGGACCAATCGAGACCTTATATGCATTGCACTGTGATCTGACGCTGTTACCAGGCCAGAAACACGCACAGATTCACGTTCTGAGCTTAAAACCTCAAAGAAGCGTGATTTCATGAAAGTGCGTATAGCCACAGTTTCAGCGCTCTAGCTCACTTCCTTACAGAGATAAACGCATATTCGCACCAATTCAGTCGTATAGTCACAATTCACTCAAGTTTTTCACTTTTCCACTGAGTTACACACAAAATAAACATTTTTGACAAGCAGAACTAAAAAAAAGAAAGTTTTTGAAAAAGTGCATATTTTCACTTCAGAAGCTTATATTCACTTCCAAATGGCCTTATAAGCACATTGGACCAAAGGATCCCATATATGCATTGCACTGTGATCTGAAGCTGTTCTCAGGCCAGAAACACGCACAGATTCACGTTCTGAGCTTAAAACCTCAAAGAAGCGAGTTTTCATGAAAGACCGTATAGCCACAGTTTCAGCGCTCTAGCTCACTTCCTTACAGAGATAAACGCATATTCAATCCAATTCAGTCGTACAGTGACATTTCCCTCAAGTTTGTCACCTTCCCACTGAGTTACACACAGAATGAACATTTTTGACAAGCAAAACTAAAAAAAAGAAAGTTTTTGAAAAAGTGCATATTTTAACTTCAGAAGCTTATATTCACTTCCAAATGGCCATATAAGCACATTGGACCAAACGATCCCATATATGCATTGCACTGTGATCTGAAGCTGTTCCCAGGCCAGAAACACGCACAGATTCAAGTTCTGAGCTTAAAACCTCAAAGAAGCGAGTTTTCATGAAAGACCGTATAGCCACAGTTTCAGCGCTCTAGCTCACTTCCTTACAGAGATAAACGCATATTCAATCCAATTCAGTCGTACAGTGACATTTCCCTCAAGTTTGTCACCTTCCCACTGAGTTACACACAGAATGAACATTTTTGACAAGCAGAACTAAAAAAAAAGAAAGTTTCTGAAAAAGTGCATATCTTCCCTTCAGAAGCTTATATTCACTTCCAAATAGCCTTACAAGTACTTTGGACCAATCGAGACCTTATATGCATTGCACTGTGATCTGACGCTGTTACCAGGCCAGAAACACGCACAGATTCACGTTCTGAGCTTAAAACCTCAAAGAAGCGTGATTTCATGAAAGTGCGTATAGCCACAGTTTCAGCGCTCTAGCTCACTTCCTTACAGAGATAAACGCATATTCACACCAATTCAGTCGTATAGTCACAATTCACTCAAGTTTTTCACTTTCCCACTGAGTTACACACAAAATAAACATTTTTGACAAGCAGAACTAAAAAAAAGAAATTTTTTGAAAAAGTGCATATTTTCACTTCAGCAGCTTATATTCACTTCCAAATGGCCATATAAGCACATTGGACCAAACGATCCCATATATGCATTGCACTGTGATCTGAAGCTGTTCCCAGGCCAGAAACACGCACAGATTCACGTTCTGAGCTTAAAACCTCAAAGAAGCGAGTTTTCATGAAAGACCGTATAGCCACAGTTTCAGCGCTCTAGCTCGCTTTCAGACAGAGATAAACGCATATTCACACCAATTCAGTCGTATAGTCACAATACACTCAAGTTTGTCACCTTCCCACTGAGTTACACACAGAATGAACATTTTTGACAAGCAAAACTAAAAAAAAGAAAGTTTTTGAAAAAGTGCATATTTTCACTTCAGAAGCTTATATTCACTTCCAAATGGCCATATAAGCACATTGGACCAAACGATCCCATATATGCATTGCACTGTGATCTGAAGCTGTTCCCAGGCCAGAAACACGCACAGATTCACGTTCTGAGCTTAAAACCTCAAAGAAGCGAGTTTTCATGAAAGACCGTATAGCCACAGTTTCAGCGCTCTAGCTCGCTTTCAGACAGAGATAAACGCATATTCAATCCAATTCAGTCGTATAGTCACAATACACTCAAGTTTTTCACTTTCCCACTGAGTTACACACAAAATGAACATTTTTGACAAGCAGAACTAAAAAAAAGACAGTTTTTGAAAAAGTGCATATCTTCACTTCAGAAACTTATATTCACTTCTAAATGGCCATACAAGTACATTGGACCAAACGAGACCATATTTGCATTGCACTGTGATCTGAAGCTGTTCCCAGGCCAGGAACACGCACAGATTCACGTTCTGAGCTTAAAACCTCAAAGAAGCGTGATTTCATGAAAGTGCGTATAGCCACAGTTTCAGCGCTCTAGCTCACTTCCTTACAGAGATAAACGCATATTCAATCCAATTCAGTCGTACAGTGACATTTCCCTCAAGTTTGTCACCTTCCCACTGAGTTACACACAGAATGAACATTTTTGACAAGCAAAACTAAAAAAAAGAAAGTTTTTGAAAAAGTGCATATTTTCACTTCAGAAGCTTATATTCACTTCCAAATGGCCATATAAGCACATTGGACCAAACGATCCCATATATGCATTGCACTGTGATCTGAAGCTGTTCCCAGGACAGAAACACGCACAGATTCACGTTCTGAGCTTAAAACCTCAAAGAAGCGAGTTTTCATGAAAGACCGTATAGCCACAGTTTCAGCGCTCTAGCTCGCTTTCAGACAGAGATAAACGCATATTCAATCCAATTCAGTCGTATAGTCACAATTCACTCAAGTTTTTCACTTTTCCACTGAGTTACACACAAAATAAACATTTTTGACAAGCAGAACTAAAAAAAAGAAAGTTTTTGAAAAAGTGCATATTTTCACTTCAGAAGCTTATATTCACTTCCAAATGGCCTTATAAGCACATTGGACCAAAGGATCCCATATATGCATTGCACTGTGATCTGAAGCTGTTCTCAGGACAGAAACACGCACAGATTCACGTTCTGAGCTTAAAACCTCAAAGAAGCGAGTTTTCATGAAAGACCGTATAGCCACAGTTTCAGCGCTCTAGCTCACTTCCTTACAGAGATAAACGCATATTCAATCCAATTCAGTCGTACAGTGACATTTCCCTCAAGTTTGTCACCTTCCCACTGAGTTACACACAGAATGAACATTTTTGACAAGCAAAACTAAAAAAAAGAAAGTTTTTGAAAAAGTGCATATTTTAACTTCAGAAGCTTATATTCACTTCCAAATGGCCATATAAGCACATTGGACCAAACGATCCCATATATGCATTGCACTGTGATCTGAAGCTGTTCCCAGGCCAGAAACACGCACAGATTCAAGTTCTGAGCTTAAAACCTCAAAGAAGCGAGTTTTCATGAAAGACCGTATAGCCACAGTTTCAGCGCTCTAGCTCACTTCCTTACAGAGATAAACGCATATTCAATCCAATTCAGTCGTACAGTGACATTTCCCTCAAGTTTGTCACCTTCCCACTGAGTTACACACAGAATGAACATTTTTGACAAGCAGAACTAAAAAAAAAGAAAGTTTCTGAAAAAGTGCATATCTTCCCTTCAGAAGCTTATATTCACTTCCAAATAGCCTTACAAGTACTTTGGACCAATCGAGACCTTATATGCATTGCACTGTGATCTGACGCTGTTACCAGGCCAGAAACACGCACAGATTCACGTTCTGAGCTTAAAACCTCAAAGAAGCGTGATTTCATGAAAGTGCGTATAGCCACAGTTTCAGCGCTCTAGCTCACTTCCTTACAGAGATAAACGCATATTCACACCAATTCAGTCGTATAGTCACAATTCACTCAAGTTTTTCACTTTCCCACTGAGTTACACACAAAATAAACATTTTTGACAAGCAGAACTAAAAAAAAGAAAGTTTTTGAAAAAGTGCATATTTTCACTTCAGCAGCTTATATTCACTTCCAAATGGCCAAATAAGCACATTGGACCAAACGATCCCATATATGCATTGCACTGTGATCTGAAGCTGTTCCCAGGCCAGAAACACGCACAGATTCACGTTCTGAGCTTAAAACCTCAAAGAAGCGAGTTTTCATGAAAGACCGTATAGCCACAGTTTCAGCGCTCTAGCTCGCTTTCAGACAGAGATAAACGCATATTCACACCAATTCAGTCGTATAGTCACAATACACTCAAGTTTGTCACCTTCCCACTGAGTTACACACAGAATGAACATTTTTGACAAGCAAAACTAAAAAAAAGAAAGTTTTTGAAAAAGTGCATATTTTCACTTCAGAAGCTTATATTCACTTCCAAATGGCCATATAAGCACATTGGACCAAACGATCCCATATATGCATTGCACTGTGATCTGAAGCTGTTCCCAGGCCAGAAACACGCACAGATTCACGTTCTGAGCTTAAAACCTCAAAGAAGCGAGTTTTCATGAAAGACCGTATAGCCACAGTTTCAGCGCTCTAGCTCGCTTTCAGACAGAGATAAACGCATATTCAATCCAATTCAGTCGTATAGTCACAATACACTCAAGTTTTTCACTTTCCCACTGAGTTACACACAAAATGAACATTTTTGACAAGCAGAACTAAAAAAAAGACAGTTTTTGAAAAAGTGCATATCTTCACTTCAGAAACTTATATTCACTTCTAAATGGCCATACAAGTACATTGGACCAAACGAGACCATATTTGCATTGCACTGTGATCTGAAGCTGTTCCCAGGCCAGGAACACGCACAGATTCACGTTCTGAGCTTAAAACCTCAAAGAAGCGTGATTTCATGAAAGTGCGTATAGCCACAGTTTCAGCGCTCTAGCTCACTTCCTTACAGAGATAAACGCATATTCAATCCAATTCAGTCGTACAGTGACATTTCCCTCAAGTTTGTCACCTTCCCACTGAGTTACACACAGAATGAACATTTTTGACAAGCAAAACTAAAAAAAAGAAAGTTTTTGAAAAAGTGCATATTTTCACTTCAGAAGCTTATATTCACTTCCAAATAGCCTTACAAGTACTTTGGACCAATCGAGACCTTATATGCATTGCACTGTGATCTGACGCTGTTACCAGGCCAGAAACACGCACAGATTCACGTTCTGAGCTTAAAACCTCAAAGAAGCGTGATTTCATGAAAGTGCGTATAGCCACAGTGCCAGCGCTCTAGCTCACTTCCTTACAGAGATAAACGCATATTCGCACCAATTCACTCGTATAGTCACAATTCACTCAAGTTTTTCACTTTTCCACTGAGTTACACACAAAATAAACATTTTTGACAAGCAGAACTAAAAAAAAGAAAGTTTTTGAAAAAGTGCATATTTTCACTTCAGAAGCTTATATTCACTTCCAAATGGCCTTATAAGCACATTGGACCAAAGGATCCCATATATGCATTGCACTGTGATCTGAAGCTGTTCTCAGGCCAGAAACACGCACAGATTCACGTTCTGAGCTTAATACCTCAAAGAAGCGAGTTTTCATGAAAGACCGTATAGCCACAGTTTCAGCGCTCTAGCTCACTTCCTTACAGAGATAAACGCATATTCAATCCAATTCAGTCGTACAGTGACATTTCCCTCAAGTTTGTCACCTTCCCACTGAGTTACACACAGAATGAACATTTTTGACAAGCAAAACTAAAAAAAAGAAAGTTTTTGAAAAAGTGCATATTTTAACTTCAGAAGCTTATATTCACTTCCAAATGGCCATATAAGCACATTGGACCAAACGATCCCATATATGCATTGCACTGTGATCTGAAGCTGTTCCCAGGCCAGAAACACGCACAGATTCAAGTTCTGAGCTTAAAACCTCAAAGAAGCGAGTTTTCATGAAAGACCGTATAGCCACAGTTTCAGCGCTCTAGCTCACTTCCTTACAGAGATAAACGCATATTCAATCCAATTCAGTCGTACAGTGACATTTCCCTCAAGTTTGTCACCTTCCCACTGAGTTACACACAGAATGAACATTTTTGACAAGCAGAACTAAAAAAAAAGAAAGTTTCTGAAAAAGTGCATATCTTCCCTTCAGAAGCTTATATTCACTTCCAAATAGCCTTACAAGTACTTTGGACCAATCGAGACCTTATATGCATTGCACTGTGATCTGACGCTGTTACCAGGCCAGAAACACGCACAGATTCCCGTTCTGAGCTTAAAACCTCAAAGAAGCGTGATTTCATGAAAGTGCGTATAGCCACAGTTTCAGCGCTCTAGCTCACTTCCTTACAGAGATAAACGCATATTCGCACCAATTCAGTCGTATAGTCACAATTCACTCAAGTTTTTCACTTTTCCACTGAGTTACACACAAAATAAACATTTTTGACAAGCAGAACTAAAAAAAAGAAAGTTTTTGAAAAAGTGCATATTTTCACTTCAGAAGCTTATATTCACTTCCAAATGGCCTTATAAGCACATTGGACCAAAGGATCCCATATATGCATTGCACTGTGATCTGAAGCTGTTCTCAGGCCAGAAACACGCACAGATTCACGTTCTGAGCTTAAAACCTCAAAGAAGCGAGTTTTCATGAAAGACCGTATAGCCACAGTTTCAGCGCTCTAGCTCACTTCCTTACAGAGATAAACGCATATTTAACCCAATTCAGTCGTACAGTGACATTTCCCTCAAGTTTGTCACCTTCCCACTGAGTTACACACAGAATGAACATTTTTGACAAGCAGAACTAAAAAAAAAGAAAGTTTCTGAAAAAGTGCATATCTTCCCTTCAGAAGCTTATATTCACTTCCAAATAGCCTTACAAGTACTTTGGACCAATCGAGACTTTATATGCATTGCACTGTGATCTGACGCTGTTACCAGGCCAGAAACACGCACAGATTCACGTTCTGAGCTAAAACCTCAAAGAAGCGTGATTTCATGAAAGTGCGTATAGCCACAGTTTCAGCGCTCTAGCTCACTTCCTTACAGAGATAAACGCATATTCACACCAATTCAGTCGTATAGTCACAATTCACTCAAGTTTGTCACCTTCCCACTGAGTTACACACAGAATGAACATTATTGACAAGCAAAACTAAAAAAAAGAAAGTTTTTGAAAAAGTGCATATTTTCACTTCAGCAGCTTATATTCACTTCCAAATGGCCAAATAAGCACATTGGACCAAACGATCCCATATATGCATTGCACTGTGATCTGAAGCTGTTCCCAGGCCAGAAACACGCACAGATTCACGTTCTGAGCTTAAAACCTCAAAGAAGCGAGTTTTCATGAAAGACCGTATAGCCACAGTTTCAGCGCTCTAGCTCGCTTTCAGACAGAGATAAACGCATATTCACACCAATTCAGTCGTATAGTCACAATACACTCAAGTTTGTCACCTTCCCACTGAGTTACACACAGAATGAACATTTTTGACAAGCAAAACTAAAAAAAAGAAAGTTTTTGAAAAAGTGCATATTTTCACTTCAGAAGCTTATATTCACTTCCAAATAGCCTTACAAGTACTTTGGACCAATCGAGACCTTATATGCATTGCACTGTGATCTGACGCTGTTACCAGGCCAGAAACACGCACAGATTCACGTTCTGAGCTTAAAACCTCAAAGAAGCGTGATTTCATGAAAGTGCGTATAGCCACAGTTCCAGCGCTCTAGCTCACTTCCTTACAGAGATAAACGCATATTCAATCCAATTCAGTCGTACAGTGACATTTCCCTCAAGTTTGTCACCTTCCCACTGAGTTACACACAGAATGAACATTTTTGACAAGCAAAACTAAAAAAAAGAAAGTTTTTCAAAAAGTGCATATTTTAACTTTAGAAGCTTATATTCACTTCCAAATGGCCATATAAGCACATTGGACCAAACGATCCCATATATGCATTGCACTGTGATCTGAAGCTGTTCCCAGGCCAGAAACACGCACAGATTCACGTTCTGAGCTTAAAACCTCAAAGAAGCGAGTTTTCATGAAAGACCGTATAGCCACAGTTTCAGCGCTCTAGCTCGCTTTCAGACAGAGATAAACGCATATTCAATCCAATTCAGTCGTATAGTCACAATACACTCAAGTTTTTCACTTTCCCACTGAGTTACACACAAAATGAACATTTTTGACAAGCAGAACTAAAAAAAAGACAGTTTTTGAAAAAGTGCATATCTTCACTTCAGAAGCTTATATTCACTTCCAAATAGCCTTACAAGTACTTTGGACCAATCGAGACCTTATATGCATTGCACTGTGATCTGACGCTGTTACCAGGCCAGAAACACGCACAGATTCACGTTCTGAGCTTAAAACCTCAAAGAAGCGTGATTTCATGAAAGTGCGTATAGCCACAGTTTCAGCGCTCTAGCTCACTTCCTTACAGAGATAAACGCATATTCGCACCAATTCAGTCGTATAGTCACAATTCACTCAAGTTTTTCACTTTTCCACTGAGTTACACACAAAATAAACATTTTTGACAAGCAGAACTAAAAAAAAGAAAGTTTTTGAAAAAGTGCATATTTTCACTTCAGAAGCTTATATTCACTTCCAAATGGCCTTATAAGCACATTGGACCAAAGGATCCCATATATGCATTGCACTGTGATCTGAAGCTGTTCTCAGGCCAGAAACACGCACAGATTCACGTTCTGAGCTTAAAACCTCAAAGAAGCGAGTTTTCATGAAAGACCGTATAGCCACAGTTTCAGCGCTCTAGCTCACTTCCTTACAGAGATAAACGCATATTCAATCCAATTCAGTCGTACAGTGACATTTCCCTCAAGTTTGTCACCTTCCCACTGAGTTACACACAGAATGAACATTTTTGACAAGCAGAACTAAAAAAAAAGAAAGTTTCTGAAAAAGTGCATATCTTCCCTTCAGAAGCTTATATTCACTTCCAAATAGCCTTACAAGTACTTTGGACCAATCGAGACCTTATATGCATTGCACTGTGATCTGACGCTGTTACCAGGCCAGAAACACGCACAGATTCACGTTCTGAGCTAAAACCTCAAAGAAGCGTGATTTCATGAAAGTGCGTATAGCCACAGTTTCAGCGCTCTAGCTCACTTCCTTACAGAGATAAACGCATATTCACACCAATTCAGTCGTATAGTCACAATTCACTCAAGTTTGTCACCTTCCCACTGAGTTACACACAGAATGAACATTATTGACAAGCAAAACTAAAAAAAAGAAAGTTTTTGAAAAAGTGCATATTTTCACTTCAGCAGCTTATATTCACTTCCAAATGGCCAAATAAGCACATTGGACCAAACGATCCCATATATGCATTGCACTGTGATCTGAAGCTGTTCCCAGGCCAGAAACACGCACAGATTCACGTTCTGAGCTTAAAACCTCAAAGAAGCGAGTTTTCATGAAAGACCGTATAGCCACAGTTTCAGCGCTCTAGCTCGCTTTCAGACAGAGATAAACGCATATTCACACCAATTCAGTCGTATAGTCACAATACACTCAAGTTTGTCACCTTCCCACTGAGTTACACACAGAATGAACATTTTTGACAAGCAAAACTAAAAAAAAGAAAGTTTTTGAAAAAGTGCATATTTTCACTTCAGCAGCTTATATTCACTTCCAAATGGCCAAATAAGCACATTGGACCAAACGATCCCATATATGCATTGCACTGTGATCTGAAGCTGTTCCCAGGCCAGAAACACGCACAGATTCACGTTCTGAGCTTAAAACCTCAAAGAGGCGAGTTTTCATGAAAGACCGTATAGCCATAGTTTCAGCGCTCTAGCTCGCTTCCTGACTGAGGTTGGGGCATATTCGCTCCAATTCAGTCATACAGTCAATTCCCTCAAGTTTGTCACCTTCCCACTGAGGTACACACAGAATGAACATTTTTGACAAGCAAAACTAAAAAAAAGAAAGTTTTTGAAAAAGTGCATATCTTCACTTCAGAAGCTTATATTCACCTCCAAATAGCCATACAAGTTCTTTGGACCAATCCAGACCATATACGCATTGCACTGAGATCTGACGATGTTCCCAGGCCAGAAACACGCACAGATTCACGTTCTGAGCTTAAAACCTCAAAGAAGCGAGTTTTCATGAAAGACCGTATAGCCACAGTTTCAGCGCTCTAGCTCGCTTTCAGACAGAGATAAACGCATATTCAATCCAATTCAGTCGTATAGTCACAATACACTCAAGTTTTTCACTTTCCCACTGAGTTACACACAAAATGAACATTTTTGACAAGCAGAACTAAAAAAAGACAGTTTTTGAAAAAGTGCATATCTTCACTTCAGAAGCTTATATTCACTTCTAAATGGCCATACAAGTACATTGGACCAAACAAGACCATATATGCATTGCACTGTGATCTGAAGCTGTTCCCAGGCCAGGAACACGCACAGATTCACGTTCTGAGCTTAAAACCTCAAAGAAGCGTGATTTCATGAAAGTGCGTATAGCCACAGTTTCAGCGCTCTAGCTCACTTCCTTACAGAGATAAACGCATATTCAATCCAATTCAGTCGTACAGTGACATTTCCCTCAAGTTTGTCACCTTCCCACTGAGTTACACACAGAATGAACATTTTTGACAAGCAAAACTAAAAAAAAGAAAGTTTTTCAAAAAGTGCATATTTTAACTTTAGAAGCTTATATTCACTTCCAAATGGCCATATAAGCACATTGGACCAAACGATCCCATATATGCATTGCACTGTGATCTGAAGCTGTTCCCAGGCCAGAAACACGCACAGATTCACGTTCTGAGCTTAAAACCTCAAAGAAGCGAGTTTTCATGAAAGACCGTATAGCCACAGTTTCAGCGCTCTAGCTCGCTTTCAGACAGAGATAAACGCATATTCAATCCAATTCAGTCGTATAGTCACAATACACTCAAGTTTTTCACTTTCCCACTGAGTTACACACAAAATGAACATTTTTGACAAGCAGAACTAAAAAAAAGACAGTTTTTGAAAAAGTGCATATCTTCACTTCAGAAGCTTATATTCACTTCCAAATAGCCTTACAAGTACTTTGGACCAATCGAGACCTTATATGCATTGCACTGTGATCTGACGCTGTTACCAGGCCAGAAACACGCACAGATTCACGTTCTGAGCTTAAAACCTCAAAGAAGCGTGATTTCATGAAAGTGCGTATAGCCACAGTTTCAGCGCTCTAGCTCACTTCCTTACAGAGATAAACGCATATTCGCACCAATTCAGTCGTACAGTGACATTTCCCTCAAGTTTTTCACTTTTCCACTGAGTTACACACAAAATAAACATTTTTGACAAGCAGAACTAAAAAAAAGAAAGTTTTTGAAAAAGTGCATATTTTCACTTCAGAAGCTTATATTCACTTCCAAATGGCCTTATAAGCACATTGGACCAAAGGATCCCATATATGCATTGCACTGTGATCTGAAGCTGTTCTCAGGCCAGAAACACGCACAGATTCACGTTCTGAGCTTAAAACCTCAAAGAAGCGAGTTTTCATGAAAGACCGTATAGCCACAGTTTCAGCGCTCTAGCTCACTTCCTTACAGAGATAAACGCATATTCAATCCAATTCAGTCGTACAGTGACATTTCCCTCAAGTTTGTCACCTTCCCACTGAGTTACACACAGAATGAACATTTTTGACAAGCAGAACTAAAAAAAAAGAAAGTTTCTGAAAAAGTGCATATCTTCCCTTCAGAAGCTTATATTCACTTCCAAATAGCCTTACAAGTACTTTGGACCAATCGAGACCTTATATGCATTGCACTGTGATCTGACGCTGTTACCAGGCCAGAAACACGCACAGATTCACGTTCTGAGCTAAAACCTCAAAGAAGCGTGATTTCATGAAAGTGCGTATAGCCACAGTTTCAGCGCTCTAGCTCACTTCCTTACAGAGATAAACGCATATTCACACCAATTCAGTCGTATAGTCACAATTCACTCAAGTTTGTCACCTTCCCACTGAGTTACACACAGAATGAACATTATTGACAAGCAAAACTAAAAAAAAGAAAGTTTTTGAAAAAGTGCATATTTTCACTTCAGCAGCTTATATTCACTTCCAAATGGCCAAATAAGCACATTGGACCAAACGATCCCATATATGCATTGCACTGTGATCTGAAGCTGTTCCCAGGCCAGAAACACGCACAGATTCACGTTCTGAGCTTAAAACCTCAAAGAAGCGAGTTTTCATGAAAGACCGTATAGCCACAGTTTCAGCGCTCTAGCTCGCTTTCAGACAGAGATAAACGCATATTCACACCAATTCAGTCGTATAGTCACAATACACTCAAGTTTGTCACCTTCCCACTGAGTTACACACAGAATGAACATTTTTGACAAGCAAAACTAAAAAAAAGAAAGTTTTTGAAAAAGTGCATATTTTCACTTCAGCAGCTTATATTCACTTCCAAATGGCCAAATAAGCACATTGGACCAAACGATCCCATATATGCATTGCACTGTGATCTGAAGCTGTTCCCAGGCCAGAAACACGCACAGATTCACGTTCTGAGCTTAAAACCTCAAAGAGGCGAGTTTTCATGAAAGACCGTATAGCCATAGTTTCAGCGCTCTAGCTCGCTTCCTGACTGAGGTTGGGGCATATTCGCTCCAATTCAGTCATACAGTCAATTCCCTCAAGTTTGTCACCTTCCCACTGAGGTACACACAGAATGAACATTTTTGACAAGCAAAACTAAAAAAAAGAAAGTTTTTGAAAAAGTGCATATCTTCACTTCAGAAGCTTATATTCACCTCCAAATAGCCATACAAGTTCTTTGGACCAATCCAGACCATATACGCATTGCACTGAGATCTGACGATGTTCCCAGGCCAGAAACACGCACAGATTCACGTTCTGAGCTTAAAACCTCAAAGAAGCGAGTTTTCATGAAAGACCGTATAGCCACAGTT
The DNA here is from genome assembly GCA_029721435.1 of Gymnothorax reevesii. Taxonomy (NCBI): domain Eukaryota; kingdom Metazoa; phylum Chordata; class Actinopteri; order Anguilliformes; family Muraenidae; genus Gymnothorax; species Gymnothorax reevesii. The sequence continues at coordinate 61,605,515 of CM056575.1, forward strand.
TCAGCGCTCTAGCTCGCTTTCAGACAGAGATAAACGCATATTCAATCCAATTCAGTCGTATAGTCACAATACACTCAAGTTTTTCACTTTCCCACTGAGTTACACACAAAATGAACATTTTTGACAAGCAGAACTAAAAAAAGACAGTTTTTGAAAAAGTGCATATCTTCACTTCAGAAGCTTATATTCACTTCTAAATGGCCATACAAGTACATTGGACCAAACAAGACCATATATGCATTGCACTGTGATCTGAAGCTGTTCCCAGGCCAGGAACACGCACAGATTCACGTTCTGAGCTTAAAACCTCAAAGAAGCGTGATTTCATGAAAGTGCGTATAGCCACAGTTTCAGCGCTCTAGCTCACTTCCTTACAGAGATCAACGCATATTCAATCCAATTCAGTCGTACAGTGACATTTCCCTCAAGTTTGTCACCTTCCCACTGAGTTACACACAGAATGAACATTTTTGACAAGCAAAACTAAAAAAAAGAAAGTTTTTGAAAAAGTGCATATTTTCACTTCAGAAGCTTATATTCACTTCCAAATGGCCATATAAGCACATTGGACCAAACGATCCCATATATGCATTGCACTGTGATCTGAAGCTGTTCCCAGGCCAGAAACACGCACAGATTCACGTTGTGAGCTTAAAACCTCAAAGAGGCGAGTTTTCATGAAAGACCGTATAGCCATAGTTTCAGCGCTCTAGCTCGCTTCCTGACTGAGGTTGGGGCATATTCGCTCCAATTCAGTCATACAGTCAATTCCCTCAAGTTTGTCACCTTCCCACTGAGGTACACACAGAATGAACATTTTTTGCCAAGCAGAACTAAAAAAAGGAAAGTTTTTGAAAAAGTGCATATCTTCACTTCAGAAGCTTATATTCACCTCCAAATAGCCATACAAGTACTTTGGACCAATCCAGACCATATACGCATTGCACTGAGATCTGACGATGTTCCCAGGCCAGAAACACGCACAGATTCACGTTCTGAGCTTAAAACCTCAAAGAAGCGAGTTTTCATGAAAGACCGTATAGCCACAGTTTCAGCGCTCTAGCTCTCTTCCTTACAGAGCTAAACGCATATTCACTCCAATTCAGTCGTATAGTCAAAATTCACTCAAGTTTTTCACTTTCCCACTGAGTTACACACAAAATAAACATTTTTGACAAGCAGAACTAAAAAAAAGAAAGTTTTTGAAAAAGTGCATATTTTCACTTCAGAAGCTTATATTCACTTCCAAATGGCCATATAAGCACATTGGACCAAACGATCCCATATATGCATTGCACTGTGATCTGAAGCTGTTCCCAGGCCAGAAACACGCACAGATTCACGTTGTGAGCTTAAAACCTCAAAGAGGCGAGTTTTCATGAAAGACCGTATAGCCATAGTTTCAGCGCTCTAGCTCGCTTCCTGACTGAGGTTGGGGCATATTCGCTCCAATTCAGTCATACAGGCAATTCCCTCAAGTTTGTCACCTTCCCACTGAGGTACACACAGAATGAACATTTTTTGCCAAGCAGAACTAAAAAAAGGAAAGTTTTTGAAAAAGTGCATATCTTCACTTCAGAAGCTTATATTCACCTCCAAATAGCCATACAAGTACTTTGGACCAATCCACACCATATATGCATTGCACTGTGATCTGACGCTGTTCCCAGGCCAGAAACACGCACAGATTCACGTTCTGAGCTTAAAACCTCAAAGAAGCGAGTTTTCATGAAAGACCGTATAGCCACAGTTTCAGCGCTCTAGCTCGCTTTCAGACAGAGATAAACGCATATTCACACCAATTCAGTCGGAAAGTCACAATACACTCAAGTTTTTCACTTTCCCACTGAGTTACACACAAAATGAACATTTTTGACAAGCAGAACTAAAAAAAAAACAGTTTTTGAAAAAGTGCATATCTTCACTTCAGAAGCTTATATTCACTTCAAAATGGCCATACAAGTACATTGGTCCAAACGAGACCATATATGCATTGCACTGTGATCTGAAGCTGTTCCCAGGCCAGGAACACGCACAGATTCACGTTCTGAGCTTAAAACCTCAAAGAAGCGTGATTTCGTGAAAGTGCGTATGGCCACAGTTTCAGCGCTCTCGCTCACTTCCTTACAGAGATAAACGCATATTCAATCCAATTCAGTCGTACAGTGACATTTCCCTCAAGTTTGTCACCTTCCCACTGAGTTACACACAGAATGAACATTTTTGACAAGCAAAACTAAAAAAAAGAAAGTTTTTGAAAAAGTGCATATTTTCACTTCAGAAGCTTATATTCACTTCCAAATGGCCATATAAGCACATTGGAAAAAACGATCCCATATATGCATTGCACTGTGATCTGAAGCTGTTCCCAAGCTAGAAACACGCACAGATTCAAGTTCTGAGCTTAAAACCTCAAAGAAGCGAGTTTTCATGAAAGACCGTATAGCCACAGTTTCAGCGCTCTAGCTCACTTCCTTACAGAGATAAACGCATATTCAATCCAATTCAGTCGTACAGTGACATTTCCCTCAAGTTTGTCACCTTCCCACTTACACACAGAATGAACATTTTTGACAAGCAGAACTAAAAAAAAAGAAAGTTTCTGAAAAAGTGCATATCTTCCCTTCAGAAGCTTATATTCACTTCCAAATAGCCTTACAAGTACTTTGGACCAATCGAGACCTTATATGCATTGCACTGTGATCTGACGCTGTTACCAGGCCAGAAACACGCACAGATTCACGTTCTGAGCTTAAAACCTCAAAGAAGCGTGATTTCATTAAAGTGCGTATAGCCACAGTTTCAGCGCTCTAGCTCACTTCCTTACAGAGCTAAACGCATATTCACACCAATTCAGTCTTATAGTCACAATTCACTCAAGTTTTTCACTTTCCCACTGAGTTACACACAAAATGAACATTTTTGACAAGCAGAACTAAAAATAAGAAAGTTTTTGAAAAAGTGCATATTTTCACTTCAGAAGCTTATATTCACTTCCAAATGGCCATATAAGCACATTGGACCAAACGATCCCATATATGCATTGCACTGTGATCTGAAGCTGTTCCCAGGCCAGAAACACGCACAGATTCACGTTGTGAGCTTAAAACCTCAAAGAGGCGAGTTTTCATGAAAGACCGTATAGCCATAGTTTCAGCGCTCTAGCTCGCTTCCTGACTGAGGTTGGGGCATATTCGCTCCAATTCAGTCATACAGTCAATTCCCTCAAGTTTGTCACCTTCCCACTGAGGTACAAACAGAATGAACATTTTTTGCCAAGCAGAACTAAAAAAAGGAAAGTTTTTGAAAAAGTGCATATCTTCACTTCAGAAACTTATATTCACCTCCAAATAGCCATACAAGTACTTTGGACCAATCCAGACCATATATGCATTGCACTGAGATCTGACGCTGTTCCCAGGCCAGAAACACGCACAGATTCACGTTCTGAGTTTAAAACCTCAAAGAAGCGAGTTTTCATGAAAGACCGTATAGCCACAGTTTCAGCGCTCTAGCTCACTTCCTTACAGAGATAAACGCATATTCACTCCAATTCAGTCGTACAGTGACATTTCCCTCAAGTTTGTCACCTTCCCACTGAGTTACACACAGAATGAACATTTTTGACAAGCAGAACTAAAAAAAAGAAAGTTTTTGAAAAAGTGCATATTTTCACTTCAGAAGCTTATATTCACTTCCAAATGGCCATATAAGCACATTGACTCAACGAGACCATATATGCATTGCACTGTGATCTGAAGCTGTTCCCAGGCCAGAAACACGCACAGATTCAGGTTCTGAGCTTAAAGCCTCAAAGAAGCGTGTTTTCATGAAAGTGCGTATAGCCACAGTTTCAGCACTCTAGCTCTCTTCCTTACAGAGCTAAACGCATATTCACTCCAATTCAGTCGTATAGTCAAAATTCACTCAAGCTTTTCACTTTTCCACTGAGTTACACACAGAATGAACATTTTTGGCCAAGCAGAACTAAAAAAAAAGGAAAGTTTTTGAAAAAGTGCATATCTTCACTTCAGAAGCTGCTATTCATTTACAAATGAGCATACAAGCACATTGGAACAAACGAAACCATAAATGCATTGCACTTTGATCTGAAGCTGTTCCCAGGCCAGGAACACGCACAGATTCAGGTTCTGAGCTTAAAACCTCAAAGAAGCGGGTTTTCATGAAAGTGCGTATAGCCACAGTTTCAGCGCTCTAGCTCTCTTCCTTACAGAGAAAAACGCATATTCACTCCAATTCAGTCGTACAGTGACATTTCCCTCAAGTTTGTCACCTTCCCACTGAGTTACACACAGAATGAACATTTTTGTTAAGCAGAACTAAAAAAAAGAAAGTTTTTGAAAAAGTGCATATTTTCACTTCAGAAGCTTATATTCACTTCCAAATGGCCATATAAGCACATTGGACCAAACGAGACCATATATGCATTGCACTGTGATCTGAAGCTGTTCCCAGGCCAGGAACACGCACAGATTCACTCTCTGAACTTAAAACCTCAAAGAAGCGAGTTTTCATGAAAGACCATATAGCCACAGTTTCAGCGCTCTCGCTCGCTTTCAGACAGAGATAAACGCATATTCACACCAATTCAGTCGTATAGTCACAATTCACTCAAGTTTTTCACTTTCCCACTGAGTTACACACAAAATGAACATTTTTGACAAGCAGAGCTAAAAAAAGAAAGTTTCTGAAAAAGTGCATATCTTCACTTCAGAAGCTTATATTCACTTCCAAATAGCCATACAAGCACATTGGACCAAACGATCCCATATATGCATTGCACTGTGATCTGACGCTGTTCCCAGGCCAGAAACACGCACAGATTCACTTTCTGAGCTTAAAACCTCAAAGAACCGTGTTTTCATGAAAGTGCGTATATCCACAGTTACAGCGCTCTAGCTCGCTTCCTGACTGAGGTTGGGGCATATTCACTCCAAATCAGTCATACAGTGACAATTCCCTCAAGTTTGTCACCTTCCCACTGAGTTACACAGAGAATGAACATTTTTGACAAGCAGAACTAAAAAAAAGAAAGTTTTTGAAAAAGTGTATATCTTCACTTCAGAAGCTTATATTCACTTCCAAATGGCCATATAAGCACATTGGACCAAACGAGACCATATATGCATTGCACTGTGATCTGAAGCTGTTCCCAGGCCAGGAACATGCACAGATTCACTCTCTGAGCTTAAAACCTCAAAGAAGCGTGATTTCATGAAAGTGCGTATAGCCACAGTTTAAGCGCTCTAGCTCACTTCCTTACAGGGATAAACGCATATTCACTCCAAATCAGTCATACAGTGACATTTCCCTCAAGTTTGTCACCTTCCCACTGAGTTACATACAGAATGAACATTTTTGACAAGCAGAACTAAAAAAAGGAAAGTTTTTGAAAAAGTGCATATTTTCACTTCAGAAGCTTATATTCACTTCCAAATGGCCATATAAGCACATTGGACCAATCGATCCCATATAGGCATTGCACTGTGATCTGAAGTTGTTCCCAGGCCAGAAACACTCACAGATTCACGTTCTGAGCTTAAAACCTCAAAGAAGCGTGTTTTCATGAAAGACTGCATAACCACAGTTTCAGCGCTCCAGCTCGCTTTCAGACAGAGATAAACGCATATTTACTCCAATTCAGTCGTACAGTGACAATTCCCTCAAGTTTGTCACCTTCCCACTGAGTTACAAACAGAATGAACATTTTTGGCCAAGCAGAACTAAAAAAAGGAAAGTTTTTGAAAAAGTGCATATCTTCTCTTCAGAAGCTTTTATTCATTTACAAATGAGCATACAAGCACATTGGGCAAAAGCAAACCATACATGCATTGCAATTTGATCTGAAGCTGTTCCCAGGCCAGAAACACGCACAGATTCAGGTTCTGAGCTTAAAACCTCAAAGAAGCGTGTTTTCATGAAAGTGCGTATAGCCACAGTTTCAGCGCTCTAGCTCTCTTCCTTACAGAGAAAAACGCATATTCACTCCAATTCAGTCGTACAGTGACATTTCCCTCAAGTTTGTCACCTTCCCACTGAGTTACATACAGAATGAACATTTTTGACAAGCAGAACTAAAAAAAAGAAAGTTTTTGAAAAAGTGCATATTTTCACTTCAGAAGCTTATATTCACTTCCAAATGGCCATATAAGCACATTGGACCAAACGAGACCATATATGCATTGCACTGTGATCTGAAGCTGTTCCCAGGCCAGGAACACGCACAGATTCACTCTCTGAACTTAAAACCTCAAAGAAGAGAGTTTTCATGAAAGACCATATAGCCACAGTTTCAGCGCTCTCGCTCGCTTTCAGACAGAGATAAACGCATATTCACACCAATTCAGTCGTATAGTCACAATTCACTCAAGTTTTTCACTTTCCCACTGAGTTACACACAAAATGAACATTTTTGACAAGCAGAGCTAAAAAAAAGAAAGTTTCTGAAAAAGTGCATATCTTCGCTTCAGAAGCTTATATTCACTTCCAAATAGCCATACAAGTACATTGGACCAAACATTCCCATATATGCATTGCACTGTGATCTGAAGCTGTTCCCAGGCCAGAAACACGCACAGATTCAGGTTGTGAGCTTAAAACCTCAAAGAAGCGTGTTTTCATGTAAGTGCGTAGAGCCACAGTTTCAGCGCTCTAGCTCTCATCCTGACAGAGCTAAACGCATATTCACTCCAATTCAGTCGTATAGTCACAATTCACTCAAGCTTTTCACTTTCCCACTGAGTTACACACACAATGAACATTTTTGGCTAAGCAGACCTAAAAAAAGGAAAGTTTTTGAAAAAGTGCATATCTTCTCTTCAGAAGCTTTTATTCATTTACAAATGAGCATACAAGCACATTGGGCCAAACGAAACCATACATGCATTGCACTTTGATCTGAAGCTGTTCCCAGGCCAGGAACACGCACAGATTCAGGTTCTGAGCTTAAAACCTCAAAGAAGCGTGTTTTCATGTAAGTGCGTAGAGCCACAGTTTCAGCGCTCTAGCTCTCTTCCTGACAGAGCTAAACGCATATTCACTCCAATTCAGTCGTATAGTCACAATTCACTCAAGCTTTTCACTTTCCCACTGAGTTACACACAGAATGAACATTTTTGGCTAAGCAGACCTAAAAAAAGGAAAGTTTTTGAAAAAGTGCATATCTTCACTTCAGAAGCTTTTATTCATTTACAAATGAGCGTACAAGCACATTGGGCCAAACGAAACCATACATGCATTGCACTTTGATCTGAAGCTGTTCCCAGGCCAGGAACACGCACAGATTCACGCTCTGAGCTTAAAACCCTCAAAGAAGCGTCATTTCATGAAAGTGCGTATAGCCACAGTTTCAGCGCTCTAGCTCACTTCCTTACAGAGAAAAACGCATATTCACTCCAATTCAGTCGTACAGTGACATTTCCCTCAAGTTTGTCACCTTCCCACTGAGTTCCACACAGAATGAACATTTTTGACAAGCAGAACTAAAAAAAAGAAAGTTTTTGAAAAAGTGCATATTTTCACTTCAGAAGCTTATATTCACTTCCAAATGGCCATATAAGCACATTGGACCAAACGATCCCATATATGCATTGCACTGTGATCTGAAGCTGTTCCCAGGCCAGAAACACGCACAGATTCAGGTTCTGAGCTTAAAACCTCAAAGAAGCGTGTTTTCATGGAAGTGCGTTTTGCCACAGTTTCAGCGCTCCAGCTCGCTTTCAAACAGAGATTAACGCATATTTACTCCAATTCATTCGTACAGTGACAATTCCCTCAAGTTTGTCACCTTCCCACTGAGTTACACACAGTATGAACATTTTTGAAACGCAGAACTAAAAAAAAGAAAGTTTCTAAAAAAAAGTGCATATCTTCACTTCAGAAGCTTATATTAACTCCCAAATTGGCATACAAGTACATTGGACCAAACGATCCCATATATGCATTGCACTGTGTTCTGAAGCTGTTCCCAGGCCAGAAACACGCACATATTCACTTTCTGAGCTGAAAACCTCAAAGAAGCGTGTTTTCATGAAAGTGCGTATAGCCACAGTTTCAGCGCTCTAGCTCGCTTCCTGACTGAGGTTGGGGCATATTCACTCCAATTCAGTCATACAGTGACAATTCCGTCAAGTCTGTCACCTTCCCACTGAGGTACACACAGAATGAACATTTTTGACAAGCAGAACTAAAAAAAAGAAAGTTTCTGAAAAAGTGCATATCTTCACTTCAGAAGCTTGTATTAACTCCCAAATGGCCATACAAGTACATTGGACCAAACGATCCCATATATGCATTGCACTGTGATCTGAAGCTGTTCCCAGGCCAGAAACACGCACAGATTCAGGTTCTGAGCTTAAAACCTCAAAAAAGCGTGTTTTCATGAAAGTGCGTATAGCCACAGTTTCAGCGCTCTAGCTCTCTTCCTTTCTGAGCTAAACGCATATTCACTCCAATTCAGTCGTATAGTCACAATTCACTCAAGCTTTTCACTTTCCCACTGAGTTACACACAGAATGAACATTTTTGGCCAAGCAGAACTAAAAAAAGGAAAGTTTTTTGAAAAAGTGCATATCTTCACTTCAGAAGCTTTTATTCATTTACAAATGAGCATACAAGCACATTGGGCCAAACGAAACCATACATGCATTGCACTTTGATCTGAAGCTGTTCCCAGGCCAGGAACACGCACAGATTCAGGTTCTGAGCTTAAAACCTCAAAGAAGCGTGTTTTCATGAAAGTGCGTATAGCCACAGTTTCAGCGCTCTAGCTCTCTTCCTTACAGAGCTAAACGCATATTCACTCCAATTCAGTCGTACAGTGACATTTCCCTCAAGTTTGTCACCTTCCTACTGAGTTACACTCAGAATGAACATTTTTGACAAGCAGAACTAAAAAAAAGAAAGTTTTTGAAAAAGTGCATATTTTCACTTCAGAAGCTTATATTCACTTCCAAATGGCCATATAAGCACATTGGACCAAACGATCCCATATATGCATTGCACTGTGATCTGAAGCTGTTCCCAGGCCAGAAACACGCACAGATTAACGTTCTGAGCTTAAAACCTCAAAGAAGCGTGTTTTCATGAAAGACTGTATTGCCACAGTTTCAGCGCTCCAGCTCGCTTTCAGACAGAGATTAACGCATATTTACTCCAATTCAGTCGTACAGTGACAATTCCCTGAAGTTTGTCACCTTCCCACTGAGGTACACACAGAATGAACATTTTTGAAAAGCAGAATTAAAAAAATGAAAGTTTCTGAAAATTGCATATCTTCACTTCAGAAGCTTATATTAACTCCCAAATGGGCATACAAGTACATTGGACCAAACGATCCCATATATGCATTGCACTGTGATCTGAAGCTGTTCCCAGGCCAGAAACACGCACATATTCACTTTCTGAGCTGAAAACCTCAAAGAAGCGTGTTTTCATTGAAGTGCGTATAGCCAGAGTTTCAGCGCTCTAGCTCGCTTCCTGACTGAGGTTGGGGCATATTCACTCCAATTCAGTCATACAGTGACAATTCCGTCAAGTCTGTCACCTTCCCACTGAGGTACACACAGAATGAACATTTTTGACAAGCAGAACTAAAAAAAAGAAAGTTTCTGAAAAAGTGCATATCTTCACTTCAGAAGCTTATATTAACTCCCAAATGGCCATACAAGTACATTGGACCAAACGATCCCATATATGCATTGCACTGTGATCTGAAGCTGTTCCCAGGCCAGAAACACGCACAGATTCAGGTTCTGAGCTTAAAACCTCAAAAAGCGTGTTTTCATGAAAGTGCGTATAGCCACAGTTTCAGCGCTCTAGCTCTCTTCCTTACAGAGCTAAACGCATATTCACTCCAATTCAGTCGTATAGTCACAATTCACTCAAGCTTTTCACTTTCCCACTGAGTTACACACAGAATGAACATTTTTGGCCAAGCAGAACTAAAAAAAGGAAAGTTTTTGAAAAAGTGCATATCTTCACTTCAGAAGCTTTTATTCATTTACAAATGAGCATACAAGCACATTGGGCCAAACGAAACCATACATGCATTGCACTTTGATCTGAAGCTGTTCCCAGGCCAGGAACACGCACAGATTCACGCTCTGAGCTAAAAACCTCAAAGAAGCGTGATTTCATGAAAGTGCGTATAGCCACAGTTTCAGCGCTCTAGCTCACTTCTTTACAGAGATAAACGCATATTCACTCCAATTCAGTCGTACAGTGACATTTCCCTCAAGTTTGTCACCTTCCCACTGAGTTACACACAGAATGAACATTTTTGACAAGCAGAACTAAAAAAAAGAAAGTTTTTGAAAAAGTGCATATTTTCACTTCAGAAGCTTATATTCACTTCCAAATGGCCATATAAGCACATTGGACCAAACGAGACCATATATGCATTGCACTGTGATCTGAAGCTGTTCCCAGGCCAGAAACACGCACAGATTCACGCTCTGAGCTTAAAACCTCAAAGAAGCGTGATTTCATGAAAGTGCGTATAGCCACAGTTTCAGCGCTCTAGCTCACTTCCTTACAGAGATAAACGCATATTCACTCCAATTCAGTCGTACAGTGACATTTCCCTCAAGTTTGTCACCTTCCCACTGAGTTACACACAGAATGAACATTTTTGACAAGCAGAACTAAAAAAAAGAAGGTTTTTGAAAAAGTGCATATTTTCACTTCAGAAGCTTATATTCACTTCCAAATGGCCATATAAGCACATTGGACCAAACGCGACCATATATGCATTGCACTGTGATCTGAAGCTGTTCCCAGGCCAGAAACACGCACAGATTCAGGTTCTGAGCTTAAAACCTCAAAGAAGCGTGTTTTCATGAAAGTGCGTATAGCCACAGTTTCAGCGCTCTAGCTCTCTTCCTTACAGAGATAAACGCATATTCACTCCAATTCAGTCGTATAGTCAAAATTCACTCAAGCTTTTCACTTTCCCACTGAGTTACACACAGAATGAACATTTTTGGCCAAGCAGAACTAAAAAAAGGAAAGTTTTTGAAAAAGTGCATATCTTCACTTCAGAAGCTTTTATTCATTTACAAATGAGCATACAAGCACATTGGGCCAAACGAAACCATACATGCATTGCACTTTGATCTGAAGCTGTTCCCAGGCCAGGAACACGCACAGATTCACGCTCTGAGCTAAAAACCTCAAAGAAGCGTGATTTCGTGAAAGTGCGTATAGCCACAGTTTCAGCGCTCTAGCTCACTTCCTGACAGAGATAAACGCATATTCACTCCAATTCAGTCGTACAGTGACATTTCCCTCAAGTTTGTCACCTTCCCACTGAGTTACACACAGAATGAACATTTTTGACAAGCAGAACTAAAAAAAAGAAAGTTTTTGAAAAAGTGCATATTTTCACTTCAGAAGCTTATATTCACTTCCAAATGGCCATATAAGCACATTGGACCAAACGAGACCATATATGCATTGCACTGTGATCTGAAGCTGTTCCCAGGCCAGAAACACGCACAGATTCACGCTCTGAGCTTAAAACCTCAAAGAAGCGTGATTTCATGAAAGTGCGTTTCGCCACAGTTTCAGCGCTCTAGCTCACTTCCTGACAGAGATAAACGCATATTCACTCCAATTCAGTCGTACAGTGACATTTCCCTCAAGTTTGTCACTTTCCCACTGATTTACACACAGAATGAACATTTTTGACAAGCAGAACTAAAAAAAAGAAAGTTTTTGAAAAAGTGCATATTTTCACTTCAGAAGCTTATATTCACTTCCAAATGGCCATATAAGCACATTGGACCAAACGAGACCATATATACATTGCACTGTGATCTGAAGCTGTTCCCAGGCCAGAAACACGCACAGATTCAGGTTCTGAGCTTAAAACCTCAAAGAAGCGTGTTTTCATGAAAGTGCGTATAGCCACAGTTTCAGCGCTCTAGCTCTCTTCCTTACAGAGCTAAACGCATATTCACTCCAATTCAGTCGTATAGTCAAAATTCACTCAAGCTTTTCACTTTCCCACTGAGTTACACACAGAATGAACATTTTTGGCCAAGCAGAACTAAAAAAAAGAAAGTTTTTGAAAAAGTGCATATCTTCACTTCAGAAGCTTTTATTCATTTACAAATGAGCATACAAGCACATTGGGCCAAACGAAACCATACATGCATTGCACTTTGATCTGAAGCTGTTCCCAGGCCAGGAACACGCACAGATTCACGCTCTGAGCTTAAAACCTCAAAGAAGCGTGATTTCATGAAAGTGCGTATAGCCACAGTTTCAGCGCTCTAGCTCACTTCCTTACAGAGATAAACGCATATTCACTCCAATTCAGTCGTACAGTGACATTTCCCTCAAGTTTGTCACCTTCCCACTGAGTTACATACAGAATGAACATTTTTGACAAGCAGAACTAAAAAAAAAAAAGTTTTTGAAAAAGTGCATATTTTCACTTCAGAAGCTTATATTCACTTCCAAATGGCCATATAAGCACATTGGACCAAACGAGACCATACATGCATTGCACTTTGATCTGAAGCTGTTCCCAGGCCAGAAACAAGCACAGATTCAAGTTCTGAGCTTAAAACCTCAAAGAAACGAGTTTTCATGAAAGACCGTATAGCCATCAGACAACACCAGAAAACTCTTTAATTTAATGCAACTATCGCAACAAAAAGAAACAGATAGTATAATATTATCATTAGATGCAGAAAAAGCCTTTGACAAAGTAAACTGGAAATTCCTATTCCTAACTCTAAAAAAATTTGGTATCAGCGATAAATTTACTGGATGGATTAAAGCACTTTACAATTCACCAATGGCCACTGTCTTCACTAATGGTATAATTTCAAATAATTTTACCCTAAATAATGGAACAAGACAGGGATGCCCACTCTCTCCGTCCCTCTTCGCACTATTCATTGAACCACTCGCAGCAGCAATCAGAGAAAACATAAACATAAAAGGAATCCAAATCGCTACAACAGAATATAAACTAATTTTATATGCAGACGATGTATTGATCTTGCTTGAAAAACCCCAATCCTCCCTCCCAAATTGCTTTAACATAATCTCATCATTTTCAAAAGTATCTGGATACGCTATTAACTGGTCAAAATCCACAATATTACCTAACAACATGGAAGAATTAAAAGCAGTAGCACTAGCGCATAATCACCAGCTAATAGTAGGGAATATCAAATACCTGGGCATTAATATCTCTCCCAAACTGTCTGATTTGTTTGATCTAAACTTCTCACCTCTTCAACAAAAAGTGGAACAGGACTTGTGCCGGTGGACTAACCTACCCTTATCACTACTAGACAGAATATCCTCAATAAAAATGACCATCCTCCCAAAAATTAACTACTTATTCACAATGATACCAATTACTCCAAAGAGCTCCTGGTTCAAATCAATTAACTCAGCAATAAACAAATTTTACTGGAAAAAGAAAACACCAAGAATAAAACTCGTTACTCTACAAAAACCCAAATCCCAAGGCGGACTCGAATCTCCTAACTTAGAGCTTTACCACACAGCAAGTCAACTAAAATATCTGGTACAATGGCACAACAAATCTAACTCTTCCTGGCTTGAGACAGAACAAGCACTATGCGGTGAACTTCAACTGGCCGACCTTCCATTTATCACACAAAAAATTAAACAACATCCGTGCTTCCAAAATATGACAATAGCAACCACATTGAAGGCCTGGTGGAAAGCTGTTCAAATCACAAACTCTCATCAAATAGCCCCGTCTCTTCGCTCCCCTATTTGGAAAAACCCAGATTTTTCTTTTAAAAAGAAAACGCTGCACTTTCCCAACTGGAAGAATAAAGGCATCACACACCTTCAGCATATTACCGAAGAAAAGACTCTCATCAGTCTCACCAAATTGGGCCAAATATATGGCATAACCCAAAACGTCCTAGAATATACACAGTTAAAGTTTATCATCAACCCAATCCTTCAGAAAAGTATTAACTGGCTTGGAAAACCTATTCCAATCGACAAAATTTTAGATATAACAAGTAAAAATAAGAGTATGTCAAAAATAAATGCAATCCTTAACCAGGCCGACAGCTCTGTTTCAATACCTATATTAAAATGGGAAAATGATCTATCAATAGAAACAAATCCTGAATATTGGAATCAAATCTGTAACTATAATTTCAACAACAGCATCAGTACAAACCTACAACTAATACAGTATAAAATCATCCATAGGACACATTACACTGTTGCAAAATTACATAAAATGGGATTATCTGATACAGACAAATGCACTACTTGTACACAAGTCACAGCCGACACATATTTTCATGCATTCTGGACCTGCACGCCGGTCCACCAATTCTGGCGCAAAGTCATTAGCAGATTGTCAAATATATTAGAATACAACATCCAGCTAAGCCCAGTAACATGCCTCCTTGGTGATATATCGCAAATCGCACATCATAATAAACACTTAACGGTTCTCTTAACAGCCTTAAACATTGCAAAGAAAGCTATCCTATTAAATTGGAAAACAAAAAATAACCTTAATATTAAGATATGGGAAAATCTACTAATAGACCAAATATCAATAGAAAAAAGAGTTGCAGTAAGTAATAATACTGTAGAATCCTTTGAAATTAACTGGACACAAGTCCTCACAAAATTAACAACCCCAATTAACTGATTTCCAGACAACCACAGGAAATTGTGAATTTTCACACACACTCGCGCCGACACGTAATATAGACAGACAAAAGCCACACATGTAAACAGACATACCCAGACGACTACATACACACACACACACACACACACACACACACTCACACACACACACATTAGTCTAGAGAAGGGGGACCTGCATTATCTTTCTGATAACCCTTGGGTTTGATTTGGTGTGGGTGGCGGGCCTCATTCCTGAGTTGGCTGGGGCGTTGGTTCGAGGGGGCCCTTTGCGGTGGGGGTGGCTGGCGGCTTCGGTCGGGGGGTGGGGCCCTCGGACGGTGGGGCTCGCGGTGCTGCCTGGTGGCTTGTCTGGTGTTGGGGTCGCCGGGGGTGGGGGGGGTGTGGCCCTGGCTTCCCCCTTGTATGCCGCTGTGTTCTCCGCTGCTTCTGCCTGGTGTGGGGTCCGTGGGGTCGCCTGGTTCCGTGGAGTTTGGTGCGGGGGACGGGTCGGACGGGTGGGTGGGGGGCGGGGCGGCCGATGGCGTGCAGGTGTGGTGGGGGGAGGGGGGGGAAGGTGGTGGGCTTGTTCATAGACCTGCCCTTTCTCTCCTGTCCACCCAGTACAGAGTGACACTCCTCTGCCGGCTGGGCCCGGTGTGCCCTTGGTCGTGGGTCTGGCAATGGGGGCTGGATTGGTTCATCCGGGGGGGGTCTTATTCTTCCTCCGTGGGTGTCGGTTCATTGCCTCCAGGAGTTGCACCGCACGGGGCCTCGGAACTTGCTCTCTGCCCCTTCATGGTGGTTGGGGGTCGTGTCTGACGTGGGGTGTGCTGGGGGGGGCTTGGGTGGGGGGGTTGAGAGTCGGGGGCTTCTGGGGCGCCGATGCCCCGTGGGGCCCCTCGGGCGGAATTGGCGAAGACAGGCCCTGCCCCAGTCAATACATTCCACAGGAAAAACACATAGAACAGGGACAGCAACAGGGTTAGGGGTGCGGGTTGGGATAGGTGTTGGAGGGGTACGGGGGGGGGCAGACAGCAGGGCAGTGGTGCGCTGCAGCTCTCTCCCCCCCTTTCCCCGGCACCTCCCGCCCTGCACTCCTATTTTAAATGCATTACACAAGAATAGGAGACAGAGCAGGGAATAATAGGATTAGGAGGGTGGGTTAAGTAAGGTGTTGGAGTGGTTTATGGGGGGACAGACGGTAATGCAGTGTTGCAGTGCTGCTCTGCCACCCCCCCCCTCCTCCCTCCCTGCACTCCTATTTTAATGCACTTCACAACAATAGGATACATAGCTACTGATACACAAAACAGATAACACAAGTCTGGGGGGGCGGGATGGGCTAGGTGCTGGGGAGGCGCATGAGGGGACAGACTGTAATGCAGAGGTGCGGTGCAGCCACCCCCCCTCTCCTACTCCGATGAGCGGGTGGGCGCGCCCTGGCCCCGGCCCCGGCCCTGGCCTGGTCTACCTGCTCCTGGGCTCCGCGGGCTTGGGCGGCTTCTCGGGCTCCGCTGTGGGTGGGGGGGGTGGTGGGGCGGGGCGGGTGTCCGTGGGGTGGGCGGGGGTCTTGTACCCTTGCCCCCCTCCCCTCCTGGTGGCCCGATGATCGGCCAGGGTGCACTGGCGGTACCCGACCTCACCCCTTATGGGTCCTCCTCTGGATCGGGGTCCTTGGTCTCCTCCGCTGGTTCGGGTCCTGCGGCCTGACTGCCCTGGTGATTCGGGTGTCGGGCTGTGCCACCTGGCTAATCTGACCCAAGTGGGATTGCATGCACCAGTGGTGATCACATTAGCTAAATCGAATCAAATATGGCGACAGCCTTCTATGACCCAAGCTTCACAAATGATTGTGGACCAAAGGGCTGCATCGCCAGGAGCATCACCTGCGGTGTTTTAGAAACTTTGGGAAATGGTCCCGCTCTGTCTGGCTCCCTCTGATCTCACTCCTGTTTTCTCCTCTTCTGTGTCCCTGTCCTTGTTGTCTTTGTCTTTTTGTGTTTTATTAGTGTATAAATAAAATGTTCTTCTATATCTCACTGTGGTGTCTTTGCCCTCTTAGACAGATCAGGTTATTAGTTGCCAATAAAAGATAGGAGAATGCGCTAAGAGGGACGGTGGTGGTTACTTAGTCACAAGCACATACACACAAAGATGCTGCTAGAGAAAAACTGCATTAATATTTTACGGTTTGTGACAAATATGACACAAACTAGAAATATATATGCACAAAAAAAAAAAAAAAAAAAAAAAACCTCAAAGAAGCGTCATTTCATGAAAGTGCGTATAGCCACAGTTTCAGCGCTCTAGCTCTCTTCCTTACAGACCTAAACGCATATTCACTCCAGTTCAGTCGTATAGTCACAATTCACTCAAGCTTTTCACTTTCCCACTGAGTTACACACAGAATGAACATTTTTGGCCAAGCAGAACTAAAAAAAGGAAAGTTTTTGAAAAAGTGCATATCTTCTCTTCAGAAGCTTTTATTCATTTACAAATGAGCATACAAGCACATTGGGCAAAACCAAACCATACATGCATTGCAATTTGATCTGAAGCTGTTACCAGGCCAGAAACACGCACAGATTCACCTTCTGAGCTTAAAACCTCAAAGACGCGTGTTTTCATGAAAGTGTGTATAGCCACAGTTTCAGCGCTCTTGCTCGCTTCCTGACAGAGATAAAAGCACATTCACTCCAATTCAGTTGGATAGTCACAATTCACTCAAGTTTGTCACCTTCCCACTGAGTTACACACAGAATGAACATTTTTGACAAGCAGAACTAAAAAAAAGAAAGTTTTTGAAAAAGTGCATATTTTCACTTCAGAAGCTAATATTCACTTCCAAATGGCCATATAAGCACATTGGACAAAATGAGACCATATATGCCTTGCACTGTGATCTAAAGCTGTTCCCAGGCCAGGAACACGCACAGATTGACGCTCTGAGCTTAAAACCTCAAAGAAGCGTGATTTCATGACAGACTGTTTTGCCACAGTTTCAGCGCTCTAGCTCACTTCCCTACAGAGATAAACGCATATTCACTCCAATTCAGTCGTACAGTGACAATTCCCTCAATTTTGTCACCTTCCCACTGAGTTACACACAGAATGAACATTTTTGACAAGCAGAACTAAAAAAAAAGAAAGTTTTTGAAAAAGTGCATATCTTCACTTCAGAAGCTTTTATTCATTTACAAATAGCCATACAAGTACATTGGGCCAAACGAGACCATATATGCATTGGACTGTGATCTGAAGCTGTTCCCAGGCCAGAAACACGCACAGATTCACGTTCTGAGCTTAAAACCTCAAAGAAGCGAGTTTTCATGAAAGTGCGTATATCCACAGTTACAGCGCTCTTGCTCGCTTCCTGACTGAGGTTGGGGCATATTCACTCCAAATCAGTCATACAGTGACAATTCCCTCAAGTTTGTCACCTTCCCACTGAGTTACACACAGAATGAACATTTTTGACAAGCAGAACTAAAAAAAAGAAAGTTTTTGAAAAAGTGCATATTTTCACTTCAGAAGCTTATATTCACTTCCAAATGGCCATATAAGCACATTGGACCAAACGATCCCATATATGCATTGCACTGTGATCTGAAGCTGTTCTCAGGCCAGAAACACGCACAGATTCACGTTCTGAGCTTAAAACCTCAAAGAAGCGAGTTTTCATGAAAGACCGTATAGCCACAGTTTCAGCGCTCTAGCTCGCTTTCAGACAGAGATAAACGCATATTCACACCAATTCAGTCGTATAGTCACAATTCACTCAAGTTTTTCACTTTCCCACTGAGTTACACCCAAAATGAACATTTTTGACAAGCAGAACTAAAAAAAAAGAAGTTTTCTGAAAAAGTGCCTATCTTCACTTCAGAAGCTTATATTCACTTCCAAATAGCCATACAAGTACATTTGACCAAACGAGGCCATATATGCATTGCATTGTGATCTGAAGCTGTTCCCAGGCCAGAAACACGCACAAATTCAGGTTCTGAGCTTAAAACCTCAAAGAAGCGTGTTTTCATGAAAGTGCGTATAGCCACAGTTTCAGCGCTCTAGCTCTCTTCCTTACAGAGCTAAACGCATATTCTATAAACTGGATGAAATCAAAAATATTATCATTAGATGGGGTTGACTGGCACACTGCAGCTCATAATTCACCGCTCATGTCCTCTAAAACCATTAAATATCTGGGCATAAATATTTCCACCAAGCCGTCCGAGTTTTTCCACCTTAACTTCATCCTATGAACAAAATCAATAGAAGACGACTTAAACCGCTGGATAAACTTTCCATAATTGGCAGGATTGCAACAGTTAAAATGGCCACACTACCTAAAATTGTTTACCTGTTCAAAATCATTCCAATATGCCCTTCTGATAAATGGTTTAACTCACTGAATTCCATTATCAATCAATTTTACTGGAAAAATAAAACAACCCTGTTTATGAAATGCGGTAATCTCAGCAACCCTGACAGCTTAGAGGAAACTGAACAAAATCTTCAATTTCACTTTGACATCATGAAAATATTCACCAATATGGCACAACCCCGACTATTCACTCAAGGAAACACCCCCTTGCTTTAATCTCTAGAAAGAAAATGGCATAACTCATCTCTAACACATCTTTCATCATGACTCTTTCATTACATTTCAAGATTTGACCCACAAGTATAACAATACCTTCAGTACCTTCAATTACAATCTATCCTGAAATCAAAAATCAAAATGAAGGACAATGAATTGCAACCTCCCACGAAAACTCTCTCTAAATCAAAAAATTAATATTTAAATCAGAATTAACAGTCCCTTCCCATCCAAGCCTAGGAAAAAGACCTATCACTTTCCCCCGACTTAAGCTTCTGGGCCCAAATATGTAAGAACACCTTCACAATGACTAAAAGTTCGAATCTACCACTAATAAAGTATCAGGGAATTCACAGAACTCACACCACACAGCACAAAGACGTACAAAATGGGATTTGTAGATTCTGACACATGCTCACATTGCACAAATAACTCCCCAGATAATTATTTCCACTCCACTTGGCTCTGCCCACCAACTCATCATTTTTGGAAACAAGTCACTCATAGAATATCACTTATTATGGGCTGTAGAGTCCCACTCTCCCCATCTGTTTGCCTACTGGGACACCTCTCTGGAATGAACCCACCAATCCAAAACACCAAACCCATTCTTGTTGCTCTAGCTATCGCCAAGAATACTCTTCTTCTGAACTGGAAAACAAGAAAAAAGGTGAACATAACTTGATGGTTAAGTCCACTCAAAGACCACATATCCATGAAAATTACATGACACGAGCAACAATCATCACTGTCTGAAAAAACGACGGCACCTTTTTAAAATTTTTAGATCTGCCTGTTAACTAATCCTGGAACCTCAAAATAATGTTCTCATACGCCAGCCACAGAAGCACTCAAACGCAGTCTTTATGCTCTGTAAACACCTGCATATTTTCTTTTTGCCATCTAAGATACACTTTATTTAACCCTGTGGGGTAATTTGTCCTCTGCTTTTGACCCATCCTATAGTTAGGAGCTATATCCTATTGTTAGGAGCAGAATTCTTAATATTTTCTCTGCGACCTTATTATTATTAGGGTCCGAGCCTCCAGGCCTGCAAGGCCTTGGCAAGGACCCTATTGTTCTTGTCGTGTTTTTTCTTTCTTTCTTTCTTTCTTTCTTTCTTTCTTCATACGCCTCTTTGAGCTTAAATTTGACCCCCTAAACATGCTCAAAAACTCACCAAATTTGGCACACACCTCATGTCTGGCGAAAAAAATTAGATAAAATGAAAAAATCATCCCCATAGGTCACAAAATGGCTCTCTAGCGCCACCCAGAATCATTATTTTGGCACTTAGATGGCCACCACGACCGCTAGGAAAGTCATAGAGAGATGGGACCAACACTATATTGCTCATCCCATCAAGGCCTAAAAATTAACAATCAACACCCATTACCTAAATTGAACAGGAAGTCCGCAATTTGCATATCAAAATTTCCTTTTTCCACTAAATTTGGTCTACATTTGCCCTCGAACAAACGCGAACTCCTTCAAGGGCGTTCATCGTATCGACCCCAAATGCTAATAGATGACAAAGCACACTCTGCTGATGAAAACTACTGTACAACTTTGTCAAAGGTCGAACGGTTTGGATTTTTTGAGGCGTCAAAGATGGGGTCCCCAGCCACTTTCACTGCCTTTTTTCGATGCATACACAATTTCCAACCTAAATCTGACCCCTTAAACATGCTCAAAAACAAACTAAATTTTGCAGTAAATTCTTCAAACATATTTCCTATCTCAAAAATCTCCACCAAAGACACAAACTGGCTCTCTAGCGCCACCAAAATGGCACTTTTGCTTTCACCACAGCCTCTCGCAGTGTCATAAAATTCTGAAAAAAATGACACATCATTGCTATACCATGCCCTGTACTGTGACTTGATTTTGTAAAAATCCATTCAAGACTTTATGAGATAAAAAATATTATGTACATAATAGGCTGTACAGTAATACATCTTTTCTTGCTGTGGACAAACCGTTCATCGAATCAAAATTTCCTTTGGTAGACTTTATAATCTCCATTTGCAGAAAAAACTTGCCAAGCATGGTCCCATTTGAATGAATATTTGTCGAGATATTAACATGTCATGAATATTCTTATTTTGAAAAATATAGAGTGACGAAATTCTGAATTCACCATAAGTTGCAGCAAATTTAACTTTTGTCTCTGTTCAGGAAACATGCTCCCAAAATTTCAGCTTTCTAAGGATTTACGTAGAGGAAACATTTATTAATTTCTTGATTATTATTGACTTTCAGTGTTTTTATTTGTGCTACTACACATTCTGTCCATCGGGTGGCAGTAGGATCACACGGCTCATCTCCCTTCACTCAGTTCATGCATGGGGGAAGATTACACAATACACAGCAGAGATAAAATCTGCTTCAGATACTTTGACCAGGTCCCATGGGTCATGGCTCCATTTTACAAAAGAAAAATGTGGTGTTGGTGGTTTTTGTTATTTTTATTATTATTATTATTATTGTTATTGCCATCATATTATTTTTCTTTTTGTTTTATTGGCATCGTTCCCACCATATCGCTTGTAATGCTTCCATTTCATACTTGTTTCATTTCATTCTTTTTTATCATCTTATTGTTGTTTCTTTCTTTCCTTTTTTTTCTTGGTTTTCTTTTTTCTTTCTCTCGAACTTTTTACCCTCGCAGCATACTTATATGTCCTTCGGTCCTATGTCTGTCTACCAGTGTATCCTCTTTTTATGTACCTGTTTATCATTTGTTCTTTTTTTCTTTTTTTGTGACTCTTCCCCCTCATGTTGACTGGGTTTATCTTTCTCTCTCTCTCTCTCTCTCTTATTTCTCTTACTTGTGAATAAATAAAGATGATAACCTGAAAAATCGGCCATACAGGACTCAATTCATCACAAGAATAGGGAAAGACGCAACACAGAAATGCTTAAAGTGTGAGGATGCAGAATCTGTCCAACACGTGCTGATAGAATGTTGGGGTTATGAGTAAGAAAGGAAGGCGTTGATATCAGCATTAGAAAAAGCAAAACTGAGTGTCAGTCTGGGGAGTATCCTAAGAACTTCAGGACAGCTATTATATAGAGAATTAGTTGAATGTTCAAAGAAGAACAGATCAATGGAAAGAATATAGTAAATTATCGTAGGCTTTTTTTAGACATTCATTTAGGTATTTAATTTAGTTTTATTTAGCTACTTCAAATCTCCTGATCCACACTCCAGTCCGGTAGGTGGTGGTAATGCACAAAGAATTAATTTGATATATTCGAAGAAGAACGAACGAGAACGGGCTGTTCAGGGAGGCATTTGTTTGCAATACAGAAACAGGTGGGGGAGGGAAGGAGATTTGGGAGGAACCGGAGGGAGGAAGCAGTAATAACACGATTGAGAATAGGACATACAGGATTAAATGAATCATTGCATAAAATAGGCAAACATGCTGATGGGAAGTGTGAACACTGTGGGTAGAGTGAGACAGTCCAGTATGTGTTAATGGAGTGTGTTAAGTATGGGGAGGAGAGGAAGACATTGAAAGCAGTAGTGGAGCTGGCAAAAGAAGTATTTCAACTGGAGCAGATTCTAAAGGTAAAGACAGGCAAAGGTCAGAGACAGTTATTTGAGTTCCTTTGGAAAACCGGGCTAATGGAAAGGATATAGGGATATAGGGTGTTTTTTTTTCTTTCCTTCTTTTTTTTGGGGGGGGGGGGGGTATTTGGTTGTCTGTACAACAGGAATATAGTCTGTAACTGCCTGATCTCTCGCCATAACCGTCAACCCAGTAGATGGCGGTAATGCCCCATGTTTTAGGACGTACTTCACCACAAAACAGGGAAGAAGAAGAAGAATTAGCTGTTGCCAACCGCCAATTAATCCAAAGAGGAAGAAGAAGAAGAAGAAGAAGAAGAATTACTGGAGGAAAAGCAGCAGGATTGTGAAATAGACAGTATCAAAGTCATGTCATATTTAAGAGAGAATTACAGAGAAACTCTTACTATATATACAGATGCATCAAGAAAAGATGAAAGGGTAGGAGTGGCATATGCCATTCCAAAACTAAAGGTTGCAGTGGCAAAACAAATAAATGACAAACTGGCAGTGTATACAGCTGAATTGGTAGCAATATGGCTGGCTTTACAGTGGGTAGAGGATAATAAACCAAACAAGATAGTGATTGCATCCGACTCAAACTCAGCACAAATAAGCCTTAAGAATGGACAGTCTGAGTCAAGGCAAGACATTGTGTTTGAAATTATGCATTTAGAAAAAAATCTGGTCAAGTATGGAATCAATATTTCCTTCATATGGGTACCAGCCCACAGAGATGTACACTACCTGACTAAAGTATTAGGACGATCCTCATTCTCACTCAACCTTTGATGTACGTGCTATATTACACATGTGAGCGTTGTAGGAATTTAATGGTGTCCTAAAATGTACATGTAAACATCACAGAACATTATTTGAACATTTGGGGATGCTACAGATATACAAATTGGCATATTCTTTCTCTGCATAAAAAACTCTCACTTTGGGTCTGTAATAAATAAGAGATATTATAATAAATAGTGCTTGCAAGATGGTAATCTTCAAATTAACAAGTTTGGAATTGTGTCTTTGTTATAATGGAAGACCACGGCTACTATTAGTTCAATCAATATGATCAGGTGTGGCACATGGGGTGATTTTGATTCTCTATAAAAGGAGGGTCAAGACTTAGAATAATTCAGTTTGTTGTATCCAAAATGGGGTCTGTATTTTTATTTGAATAAACAACTATTTCCAAATATGATACATTCACTTTTTTCAACTGCACTGTAAGAAAATCACACACATAAATAGTGACGTCCTAATACTTTTGTCAGGTAGTGTAAGAGGGAATGAAATGGCATACAAGTTTGCTAAGCAAGCAACACAGAAACCTGCTATAGATATTGACATTGCTTACAGTAAAGCGGAAATCAAAAGCATAGTCAAGTCTGAAGTCTCTGACAAGTGGCAGAACATGTGGGATAATGGGCATACAGGACGCCAATACTATAATATCCAAAATAAAGTTGGAAAGGGTAGAACCACAGGCAGAAGCAAACAGGAGGAGGATGTATTTTAAAGAATGCACTTTGGTCACTCAGCACTCAACAGCACACTGTTTATTTTAAAGAAACATGTTGATGGGACCTGTGAGTGTAGTAACAGCCAGGAGACCATAGAACATGTACTTATACAATGTCCAAAGTATCATGTAGACAGACAAAGGCTAGTTGCCCAACTAGAGGGAAAGGGAGTTGAATTCAGTCTTCAGAATATACTACAGTTAAGCACAGGTGGAATTTGTTTTAACTACTTATGTAGTTTCCTGAAAAATACAGGACTAATGAGCAGAATTTAAGGTTTTTTTTTTTTGATCTATTTAGTATTAGTGTAAATTCCTGATTCACACTCCAGTCCAGATGGTGGCGGTAATGCTCCATATAAGTTGGGGTCAACCGCCATAAAACCTGAAGAAGAAGAACGAGAACGCGCTCGTATTGAAGCTTCGCTTACGCAGTCAAAGTTGAATTTTGCGCGGGTATTCTGTAACTTCAGCTGGCTCAACAGCGAATGTCAGTTACCTAAGTGAAACCTTTATTTTCAGCTCGGGGTAAGTGTAAAGTGAATTTTTGGTAGATACTTTTGTATTATTTTGGACATTGAATCTTGATCTGTTTGCCTAGATATTGTGTGAACGTTTCATTTAATTTGTGCAAATCTAGTGTCTGTGGCGGAGAACTGGCGCTGAATGATTATTTCAGAGAGTTGTTTTGTTTTTGTGGCGAGCGAGCTGAATGGCCAACTTAACTGTACTGCATTTGAAAAAGTTGCTAGCTACCTAGCTAGCTTGAATAACATTGGCAAGTCTGTCAAAGATTTTAGGTTGCCACGTTGGAGTCAACATTTGAACTTACTAGCCAGTTTGCGTGTCTGGATACGGCTGGTTAACAGGATAACTAAACGAAACTAGATCTTCAGCTGAATTTCACTCAGGGCTGAAGTCAGAGATGACATTCGGTATTCTGACTGGCTTGCTGACTCGTCTACTGTTCATATAATTGTATTTATTTGCTGTAAGCTTTCGTTGTGAGATGATTTTTTTTTATTCCGGTCATTACGTTTCCAGATCAGCGCCTTTACTACGGTGTCAACGAACAGAAAATGCCGAAGCGAGAGGCGTTTCTTCATTCTGTTACAAAGGAGAATGCACAGGAGTTTCTGAACTTCATCAAACTGCATGTAAGTAACATTGGCGCGAAAAGTTTCATTTGCGTGAATTCGCAAAAGTTACCCAATTCTTCATTGCTCACCGCATGGCCAGGTGTCTAGACTTACACCGATTTGACCAATTGATTCGGTTCAGTTGCTGTTTGATCAGAGATAAGTTGCTAGTTTGACTACTTCAATGTGTGGGTAATTCCGGGTCAAAACGTCTTGGCTTGATAAGCACCATCTTATAAAACGGGTCCTTCCCATCCTTAAATGTCATTGGCTGAGCCGCGTTCCATGCCGGTATAGATTTACTGGAACCCACTGTGGCAGGCCGCAGCACAAAATATCCCTGCGCGCAACGAACTGCTCTGCGCGCAGCTGTCTCGTCAGGTTACGTTTGTTTCAAGAGTTTAAGCTCGCTATTTCAGTCTCCGCGAAGTTTAGCCTTTTAACCAGATAGCCAGTTGGCTAACTACCTAGCTAGCTAGGTATTACAACGTTCGATATCACTTTTGTGTTGCAAGCTACGTTGCTAACTTGCTTGTTATTTAAGTAGCCTACAAATTGTTGACTTTTTCTTGTGTGTTTATTTAATGGGCTGTATGTAGGGTAACCGTTTTATAAAAGGAATAAGCCTCTCGAAGCACTGGGTTACAGTGATTATATAACGGCGGAGGGGCATTAAGGCACTCTGCTGCGCGTCCTGCCTTAGAACGCCCCTCCGCCGTTATAAAATCACTGTAACCCACTGCCTCTCGGGACTTATTCCTTTATTACAAGCTGCTGAAACTCGTATTAGATGGTACTGCGGGGAGGTTGGTTTCATATTTGGATATTTGGTGTTTGTTCTTAAATACCTCACGAAGAAAACAATGAAATGTGATATATTCTGTATGTTCGGAACCTTGACAGCACAGACAGTTAACTACAACCTGTTTTTCATGTTACATTGATCGCTATGGGACTCCTGTGTTTTAGGGGCCGTCGAACTAGTACAGCGACTAAATAAAGACTCAAAACCAAATCCAGGTGTATACGAGCTCTAAACTGATAAGAATCTGATTATAGAACAATGCCAATTTAGGTTTCCTCAATTAACGTGTTTTTAAAATAAATTCTTAATAATAACAGTTATTAATAATTATATGTTCAATTATAATAATAATCATAATTATTAATTATAATTATTATATGATGGAATAAATGGCCTTATCTATGAATTTGTCATTTGGATGTTCTGTTTTGGTTTAATTGTGGTTAATTTCTTCAGAGAAAAATCGGAAGGATCTCAGAACTGGGCAAATGGAGAGCACTGAAGTCATCAACATGTTTTCAGATGCTTCCCATTGAAAGTATCTTTCAAATTGAGAAGAGTATATTTAAAACTATTAACAATTTCTGTTCAAGTGTTGGGGTGCTGGGGACAAAAAGGCATGAAACAGCTTTTACCTTATGCTCAACAGCTTTTACCACAGGGCAGTTTACAAACTGGATTGACTTTCGATTAATTTACTTTCTTCTTTGGAAAAAAACTTCACTTTGTCTTGATCATCAGGAGAGATAGAGGTATAAAGCCTTCATTACACATCAGAGGGTAATTCTTTACCATTTTATTGAGGGGCATACAATTGACGTTACATTATACAGGGCCTGCCACTGTAACTCTGAGTGGTACTTTTATCTGCATTTAAATTCCAGCTTGTTAACGGTTGCAAGCTGTTTTTTTTTTAATTATTTCAATTTATTTATTTTAGTTTTTTTTTTTTTTTTGGCAAACAGTTTGGCGGTTTTTGATACTAAGATCACTCCTTGGTCTTGTCTAGCAGCGCAGTTCAAGGCAGGGTTTCCTGCAGAGCTTTTTTGGCCAGGCACCCCGCCCGGCCTGAAATCTGTAGCGCCCAGGCTAGAATATCGGGCGAAAGAAAACAATGATGCAATTCCTGCAAGCGACACTGCAGCGCTTGAGAACTAATCTACCAGCGCACCTCAGGGCCGGTGTTCTGACAAATTTTGCTATCTATCAAAATATGCCACCTCGCGGATCTGCGGTTGCGCAAACCTAAAATCTTGGGCTGTTTCCTCGCTCATATCTTAAGAATCTTCAAAAATCATAAAAATAGATTTATTTGCAGTGCGGATTTTGACCTGTAAGCGTACATATATTTGCATGTACACGCTGGGTTTTCCCGAAAATGCGGAAATTGGATGGTAACGGCATATATAGGCATATATCTTTGAACAAACTTATCCAACTCGGCATAAAATCTGCTTATAACAAGCTAACAAATAACAAGTTAACTGCTGTAAACTGATTCATTTTGCAATATCAAGGTGAAAACGAAGTCTTTACGATCGCTTTGCATTACGGTAGCATTTTTTGACAAGGGAGCAAAATTTGGCAGAACACCGGCGCTCGCCTAGACGATTGCCTTGGCGAAAATCGGCAACAATTAGTCCCGGGTTGTTCTTAATGGTTTTCCTTTATTAACACGTTTTCCAATTTAAGAATAATCAAGTGGCACTTGAAGACACGGCTTCTCTCCCCCTATGCGATCTAACAGCGACAAATAGGCTACATTCAGTTCAGAACAAGTATTTGCCACTAACGTGTCTTTGTCCCCCGCCACAAGATGTGAAGTCGTGTCAAAATGAGCAATCTCTCGGAGTGACCTTGAGAGTGACGCAAAGGTCACCAAAATCGACTGGCGCCAAGGTATCACCCTTTTACATGTTGACATGAACTTTGAAGGAAATCCATCAATTTGTTCTTGATATCTTGCTGACAAGGATTCGGGACGGACGGACGGTCGTGAATACTATGTCCCGCCGCTTTGCGTGTTCCGCGCGGCGGGGGACAAAAATAATTCGCTACCAGCTCAGGCGAGAGTATTCCATTCCACGCGCTGCAGTATGAGAACCTCAGCAAAAGATTTTCATCATCTGAAAAACTACCATCCTGGCGAGTCAAGTGTTTGAAAATGCAGGCCCTACGTGCATTAATGGCCCCCCCCCTAAAAAAAAAAAAATGAAGAAGCTGGAAGTGAAATTAAACAGCGATTAAACAGCGACATCGTCGCAAAGAGGTGAGCAAAGTTATTAAAATACTCGCATAAAGGTATAACGTCAAGGATGATTTATGATATACAGACTCAAGAATAAATCATAAACCCCGTTTGTTCCCAATGCAGCCTGAGCTATGACTCAATGAGAGCTTCAATGAAAACTAAGGCTAATGTAAACGTACACCAACTAGTAACAACTGGAATAATTAAAAGGCCAACAATGCTTAATTGTTCATGATTAATTAAACCAGTCTCATTGAGTTGGTGAGTGATGTTTTAATGTTAATTTCGAGTTGTGATGGCCGGTCGTGGAGAGAAGGCAAAGCAGCGCAAGGTCTCCTCGTTCTTTACGGTCGGCGGGGCAAAATAATACTTGAACAACCTAATTAATTGATTTATTAATCTTTTTTTTTTCGGCAACCGTTCTCGGGTTGAACCCCCCACTCACCTCCCCCCTGGCCAAAGTTTTTATTCCTGCAGGAAACCCTGTCAAGGTGTAATTATTTATCAAACATGGGGTGTTGGATGTCATTCCTGAGAAGCTCTTAATGGTTGGTCCCTAAAATTCACATATTACTTATGATTGATGTTTTTAGTGAAGGTTTAATCTTCTTTGCAGCCATAATTTGACATCCTAGCCCCAGAACCAGTTCCACTACTCACAGCTCCACTTATAGCCCATACTACAGATTCAGCCCAATAGTAAACCTTTGAAAAATATAATTTATCATTCTCTCTAATTATCTGGATACATGTGTAAAAAAATTCAATATCCTTGAATCTGTTATGATCACAGTCCTAAAACAAGTTACACTTGATAGAGGGCCATCTGATGGTTATGCTACAAATTTCAGTAGTAAAATATTTAGTTTTGTGTAATTTTGGTAAATGTTTATTTTGTTACTAATAAAAATCAATAGCTTTGGGTTGAATCATATTACAGCCCCAAAACTAATTACAAGAGCCACCTAATAATTATACTACATCTTTCAGAACTCAAATTAATGTTTCGGTCTAATTTTAGTGAATATTTAAATACAAACGGTTCAAGAATGGTGTTGAATGTGTAATGACAGCCTTAAAAGCAATTACACTTCATAGATGGCCAACTAGTGGTCATACTGCACCTTTGAAAACTCAAATGTAAAATTCTTGTTTATTATAGTGTGGAAGGAAGTGTAAAAAATTCAATAACTTAACTGTTAGGAGTCCACAGGGTTTCCGCTACATGTAATTGATCGTGGCGCATGGCCACGGCAAAATGAAAGCCACCACACCTACGTAAAATAGCTTTACATGAACTCCAAAAATCCGAAGGACAATCCGGTGTCGCCAGTTCTCCTTGTTAAGTTAAAATGAGTAACCTGTATGATACAGTCGTTATGTTGCGCTCCTCAGACTGACTGTCGCTATACTAACGCCTGTACTTGAAAGCTCTAAAAGTGCTTCGCGTGGCCTCGTTATGAGTGGGAGGCTTCTTCTTCTTCTTTTTGGTTTTATGGCGGTTGACAGACCTGTTGGTGTATTACCGCCAACTACTGAATTCATTCAACATAAATTTCCCTATTCCTCTTATATCGAATTCCCACCAAAGTGTCTAACAATGCGTTTGCACTCTGCATGTGTTCAGTGTGATTACACTTTCGATTCGTGTAATCTACGAGCCGAATGTAGACACAATGCATTGAAATGTCGCGATGGTTTAGATATTCTCGGTGAATTAGCAAGTGTGTTTGGAACTGATCGCGTGGTGTTACTCAAATCAGTAGCTAATGAACAGGAAGCCTTCTTGTGCAAAGAATGTTTCAGACTGCTGCAACAATATAGAACTGCAAAAAACAAGTTGTTAAGTGTCAGTAAATCACTCATTCTCGAGGTTTCAAAAGGAGCATTCAGCGGCTTTTGCACTAGCGGAAGACTGCTTTTGAAGAAGGAAATGACGTCAACACCAAAGCTGCCCGCTGATTGGTCCAGCCAAAAAATTTCAGGCGAAGCGCCGCGAGGTAGCTTTCCTTTAACGCCCTGATCGGAGCGATCATCAAAGCCATCTAGCGGACACAAGGGCGTTAATCATTAACGTTATAATATGAGCGACAATAATTCTTGACCTGTTGTCAGTCATTTTGCTTGATGAACATGTTTTCCAATGAATTCCAATGAAATTAGCCATCGGCAGTAAAACGCGCTGCTTTCTTCTTAATACATTGTGTGCAACGATGAGAGAAAAAATATTTAGTTCACTTTGCAAAACGATAAACTACGATGTTAACTTCTGTGTTTGCTGTGAGCACATCCTGCTCTACCTAATTGTATCTTCATGATTGTTAAATTCCAATTCCTGAGTACGGAGTCATAATTGGTTTTCATATTATATGTGAAATCCACCGTGACGCATGTGAAACTGCTAAACCTCCGTGCTTATAGACTTCAATTATTACATCGCCTACGTGCTGATGAATGTAAACTCATGACACACCTGATAATGCTGAGTTTTGACCCAACACTGAAGCCCTCCGCCACAGTTTCAAAAAATCCTGGAGGAAACCCTGTTACAGCCCTGAAACAAGTTATATTTGATAGAGGGCCATCTAATTGTCATGCTACACAATTCCGAAGTAAAATATTTAGTTTTGTGTCTCTTTGGTGAATATTTGTCTTGTTTCAAATAAAAATCAATAGCTTAGGATTGGTTTGTATCACAGCCCCAAAACGAATTACATTTAATTAAGGTCTGACTAATAATCTTACTACATCTTTCAGAACTCCAATTAACATTCATTTCTAATTTTGGTGAATATACAGTACAGGCCAATAGTTTGGACACACTTTCTCATTCAATGCGTTTCCTTTATTTTCATGACTATTTACATTGTAGATTCTCACTGAAGGCATCAAAACTATGAATGAACACGTGGAATTATGTATGTATCTAACAGTTGTCCTACAGGGCTGTCGGCTGTGTATCAACCTGACTTCTGCGCAACACAACTGATGGTCTTAACCCCATTGATAAGGCAAGAAATTCCACTAATTAACCCTGACACACCTGTGAAGTGAAAACCATTTCAGGTGACTACCTCTTGAAGCTCATCAAGAGAATGCCAAGTGTGTGTTGTTATGGCCCCAATTTGTGATTACATTTACAACACAACAGCAACAGCAAGGGATGAAAGATGCAGTTTTAAAAACTTAAACACATTTATTGAACAGACAACTAAACAAATAACTACGCTACTGAGCAAGATTGATTAACAAGACAAAAAAACAGAAATATTTACAGTCCCTTTTTGGTGGGGTGGCTTGGTGATGGGTGCGGAACATGCTCTATGGGGCAAAAATCCACCAAAGAAACTTCACAGGTCTTGAACAGAATGACAGGTGTGGTCACATGTATCCTTCTTCTTGCAATTCCTCCTACTACCTTTCTGTCTCAGTTCTTTTCCTTATATACTCTTTTGCAGACCCCACCCACATTTAGACCTCTTTTTTTTAAATTTTTTGGGGACTTGCCCCAGACATGTCCGAAACATGCCTAAACCTAGCTCCAGTCTGAGCTTAACAAAAAAAAAAGGTAAATACTGCCATCCAGTGGCCTATATTCACATTACAGGTAAAGCAGTAATCAGAGCAAAGGGTGGCTACTTTGAAGAAACTAGAATATAAGACATGTTTTTAGTGACAGGTATTTCACACTTTAGAAAATTAGAATATTCTCAAAAAGTTCATGTATTTCTGTAATTCAGCTTAAAAGGTGAAACTTACATATTATATAGACAAATAACAAGCAAATCAATATATTTCAAGCTTTTATTTGTTTTGATTTTGCTGATTAGGACTTACAGCTCAAGAAAACCTCAAATTCAAAAACTCCGAAAATTAGAATATTACATGAAATCAATTTAAATAAATAAATAAATAAATAAAAAAGGATTTTAAATACAAAAATGTCTGGCCTCTGAAAGGAAAATCTTGCATCTGTAATTAGTACTTGGTTGGGGCCCCTTTTGCACGGATGACTGCTTCAATCCGGCGTAGCATGAATGCTACCAGC
Source organism: Gymnothorax reevesii (assembly GCA_029721435.1). Classification (NCBI taxonomy): domain Eukaryota; kingdom Metazoa; phylum Chordata; class Actinopteri; order Anguilliformes; family Muraenidae; genus Gymnothorax; species Gymnothorax reevesii. Next base: position 61,638,130 of record CM056575.1, read on the forward strand.
CTGTGGCATTTCTCAGCTGTTATCGAAGACCAGCATGCTTCAATCACGGCCTTGAACTCTTCTTTATTGTTTGGTCTCTTTTCGTTCACCTTTCTCTTGACAATGCCCCATAGATTTTCTATGCGGTTCAGGTCAGGTGAGATTGCGGGCCAATCGAGCGCAGTAATCCCGTGGTTGTTGAACCAGGATTTGGTACTTTTGGCAGTGTGGGCAGGTGCCAAGTCCTGCTGGAAGATTAAGTCTGCATCCCCATAAAGCTGGTTTGTTGAAGCAAGCATGAAGTGCTCTAAAATGTTCTGGTAGACTGCTGCGTTTACTCTGGACTTGAGAAAGCACAGGGAACCAACACCAGCAGCTGACATGGCTCCCCCAGTCATCAGAGACTGGGGAAACTTAACACTGGACTTCATGCATTTTCCATCATGCGCCTCTCCAGTCTTCCTCCAGACTCTTGGACCTTCGTTGCCAAATGAGATGCCAAATTTGCTCTCATTAGAAAAGAGGACTTTGGACCACTGGGAAACAGACCAGTTCTTCTTTTCTTTAGCCCAGCGAAGGTGCCTCTGGCGTTGCTTGCTGTTAAGGAGTGGCTTGACAACAGGAATTCGACATTTAAAGCCCAAGTCCAGCATCCGCCTGTGTGTTGTTTCACACACAATATTGATTATATTCACAATATTCTAATTTTCTGAGTTTTTGTATTTGAGGTTTTTTAAAATTTTTTATTTTATTTCGGCATGATTGTAAATCATTTCATGACAATTTCAACACATCACAACATGTATCATGACCGAAAGGGTTGTGGGAGAAGCGAAATCGCTTATCAGAGTCCCGCCCCCAGCTTCCAGAAAAACAGTTTGGTCATGGTTAAAATATCATAAGGATTATAAATCACTGCAGAGTTAATGTCCATGTACGCTACGTTTTAACGTCAGAAAGTAAGATCATGAAAATGTATGAATATCATAAGAATTAGAATTGCTGATTAAGTGAGTGTTCATATAACTTAGATTCAAATCCCACTCTTGATCCAAAGCGACATTATCCCGAAAACCCCATTCTTGATCATTCGATTTGTTCCAGCTAATTTGGAGAAGATGAGAGGAAGCACATCCTCTACAGCGAACGACACTTTCCCCATGAATCCATGACGTAACCGGCCAGGAATGTCCCATTCGGGCATGTCGGGCATGTGAGTTGCCTTTCGGACAGTTAGTCTGAAGCGTCCAGTGACAGGATACAATTAACAAAATACAATTCACAAGATTGAACATGTTTATAGTTACTCAGATACGCACATTTCAACAAATATTTGAAGACCTTCAGCTCTCCAGCCATCCTTATATTATCATCAAGTACATTCCATGCCCTGACTCCAGCCACAGATAGGGAATGCTCCCTACGTGTCGTTCTGACCTTGCTTGATTGTAATAACATCCTACTTCTGGTGTGCTGCATACAGTCACGCTGAAGAAACAGGTTTTGTACATTTTTGGGCAAGCAATTTTTATATCCCAAGTAGACAAGTTGCAAGGAGTTGAATTTTACTATATCCTGTAATTTAAGAAGCTTTGCCTTAATAAACAAATCATTTGTATTCTAAGAGCCTTTTTTGCAGTTTAAATAAAGGTTCTATTGTATTTTTGTAAGTGTGACCCCATACTTCAGCGCAGTAATGTAGATGGGGTGCTATGAGGGCTGAATAGATTATTTTAAGAGATTTGAGGTTTAATAATTTCTGCATTTTCCAAAGAATACATACACTTTTAGCTAACTTTCTTTGAACTAAGTTTACATGCGGTTTCCAGCTTAAGAGATTATCTATCATAACTCCCAAGACTTTATATACGTTTACTCTTTCAATGCTGATACCATTTACTTTTAAGTCTATGTCGTCCTTTAGGCCTTTTTTCCAAAATATATCATAAATTTGGTCTTTGTAAGATTTAATGATAGTTTGTTTACATTAAACCACGTGTGAAGTTTAGACATTTCATTATTAGCCAATTTGACTAATTGGTTGAGATCAGCACCAGAGCAAAAAATAGTCGTGCCGTCAGCAAATAAAATTAATCTTAGGATATCGGATACCTTAACAATGTCATTTATGTAGATTATGAACAGCTTAGGACCTATGACCGAGCCCTGAGGAATTCCACAGGTAATGTCCGGGCAATTTGATTTATTATTGCCCATCTGTGCAAATTGCATTCTATTTGTTAAATAATTTTTAATCCATTTTAACGCGGTCCCTCTTATTCCATAGTTATACAGTTTTTCAATCAATATATCGTGATTTATAGTGTCAAATGTCTTCTTCAGGTCAATAAATATACCTATAGAATATAGCTTTGAATCTAGTGAATCTTTGATCATCTCAATAAGTTCTGTTTGGGCTAGTGCTGTCGAATGCTTTTTCCTGAACCCATACTGACTGTCACATACAGTATCTCACAAAAGTGAGTACACCCTTCACATTTCGACTATTAATTTAGTATATCTTTTTAAGGGACAACGTTACAGAAATGAAAACTGAATATATTCTAGAGTAGTCATTGCACAATAGGTGTAGCAGTGTAGATTTACTGCACTGTCCAAATAGCTGAACAAACAGTCACTATTTTCAAAATGGGTGGCAACAAAAGTGAGTACACCTCACCGTCAACATGCCAAATTGTGTCCATAGTGTCAGTATTTAGTGTGATCGCCATTGTTGTCCAGCACTGCCTTGATTCTCCGAGGCATGGAATTCACCAGAGCTGCACAGGTTGTTGCTGGGATCCTCCACCCCTCCATGACAACATCACGAAGCTGGTGGATGTTCGACACCTGCTGCTCCTCCACCTTCCTCTTGAGGATGCCCCACCGGTGCTCAATGGGATTCAGGTCTGGAGACATACTTGGCCATACCATCACCTTCAGCTTCTTCAGGAAGGCAGTTGTCATCTCGGAGGTGTGTTTCGGGTCGTTATCATGTTGGAAAACAGCCGTGCGGCCCAGTTTCTGAAGGGAAGGCATCATGTTCTGCTTCAGAATCTCACAGTACATGTTGGATCCATTATTCCATTAATGAAGTGCAGCTCCCTAGGACCAGAAGCACTCATGCAGCCCCAGACCATGATGCTGTCAGCACCATGTTTGACAGTAGGCAGTACACGCTTGTTTTGATACTTCTCACCAGGGCGCCGCCACACATGCTGGACACCAGCTGAGCCGAACAAGTTTATCTTGGTCTCGTCAGACCACAGAACATGGTTCTAGTAGTTCATGTTCTTGGACTGGTTGTCTTCAACAAACTGTTTTCGGGCTTTCCTTTCAGAAGAGGCTTCCATCTTGGCTGACGGCCATGCAGACCAACTTTGCGCAGAGCGTGGCGTATGGTCTGAGCACTGACAGGCTGTTATCCCACTGCTACAACCTTGTTAGCAATGCTGCCAGCACTCCTGCGTCTGTTTTCTGAAGCCAACTTGTGCACCTGGCACAGAGCACGAGGACTCAACCTCTTCGGTCGACCCAGACGAGGCCTTTTCCGAGCAGAACTCGTCTGGGAAAACCGCTGGATAACCTTGGCCACCGTGCTGTAGCTCAGTTTCATGGTTTCACAGATCTTCTTGTAGCTTAGACCATCTTTGTGGGGAGCAACAATTCTCTTTTTCAGATCCTCAGAGAGTTCTTTCCCATGAGGTGCCATGTTGACTATCCAGTGACCAGAATGAGAGCATTGCACCTAAAGCACTACAATTTAACCCTTCAACATGTTACACAACCTCATATGGCCCAGTCGAACAGACAAAAGCATTAACATGATGAACAAGTCGCGTTGCATTGCTTGGTTATCATTATCAATTGGGGTGTGTACTCACTTTTGTTGCCATCCATTTTGGAAATAGTGACTGTTTGTTCAGGTATTTGGACAGTGCAGTAAATCTACACTGCTACAGATATTGTACCATGTCTACTCTAGAATATATAGAAGTTTCACTTCTGTAGCATTGTCCCTTGAAAAGATATAATAAATTAATTGTCAAAATGTGAGGGGTGTACTCACTTTTGTGAGATACTGTAGAAGTTTGTGTTTATCAATGTAATTGTCCAATCTATCATTGAAGAGTTTTTCTAAGATTTTTGAACATTGAGGTAAAATCGAGACAGGTCGATAATTTGAGAAATCATATTTATCCCCACTTTTGTAGAGAGGGATAACCTTTGCAATCTTCATTTTATCTGGAAACACTCCGCAAGAGAAGGATAGATTACATATATGCGTAAGTGGAGTTACAATTGTGTTGGTAAGTGTTTTCAGTAATTTCATATCTAATTGGTTTACGTCAACAGACGTTTTAGCTGCACAATTATTCAGAATTGATCTAATTTCGGATTCAGTAACAGGAGTTAATGTCAATGTGTCTTGTACTTCCTCATCCTTATCAAGGTAGTCCCATCTTAGGTGTGAGGGTTCAATACCCTTTGCTAGTTCTGGCCCAACATTCACAAAGTAATTATTAAAATGTTCCACAACTAGATCCATGTTCTCTACCTGTTTACCATGAATATTAAAGAGAGCAGGGTACTCCCTCTTCGGAGCCCTCCCAGAAACATTCTTTACTATATTCCAAAGATTTCTGGTGTAATGTTTATTTCTTACTAAAAGCTTTTCACAATACTCTTTTTTTTTTTTTTTTTTTAATGCTTCCTTAACAAGCGTGTAATTTTATTTCTATAAGACTTATACCTTACTTCCGCTTTCTCAGTCCTTTCTCTCAGGAACTGCTTGTATAAAGTATTTTTTTTCTTACAGGCATTGGCCAGTGCTTTTGAAACCCAAGGTCTTCTCTCTTTGTTTTTCTTCAGATTATTGACTGTTTTGACTAAGCAGTGGGTATCATACAGAGAATTTACAGTCCACAGGAAAGCCTCATACGCTCTATTCGGGTCGTTTTCTGCTAATACATTATCCCATTTTTGATTTAACAGATCTATTTCCAGATCCTTTAACCTTTTTTATACTTTTAATTCTGATTTCTGTGTATTCCCGGATTTTCGATCTGGCCTGATCTTTTATATCTACCTTGCAATCACAAATGGCAAAGACTGGCAGATGATCAGTAATGTCATTTATCATGATGCCACAAAATATATCAGAATCCAGTACATTAGTATAGATATTATCTATCAAAGTGGCACTATGCCTAGTAATCCTGCTTGGTTTTGTAATTAATGGTTGCATACCCATGGTATACGTGGTGTTAATATAATCCTCTATTATAGAGCTGTTATTTGGATTTGTCAAGTCAACGTTAAAGTCCCCACACATGAAAACATTATTATGGCTTATATTAGTCAGTAGTTCGCCCATACATTTGCTGAAAACATCAATTTGCGAATCCGGTGCCCTGTACACACAAGAAATAACAGTATTTTTACCTTTCAGTGAGCCTTTTAATGAGCTGTAAATCATAATCATCAAAATTACAACAAGCAATTGCTTGAGATATCTCAGTTTGCATGAAATGAGTCAATAAAATATATTAGTTTTACCTTTTATGTTGAATTGCCAAAATAAACCGACTTTTACACGATATTCTAATTTTCCGAGTAGTACCTGTATGTGTACAAAACTCAATGGTGTTAGATGTGCCATAGTGACAGCCTTAAAACCAATTACACTTTGTCGCATGCAGCCTAGTGGTCATTCAATGCTGTTGAAAACTCAAATCATAATCCTCTTGAATTAGAATGTGTTTACTTGCATGGAAAAAAATTCAATAGCTTTTGATCTGTTACGATAATAGCCCTGAAATGAATTCCGCTTCATAGAGAGCCATCTTATGGTCTTACTACTTTCAGAAGTGGAATATTTTGTTTTGTCCAATTTTGGTAGATATTACATTTGAAACACATAAAATACAATAGCTTTGGGTTGCTTTGAGTCACAGCCTGAAAATAAATGACATTTAGTACAAGGGCACCTAATCACCATGCTACATTGCTCACAACTGAAATGCAAAGCTCTTTCTAATTTTGGTGAATTTTTATATGAAAGAAAAAGCTCAATAATTTTGGGCGTGTTATGCTTGCAGCCTTAAAAGCAATTACGCTTCATAGAGGGCCACCAAATGGCCATAGTCAGGGCTGTACCATGCGACATGAAAATTGGTCCATGTGATGAATGAACGTACTCTTGTAGCACTGGTGCAATGAGAGATGCGTTGTGTGTGTGTGCGAGACGTGAAACAATGCCGCCTCGCTAATGTACTTGGTAGTTGTAGTCTGTCATAAAATTATAAGATTTTTTTTTACTCCGAGCTGCAGTCAACAAAAGGTCTCCTGCTGTATGAGCACGAGCGAATGGAATACTGCCCGAATGTCAAACACTCCTGATGTCATAGCAACCACAACAGTGCCGGCACTTTCTTCTCATGTTTATAGAATTTTCAAATGCGGTTAGACCACCTAACGTTAACATTACTGGAGCTGAAGAACAAGAAAAAAGGTGTATGTTATTATGGATAGATAATATTAAAATACAAAACCCAAAACCAGTGAAGTTGGCACATTGTGTAAATCGTGAATAAAAACAGAATACAATGATTTGCAAATCCTTTTCAACCTATATTCAATTGAAAACACTGCAAAGACAAGTTACTTAATGTTATAACAGGTAAACTTTGTAATTTTTTGCAAATATTAGCTCATTTGGAATTTGATGCCTGCAAAAGCTGGCATAAGTGGCAAAAAAGACTGAGAGAGTTGAGGAATGCTCATCAAACACTTATTTGGAACATCCCACAGGTGAACGGGCTAATTGGGAACTGGTTGGTGCCATGATTGGGTATAAAAGCAGCTTCCCTGAAATGCTCAGTCATTCACAAACAAGGATGGGGCGAGGGTCACCACTTAGTGAACAAATGCGTGAGCTGATTGTCGAACAGTTTAAAAACAACATTCCTCAACGAGCTTTTGCAAGAAATTTAGGGATTTCATCATCTACGGTCCGTAATATCGTCAAAAGAGAATCTGGAGAGATCACTGCACGTAAGCGACAAGGCCGAAAACCAACATTGAATGCCCGTGACCTTCGATCCCTCAGGCGGTACTGCATCAAAAACCGACATCAGTGTGTAAAGGACATCACCACATGGGCTCAGGAACACTTCAGAAAACCACTGTCAGTAACTACAGTTCGTCACTACATCTGCAAGTGCAAGTTAAAACTCTACAGTGAAAAGCGAAAGCCATTTATCAACAGCACCCAGAAACGCCGCCGGCTTCGCTGGGCCCAAGCTCATCTAAGATGGACTGATGCAAAGTGGAAAAGTGTTCTGTGGTCTGACGAGTCCACATTTCAAATTGTTTTTGGAAACTGTGGACGTCGTGTCCTCCGGACCAAAGGGGAAAAGAACCATCCGGACTTTTATAGGCGCAAAGTTCAAAAGCCAGCATCTGTGATGGTATGGGGTGTATTAGTTCCCAAGGCATGGGCAACTTACACAAATGTGAAGGCACCATTAATGCTGAAAGGCACATACTGGTTTTGGAGCAACATATGTTGCCATCCAAGCAACGTCTTTTTCATGGACGCCCCTGCTTATTTCAGCAAGACAATGCCAAGCCACATTCTGCACGTGTTACAACAGCATGGCTCCGTAGTAAAAGAGTGCGGGTACTAGACTGGCCTGCCTGTAGTCCAGACCTGTCTCCCATTGAAAATGTGTGGCGCATTATGAAGCGTAAAATACAACAACAGAGACCCTGGACTGTTGAACAACCTTAGCTGTACATCAAGCAAGAATGAAAGCTTCAAAAATTGGTCTCCTCAGTTCCCAAACGTTTACTGAGTGTCGTTAAAAGGAAAGGCGATGTAACACAGTGGTAAAAAGGCCCCTGTGCCAACTTATTTGTATTGTGTTGCTGCCTTTGAATTCTAAGTTAATGATTATTTGCAAAAAAAAAAAAAAGTTTCTCAGTTTGAACATTAAACATGTCTTTGCAGTGTATTCAATTGAATACAATTTGAAAAGGATTTGCAAATCATTGTATTCTGTTTTTATCTACGATTTACATAACGTGCCAACTTCACTGGTTTTGGGTTTTGTAAATTTTGACTTCGGTGAATGCTGAATTATTTGGTTTCTGTGGCCAGCATACGCACGGGTTATCAGTGCTAACACAGTTGGGCGTCTTGCTACAAAGCTAAATCATGGTTACTGTATCCCCCGAATGAAGCTCGGAGGATACTATGGATTTGGCCTCGTCACGCGTCCGCGTCCACAGAGATTTTCTTGTGAACGCTCTACAGCCCACAATTGCAGCGATTCTTTTCAAATTTTGCAGGGAGATGTATTCTAGTAAGTTCACGACACTTATTGATTTTGGGTACTCTGGGACCATCTGGGCCCAACTGGGAGCCTTCGGGGGATACATGTGCTTGGTTACCGAGTGCTCTAGTTTCATCAGCTGCCCAGCTAATCCATGACCTTTAGCAATATTAGCGAACGATACCACTATCTTTTCTATTGCGTCATATTATTAAAGGTGCTTCAGGACCTTGACGAGGAGGCCTTCCTCGTAGTTTCACTTTTGTTGTTTCATGTAAATGGAGCGTCACTGGACACCGAATGTGGCTAGTTAGTGTCACTGTTTTCCGTTGCCATTTGGCTTATTCACTCGGTTAATTTGTCATGCATAATATATAATGCATATTTCCAGGAGTTCCATCAGGATTGTGTTTTTAGTCAATAATTGGAAGTTGAAAATACTCACAGAACTCATAGATGGTTTCTACAGATTGGATAAAGAAAAAACATTTATTAGTGGTGTGTATCTACAGTGATTATGTTCTTATTTTTCATTTTTGCGATTACACAAATTACATAAATTAACTTGAACACCACATCAATTATTTCTTTGAAACATTTATTCTATTGTTCCCCGCCGCGCGGAACATAGTATTCATGACCGTCCATCCGTACGTCCGTCCGGAATCCTTGTCAGCGAGATATCTCAAGAACGAATTGACGGATTTTCTTCAAATTTGATGTCAACATGTATTAGGGTGATACCCTGGCGCCAGTCGATTTTGGTGACCTTCGCCTCACTCAAGGCCACACCGAGAGATTGCTCATTTTGACACGATTTCACATTTTGTGGCAGGGGACAAAGACACGTTCGAGGCAAATATTTGTTTTAGTATTTATTCTTTATCTGACAATGGTAACCTATCCTTGCTGTTGTACAACACGTACAAAATAATTACCATTTGCAAGCAATTATACTTTCATTTCAACATTTCACTTCTTATTGATGACCATGTCTTCATTTAAATGTCTGTGGCTTTTTCTTTGGCACTTAACTGGCTATTTGTTATCATACCAACGTGGAGATTCAAGGAATTAGCTACTCAAACAAGTTCCTCAAGAAAACTACAACAATATCAATAATAAAAACTGCACTCAACCCCTGGACCCCTGGATCTCCACCCACAGCTGATGTACCAAATAAACAAATCGCAGATAGAATTTTTGAACATTAGCTTATCATTCAACCTCCCTGAAACACCTCAAACACATGGGCGGAGGAATCGGGCCGGCAGGACCCGGCGATTGCCGGACCAATATTTTCTCGAACACGCCACTCCCCCCCCCATCTTAAGTCGCTTTCTCACTGGACGCAAAACAGTTTTTCCGCACGGCAGATGACATTCAAAGTCTTTGACTTTCGTTTAACTTTGAATGTAATGTGTCGTGCGAAAAATTTGTTTTGCGTTTCATAAATACCATGAAAAATGCAAACATAAGCTGATAAACTGGTTTTACTAAATTTGAAATATGTTAATTGTCGCATTCACATGTTGCATCATTGTACACAAAATATATGTGCCGTACATTAAGTGATTTCAGATTTGGACCTCGCACCACCCCACATCAATGTCATCAAACCAGTGAATTCGAATATTGGGTGTGCCTTACAAAAATTGGCTGTGTGTGTGTGTGTGTGTATATGTATGTGTCTACCTATCTATTGCTATCTATCTACAGTATATGATATAAAATATTAATATAAATAATAGCCAAAATGCAGAGGTGAGAAATACTTTTGTCTTTAATAATGTCAATCAATACTAAACTACGCAGCTTTTGTAGTCATAAAATAGTACATTTGCATTACTTCATCTACTGTTTTCAGTTGACAAACAGAAAAGTGCCTGCACACTGGCCAGCATAGCAATAAATAACAATAACTGTAAAGGCCCTGCACAACTATATACCTCAAAATAAGTAACATCAATAAATCATAACAACTGCCGTAACTAGTAGATGACATATTCTCCAGACCCAATACATTCATCAACCAAATATATCATCACAACATACAAAACAGCCAACACAACAATATAATGTGACATGTGAATACATTGTGGTCACTCGCCTTTCTAAAGAGCAAGACGACTAGGTTTAGTCTTAAACGTATCTATTATTTCATCTGAGTCCAATGTCTCTGTAAGTTCTTTCTCAAATGACAGCAAAGATAAGCTTATAAGTCGTCCTGTAACCATTGCAGCTCTACTGCTGCATTTGATGGTGTGAACTGTTAAAAAGGGTCTCCCTACAGAACATCTTGTCACTGGTAGTGTGACCAGAGCTCGGATCGAGCTATTCATATTTGGAAAGACGGTCACATCACAGGAGTCTAATAATTCAATAAGTGATGGGAACTTCTGACCACTGTTTACTTTCCTTTTTATCGGTGCTTTCTACTTTGAGACTTTAGTGCACACATGGTGCCTCTATTTAAAGCGTTTGCCCAAATGCCCCTGAACTTGGTAGTAGAGAGGCAGCCACTTTCATTATGCCATAGCTGTCCTCTTGAAAGCGCTCATTGAGCACCATTAGCTGTCTGTCAATAATATACAGACCTCAATGTTGCGACCGTTTTGGTCGCATATGTGACTCATATTTCAGTTTTGCGTCTTGAAAATTTTGACCATGTGCGACCAAATAGTGATCTAACATTCATTATTATATCAAAAACGTAATTAATAATTTTTGGTAAACTTAATAACGTCTGAAAACGGATATAATTCGGCATTAATTTACTCTACCGGAAGCAAACATGTGTTATGGCCCCAATTTGTTATTTCATTTAAAACAACACAACAGCAACAGCAAGGGATGACAGACACAGTTTTAAAAACTTAAACACATTTAATGAAACACAACAACTAACTAAACTGACCAAGATTGATTTCAAAACAAAAAAGAAAATATTTACAGTCCCTTTTTGGTGGGGTGGCTTGGTGATGTCCTGGATGAAGAAAATTCTCAAACACAGGCAAAGAAATCCACAAAAGAAACGTCACAGGTCTTGAACAGAATGGCAGGTCTGGTCATCTTCTTGCAATTTCTCCTACTACTTTACTGTCTCAATTCTTTGCCTTATATACTCTTTTGCAGACCCCACCCACATTTAGACCTCTTTTTTTTTAATTTTCGGGGACTTGCCCCAGACATGTCCAGGACATGTCTAAACATGACTCCAGTCTGAGCTTAACAAAAAAAAGGTAAATACTGCCATCTAGTGGCCTATATTCACATTACACCTCCATTCCAAAAGGGAAAAATTTTGACTCATAAAGGCAAAATTTTTCTTTTCAATACAAAATGGTAAAGTGAACACTTGTCTATATATACATATCATACACATTCAAACACGGGATAAGCAATCAGCAATTACATTGTCTGTACCCTTCACATGCTTAATTTCCAAGTCAAACTCCTGTAAAATCAAACTCCAATTCAACAATCTCCGATTCTTGTTTTTCATCTTACTCAAAAACATTAACGGATTGTGGTCAGTGTACACAATCATTGGCTTTTGTCCTGTACAAACATTAACCTCAAAGTGTTTTAAAGAAAGGACCAGAGCCAACAGTTCCTTCTCTATTGTGAAATAGTTCCTTTGGTGGCGATTGAACTTCCTGGAGAAGTATGCCACGGGATGCTCAATGTCATCAGAGTCACTTCTCTGTAGGAGCACAGATCCACAAGCTTGGTCGCTAGCATCGACCGCGATGGAGAACGGTTTGTTGAAGTCAGGAGATTTGAGCACGGGGAAGTGACACAGCAGAGACTTCAGGCGATCGAAGGCTCTCTGGCATGCATCATCCCAGGTGAACTTTACGCCTTTCTTCAGTAGGTTAGTTAGACTGAGAGCAATCTCAGCAAAGTTCTTGCAGAACTTGCGGTAGTACCCGATCATTCCAAGGAAGCGGCGCAAAGCTTTTTTGTTGTCAGGAACTGGAAAGTCCATGATGGCTTGGACTTTAGCATTTATGGGTGCCACCTTACCCTGGCCTATGACGTAGCCAAGATAGGTGACAGTAGCACAACCAAAGTCACTCTTGTTCAGGTTAACAGTCAGGTTAGCCTGGGTCAGGCGCTGGAACAACGTCTCTACATCTTTTAGATGTTCTTCCCAGGAGTTACTCCATGTGATCAGGTCATCGATGTATGCACCCGTGTGTGGCAATCCGGCGATTGTAGACTGTATCATCCTTTGGAACGTGGCTGGGGCATTTTTCATGCCAAAGGGTAGGACTTCATACTGGTACAATCCAGATGGTGTGGCAAAAGCAGAGATGCTCTTGGCCCTCTCAGTTAAAGGCACACACCAATAACCCTTCAATAAATCAATCTTGGTCAGAAACTTTGCTTGCCCTACACTATCAATACAATCATCAATCCTAGGTATTGGAAACACATCAGTTCTAGTTACAGCATTGACTTTGCGATAATCTGTACAGAATCTAGTACTTCCATCAGGTTTTGGAACTAGCACACAGGGTGAACTCCAATCGGAGTTGGAGGGTCTGATAATATCATGTTTTAACATGTACTCAACCTCTTTCTCAGCAATCTTTCTCTTTTCAGGATTCATCTGGTATGGACGCTGTTTTATTGGTTTGGCATCACCAACATCTACATCATGAGAGGCTATAGTAACTCTCTTTGGAACATCAGGAAACAAATCCTCATATTTCTTGATCAACCTTTCAAACTGATCTCTCTGTGAGGGTTCTAAGTGCTGGAGTTTTACATCAAGATTTTGCAACACTTCAGTGTTTAACAATTTACATGAAAGAACTTCAGCTTTAATTCTTGGTTCATCATCTTGAAACTCCCCCTCATCTTCACACGTTTCGACCATTGGAGTGACAGCTGCAACCCTAGCATTTCTGTCATGATAAGGCTTTAGCATGTTAATATGACACAATTGTTTAGGTTTTCTCCTATCTGGAGTCTTCACAATGTAATTGAGATCATTGAGTTTTGTCAGAATTTCATATGGACCATGAAATCTAGCCTGCAATGGATTGGACTGCAAGGGAAACAACACAAGGACCTTGTCTCCTGGTTTAAACTCACGGCCTCTAGCCTTATGATCATACCAAATTTTCATTTTTCCCCGACTTGATTTCAAGTTCTCTTTGGCAAGGTCACAAGCTGCACGCAATCTTTCCTTGAACTTGCTAACATAGTCTAACAGACTGATTTGCGGCTCTTTCTCTTGCCATTGTTCACTCAATAATAGCAAAGGTCCTCTCACTTCATGACCAAACACTAGCTCAAATGGACTGAATCCAGTAGACTCCTGCACTGCTTCTCTAGCTGCAAACAACAGCAAATGAACCCCTTCATCCCAGTCTTTCTCATGGTCATAACAATAAGTCCTCATCATTGTCTTGAGAGTGGAATGAAACCGCTCTAAGGCACCCTGACTTTCTGGATGATAGGCACTAGAAAGAATCTGTTTTGCACCTAGTTCATACACAACCTGCTGAAACAATCCTGAAGTGAAATTGCTACCTTGGTCTGACTGAATTTCCCTGGGAAGACCAAACAACGTGAAGAACTTTATCAAAGCCTTCGAGATTGCAGTTGCCTTGATGTTACGTAGAGGTATGGCTTCGGGGAATCTGGTAGATGCACACATGATTGTCAACAAGTACTGATTTCCAGATCTAGTCTTGGGTAATGGACCAACACAATCAACAATGACCTTAGAGAATGGCTCCCCAAATGCTGGGATAGGCTGCAATGGAGCTGCAGGTGGGTCTAAGTGGTGTTTTCCAACTACCTGACAAGTGTGACAGGTTTTGCAAAAGTTGGAAACGTCTTTCCGAAGCCCAGGCCAAAAGAAGTGTTTCATGATCTTATCAACAGTCTTGTTAACACCAAGATGACCTCCTAAAGGTAAACTATGAGCCATTGTTAAGATCTCATTCCTATAGACCTTCGGAACAACAATTTGCCTGACCACTGCCCAATCTGCATTGGCAGGGATATCAGGAGGGCGCCACTTCCGCATCAACACACCATCCTTGAGATAATACCCAACTGGAACTGCGTCTATTTCTTTTTCAGGAAGGGCTCTCCTCTTTAGTACACCAATTTCAGGATCATTAGTTTGCTCCTCAATCAACCGCTTTCTGGATAGAGACAAGTCTCCAGACACATCAGAATCACCAGACCCATCCGGCTGGCTGAATAGAGAACTGATAAAAGTATCTGATAAGTCCTCAAACGGAGAAACCATAGTAGGCCAATCAGAGTCATGAGGCGAACCACCTGAGTCCTGACTATTCAATGTACTGGACGGCACCACAACATCATCTTCTTTAGCCTTCTTGGCCATAGCACGAGTCACTGCGCAAGAAGGATACAGAGATGGGTCCTCATCCCCATTTTCAGTGCTCGGCTGTGAAGTAAGATGTACAGGGGGAACTACTTTGCCCCCAGCCAGGTCATTGCCTAGCAACAGAGAAACACCCTTTATAGGTAGACTTGACATAAGTCCCACCTTTACCTGTCCTGTAACTAAATCTGACTTCAAGAATATAGAGCGCAGGGGTACAGATACAGTCCTCCCTTCAATACCTTGTGCAAGTATGAAATCCCCTGAAGCGGTCTCATCACGTAACTCCAAGGAGTCCATCAACAAAAGTGACTGAGAAGCTCCGGTATCCCTTAGGATATATATGGGGACAGGAGTAGTATGCTCATTCAGAGCCACAAATCCCTCTGACACAAATGGAAGAAATTCCTCCCTCACAAAGTCAGCTGTATTAGGCTTTTTAGCCCCACAAGAAGCAGGCAATTTAGCAGATTGGTTATCTACTACAGGGGTTTCTAACCTTGTTTTCACAAAGGCATTTGGTTTGGTATCCTTTTCTTTTTCTTTCTTAGCTTTAAGGAACCAACAGTTAGTTGTAACATGACCAGATTTCTTGCAATAACTGCAAACTAGACCACTTTTGTCACTTTCAGCTTTCACACTTTGATTAGACCTGTTACTGGATTTCTGAACACCATCACCAGATTTGTCTTTGTCTTTGGGTGAGGAATCTTGGGTATCACCATAACCCTTTTTCTGAAATTGGGACCATTTATTGTTACTGCTAGACTGAAATTTGGACTTATGAGTGAGAACATATTCATCTGCAAATTTGGCAGCTGATTGCAAGTTCAGTGCTTGCTTCTCATTAAGGTAGGTCTTAACATCATCCTTAACACAGTTCTTGAATTCTTCAACTAACACCATCTCTTTTAGTGAGTTGAAATCATCCTTGACCTCCATAGAAGTACACCAGCGCTCAAAGCAAACCTGCTTCTCATTAGCAAATTCAACATAAGTCTGATTTTCAGATTTCTTCAGACCTCTGAATTTCTGTCGGTAAGCCTCTGGAACCAACTCATAAGCTCTCAAAATAACCTTTTTGACAACCTCATAATCAGAGGAATCATCTGCAGACAAAGCCGAATAGGCTTGTTGAGCTTTACCCTTGAGGACAGTTTGCAACATCAGAGGCCAGTGTTCCTTTGGCCACTGGCAACTCTTTGCTACCTTTTCAAAACACTGGAAATAGTTGTCAACATCCTTTTCTGAAAATGGAGGCACCAGTTTTACCTCCTGACTGGCACAAAATTTATTTTTAGTTTCAATTTTAATTTTTAGTTGCTCCATTTGGAGTCTTTCTTCTCTATCGAATTTCTCTAATTCAAAATCTCTCTGTCTCTGTCTCTCTCTTTCTGCTCTTTCCTCTTTCTCTCTCTCAAATTCTCTTTGTTTTTCTTCTCTTGCTAATTTTTCTAACTCAAACTGCCTTTGTTTTTCTTTTTCTTCCCTCTCAAATTTTCTTTGTTTTTCTTTTTCCTCCCTTTCTTTTTCTCTTTCCTCCCTTTCAATCTCTAGCATTTTTAATTTAAGTTCCATTTCTATATTTGGATTTTCCACTGGAAACTGTTCCAGATCTCCTGGTGCAAACACATTTTCATCAATGTAATATTCAACTATCTCTCTAGCCAGTCTAGCTTTTCGCATGGCTGGTTTTACCTCTGTCAGCTCCAACTGTCTGCAAATTTCTAGCAGTTCTGTCTTTTTAAAAGACTTCAAAACCCCTACGGTTGGTGATGCCAAGAAATCATCCATTGCTGTTGTCAATATATATCTAGGAAAATTCACAAAAACAATTTCACAATTTGGAATGTTAGATTTTCAATAAATTACTCACACAATGGTCTATCCCGGACCTTGAGCCCCCAATTTGTTATGGCCCCAATTTGTTATTACATTTAAAACAACACCACAGCAACAGCAAGGGATGACAGACACAGTTTTAAAAACTTAAACACATTTAATTAAACACAACAACTAACTAAACTGACCAAGATTGATTTCAAAACAAAAAAGAAAATATTTACAGTCCCTTTTTGGTGGGGTGGCTTGGTGATGTCCTGGATGAAGAAAATTCTCAAACACAGGCAAAGAAATCCACAAAAGAAACGTCACAGGTCTTGAACAGAATGGCAGGTCTGGTCATCTTCTTGCAATTTCTCCTACTACTTTACTGTCTCAATTCTTTGCCTTATATACTCTTTTGCAGACCCCACCCACATTTAGACCTCTTTTTTTTTAATTTTCGGGGACTTGCCCCAGACATGTCCAGGACATGTCTAAACATGACTCCAGTCTGAGCTTAACAAAAAAAAGGTAAATACTGCCATCTAGTGGCCTATATTCACATTACACATGCGATAACAGAAACTCCGTACAGCACTAAGGAGGTATCGCTTTGACTTGAATTGATATACAAAGCTGTGTTGCGAGTTGTTTCGAAGCTCCGTTTTCAGAAGTAGGGATTCGCGCTATCGTAATAAGCTTAATGCTGGGCCATGCGATGTTGAGAGCTTAAAAGCCTCATTCACACATATCGCTTAATCCAGACAATTAATTAATCCAAAAATTTACCATGAATTACAGCACTTGTTCCAGCCTTTTCTTGGCAGCATCATTTATTTTAAGATGGCATTTCAATACTCAAAATGTCTTCAAAGGTTAAAATTATTTAAAATGCGAAACATGTTGAGCGTATAGAACTGAGAACATTAGTGCAAAACTGTGTATTACAGCTTTTGCCCAGCTAACGTTAAATATCTCCCGTCTCACGAGCTGCAGGATTCTGGATATTCAACAATTGTTTTTAATGCCCTCGTTAATAAAAATGCGTTATAACCTTTTTTGACGAAATCAACAGGAATGCAAGCTACGAACAAATTTGCCAGTCAATGGGCATACTGCCAAGTCTTTGCAAATTAAAGAATCCATGCTTTGTTATGGAGTAGATGTGGGAAAACGCATGAGCACAATCGCCGCCACAACACATTAATAATATAGCCTATACATTTACCATCGTTTCGACACAGGTTATCGGGACACTGAGTTCATTTAATACCCTGAAGACTTTCGTCGAAACAGTTGGACATGAAATGAGTGGCTTTGAGTGTCATCAATCCAACACTGGGGAATCAATATGGTAGAAGGCAACTGTTCTAAATGAATATACAGGCGTTTACTTTATCATCGAGCATGGGCCAACCTCTCACCAGAATTAAATCTCATCAATTTTTTAACGTTGAAATTATCTTTCTTTAAAGCAACACTAAGGAACTTTAATTTTTGGATGAGTTTGGCTGTGCCTGTGGCCTGAACAAAGACCCCATTTCCTGTGAGCATCAGCGCATTGCGTCGTAAACCTGATCTCCCGGTCGTGTGCAGCTGTTATGGAAATTAACAGAAGACAGGTCCAAACTACATTTCTGTTTCCAGCGGCTGTTTGAGGGATGAATAGCGATGAGGTCAACGAGCTATATTTATTAGAGGCACTATGTTACGATTTCAATGTGCAGGTCTAGTCATCATCTTGTGATGGGCGTCCTATGCAGCAAGGTGCAGCAAAGTGGGAGCTTCGTTCCAGAAAATTTTCTCTGAATGCCTGACCACTGTGTCGCCGTAAATTGCTGCCACGAGAGAGGGAAAATTGTCCACTTAACCTTTCCAATGCAAGCTATTTTTAGCTTGAACAACGGAGATTATTGGCTATAAATCAGCAAACTTGGCTATATGGTGTTAAGTTAGTCTTTACTAGCACCCTCCCACTACTAGATCACCTGGTTACCTCGGGGGTAACGTCATGGTTTATAGGACCGGATCTGCGAGAACCCTAGATGGGTTTTCAACCGCCTGCAATAAATTTGGTCTCACAATCAGTATCAAGAACACAGTAGTGCTATCTTTAACTGGAGACTACAGCTTCTCAGTGAGCAATACAACACTTGAGAATGTTGACTCCTTTACTTATCTTGGTTCCACCATAACTTCAAACCTCTGCCTTGACAAATCCACCAGACTAGGCAAGGCCTCAACTGTCTTTGGTAAACTAGGGAAACGTGTGTGGTGAAATAAACATCTTACCATCAAGACAAAAGTACCTGTATACGAGGCCTGTGTTCTGAGCTCCCTTCTCTATGGCTCCTCTAGCTGGACAACTCATCGTCATCAAGAAAATCGTCTCATTGCTTTTCATACAAGATCACTTCGATCCATACTCGGGATTTCATGGGAAGACAAAATGACTAACGAAGAACTCTTCCATGTCACTGACTCTAAACCTCTATCATCCCTGTTGAAACTCAATCCTTTGAAATGGGCTGGTCATGTGCACAGGATGTCAAAATCTCATCTTCCTCACTGCATTCTGCACAGTGTTCTGAAAGATGGCAAAAGACCAATTGGCCGACCACGCCTTTGGTATAAAGATGTTCTGCATAGAGACATGAAGGACTTTCAGATGGATCCTGTCACCTGGACTACTGTATGCTGCAACGGGAAACGTTGGCGTACCAGTCTCATGAACGGCATCCGGGTTGATGTAGAGGCTAATCTCAAGAGGTTGAAAAAGCGGTGTAGCCGTCCACCGAACATTGATGCTGATGATGTTGAACCCTCGACTGGTATAGTCGGAAATGACTGAAACCTGCCTATACTAAATGAGATTCTCACGCGCCATTAAAAAGTTTCAGTTTCACTTGCGTTAAGGTGTACCTCACCACAAGTAACATGGAAAGCGATTATGACTCCGGACTTCCCGTGCTTCTCTTTACTCAGGGTTTGGAAACGATGCACGTGTTTCATGATCGTTTAAATTGTTTTGATGAAATAAGACCATTTGAAACGTCTTTATGCAATGCCATTGCTTTCAATCCCTCAGTAAAGACAAGCCTGAGAATTTCCGAGTCTTAATCGATTTCCGTGTCACTAGTGGGGAAATCCACCGTTAATGCACGTGAAACTGAATAACTTGATGCACATGACGCAAGTTCTGTGAGTGAATTTCTTCTGTGCACGTTGATTGAATAATTGCTGACTACGGCACAGGAACATGAATGCCTCTAAGAGGAGAGACTAATGCGTGAGACTTGGCATCTCTGACATTCAGTTTTATTGAATTCCACTGAGTGCTATACTTGCAGTCCTAATGAGCGAAAATACCGCAGTACTTTGAATCACTCCCGACTTCAGCGTCAGGCACAACCCGAAAACCCGTTGAAATCAGCAGCTGCTTCACTCAGTGGACGCGAGTAGGTTTAGTTGCTCGTCCATCGTAATGTCAGTGTCTGGGTCTGCACCATGCAGCTGTATTTCTATGACACAAAAATGTCAAAATGTCAAATGGAGTAGTAATACTGCTAGGCGCTTCATGCCACAGAAACCGGGCTTAAACACTGGTCTGATGGGCTACGAGGCCCGAAACAGGCTTACTTGTATTGACAATGAATGGACAAACTATGTAAGCTACTAAATTAGTTCGCAACTACGCATTTGGTAAATGCAATGGGTGGTAATGGACAGTGAAAGACCGGAAATAAAACATTACATGACCGGTTCTTAGCAGACGCTTTTATCCAGAGCGACGCACAAAAGTGCACAAGAACAGTACAAAAGTGCAGACCTACTAGGAGACAAGTACAAGTGCTAACATTCAGTGACAGAACACGTTCCATTGTTACAGTGTAACAAAGGGGCAGAGTCAAGTGCAATAAAAGGGAAATAAAGTAAAATAAGTGCAATAAAAGGGCAATAGATTAAGTGTAACAAAGGGGCAGGAAAATCAAGTAAACTGACAAAATAGGGTGCAAAAAAAAATGAAGGGAAACCAAATCAAGCAGTAACAATCAGGAAGTAAGGTAAACAGAATTAAGTGCAACAAATCAAGGGATGTAGGGACAGGATTCAGGGCAGTGGAGCAGGGGAAAGGTGGAGCCTGAAGAGGTGGGTTTTCAGGCGGTGCTTGAAGATGCTCAGGGATTCTGCTGTTCTGACCTCGATAGGTCGATCATTCCACCAACGAGGTACCAGGACAGACAGCAGCCTTGAACGGGAAGGGGAGGAGAGGAGGAGGAGCCAGGCGACCAGAAGTAGCAGAGCGGAGTGCTCTGGCAGGGGTGTAAGGTCTGAACAGTCTCCGGATGTAGGCTGGAGCTGTTTTGTTGACTCCCTGATAGGCTAGCACCAAAGTCTTGAATTTGATGCGAGCAACAACAGGGAGCCAGTGGAGCTTTGTGAGAAGGGGGTGACGTGGGAGTGTCTTGGGAGGTTGTGGACTAGGCGAGCTGCAGCGTTCTGGATGAGCTGCAGGGGTCTGACGGCGGAAGCTGGGAGGCCAGCGAGGAGGGAGTTGCTGTAGTCCAGGCCGGAGAGGATCAGTGCTTGGACTAGGAGCTGCGTTGAGTAGCTGGTGAGGAAGGGCTGGATTCTACGGATGTTGTAGAGGAAGAACCTGCAGGTCCGAGTCACTGCAGCAATGTTCACAGCAGAGGAGAGCCTGTCGTCAAACCGGACCCTAAGGTTCTTCACACTTCGCGAGGGGGAGATGGTGGTATCCCCCAGGTTGATGGTCAGGTCCAGGAGAGGGGAGGATGGAGCAGGGATGTAGATCATCTCAGTCTTGGTTGGGTTGAGCTTCAGGTCATGGTTGTCCATCCAGCTCTGGATATCATGTAGGCAGGCGGAGATGCGGGCGGAGACCTGGGCATCAGGGGGAAAAGAGAGAAAAAGTTGAGTGTCATCAGCATAAGAGTGATATGATAAACCATGAGCAGAAATGACAGGACTGAGAGACTGGAGATAAAGAGAAAAGAGGAGTGGACGAAGAACTGAGCCTTGGGGGACGCCTGTGGTAAGTGGGCGGGGTGTTGATACTTCACCAGCCCAGGCAACCTGGTAGGAGCGACCGGAGAGGTGCAATTTCTACCAGATGAGGGCTGTGCCACAGATCCCCAGTGCAGACAGGGAAGTGAGGAGGATGGAGTGGTCGACCGTGTCGAATGCGGCAGAGAGGTCGGGGAGGATCAGGATGAATGAGAGGGAGGCGGCGCGTGCAGTGTGAAGCGCCTCACTGACGGAGATGAGAACGGTCTCCGTGGAGTGGGCAGCTCTGAATCTCGACTGGTGGGGGTCCAGGAGGTTATTTTCTGCAAGAAAAGAGGAGAGTTGGTTAGCAACAGCTCGTGCAAGGGTTTTTGACAGGAAGGGGAGGAGGGAGACTGGGCGGAAGTTCTGAATGACTGAGGGATCAAGGGAGGGTTTTTTCAGGAGAGGGGTAATGGTAGCCTGTTTGAATGAAGAGGGAAAGCATCCAGAGGACGAAGACGAGTTAATAAGGGAGGTGACAAAAGGGAGCTGAATGATTATTGCTGATATATACCGAAATATTAACCCCTTTCTGCAGATGTAGACACTCGCGTCTATACAACTGCAAATTTAAGCACTTAGTTACAGTACTCGACCACGAGATGGCACCCCCGGATCAGATATTGAATTTTCACAAGCAGGCAGAGCTGAAACGCAATTTTGATTATGGAGAAGTTCCCTCCAATCCCTGTTTTTTAGGAGTTGCATGAATTAAACTCCTCAACTAAGCCTGGTGTGCAAACTGGTCAATATCCTCGCCCATAGTATCGATCCAGTAGTTAAAAAAAATTATCACTTGCAACAGAAAAAAGCTTAGTACTCTGTAGTAACCATTTTAGCTACAGTGAGCCAACAGTATTCTAATTGGTGGTTAAAAAAATACGTTTTGTGAAGCAAAAAATCCGACATTGTATTGATTATCTCACATTGTACTGTCAATTACAGTCATCACACACAAAATATGCATAGTTCCCTCCCATCGATTAACATGTAGATTCCTCCATTGACAAATTCAGCGCTTCCTTCCATCCACCCAAGTACTGGTGTCGATAGCCAGTCACTCAATTATATACTCAGATTCATCTACGAAACTCTACAGATATAGTTCACGCCCTCGTGAAGCTTCCCCGGTAACGATGTATTGATAGACTCGTTTCTTATCCAATGCCCGAGTGTTTAAACTTTCCTCAATAACTGAAATACA
The DNA here is from genome assembly GCA_029721435.1 of Gymnothorax reevesii. Lineage (NCBI taxonomy): Eukaryota > Metazoa > Chordata > Actinopteri > Anguilliformes > Muraenidae > Gymnothorax > Gymnothorax reevesii. The sequence continues at coordinate 61,660,922 of CM056575.1, forward strand.
TTGATCGGACAATAAGAATAGGATACAAAGCTAAGCGTAAAAGTAAGGTCAGTTGTATTCTTCGAATGTCAGCCACGGTTGCGCAGCTGAAAATGATGCGATATCAAAGAAACAAAGACACTCGAAACCGGCCTGAAGTGTTCAGTTTCATTTACGAGATAAATGTTATATGGACGCGGTCAATGGGAATTCTTCCGAATGAAACAGCACTGGAGGGTTCCCTCTTCCCGATACATCCGTCTCTGGAGGAGGGCATCAATGAAGAAAACAGGTTATACTTCTACTCTGTTTGCATTTTGCTCAATATGGCTTTTTGCTGTAGAATTTGTACCACGTTTAAAGACATCGAATGCCGAGGTTTTCGTTCCTCCAAATGCATGCAGCTCACGCACGTCGGTAGATCCCTCGGTACGTTCATTACACCATTCTGTTGAATATAGAGGCATATGTCGTTTGATTTTTCCTGAAAGTGAAATTTCTGTTCTGTTAACCCGTTGCCACTCCGACGGCCCGAAGTTAAAAACATACTACGTCATTTACACAGCTTGTATGCAACTGAGATACTCATGCCGCATATCGTCGGAAAGCTAAGATTCTTGAGATTCAAGTGATGTCAACCATTTCAAAGTATAATCATCACAGCAGCTTTAATCAACGCCTATGTCAGACCACAAACAAACAAACGAACAGTTACAAAACTGATGTAACTCACCAATGAAGCCTCTTAGCACACCTCCAATCCAACATATCCCCTCAAACATGGTCTTGTTGCATCCACGAAGCTCCAGTAAATGCAACCAAGTAAAGTTTTTAGTCCAAAACACACTATTATACCGGTAAATATCCATGAACAGCCGCTGCATCGTTTGAAATGAGTCGGTGGTTATTCACAAATTTCGCTGCATTAGTAGTCTTTGCTTCGCTGCAGAAATAAATAGTCCAAATCCATTTGCATCAAAATGGAGTCTGCACTCTAACCTTTCGATTGACACCTCACTCGACCAGTTACGAGCTTCCCTGCCCTGTCCACAGCCTGCTATAGCCAAGGAGTGCCTGTGTTGAAACGAAGCTCATGCCTCCTTTTTGTGCGTGTAGCCCGAGCAACCAGCAACCAATCGAGACGACGATTGTTGCATTGTAAAGCCAAGGAAACGCCGATATATAGCTTGTTGGGGTGGTTACAAAGCGGAAGCTGCTTGTTGCTCGCGTAAGAGAAGGGACAGAATATGGATCAGCTGTGCGTAATGCGTGCTTGCGCGTTCCGCAATACAGAGAGAGGCAGAGAGAGATTTCCAGCGAATGTTTGTTGGTTGCTTACGGAGTTTGAAAGAAAAAATAGCGAAAAGGTTGCGAAAAAAATCATTTTCAGTTCAGAAGCTGCAGAGCTGTGCACTCAGCGTGCAAGTGATAGCTCAGGGGAAGAAATATCTGACCAAAACCGTGATGGCTCCGTAGCAGAGGAAATGTTTCTCGAGGGAGATGACATTACTCTTTTTTTTTTTTTTTTTCTTTTTTTTTATAAATGTTTTTATTCATTTGGCAGGAAAAAGTACATACAGCGAAAAATAATTGACTTTCTTTTTTCTTTTCCCAAGAACGACCCCTTGCCCCCCCTACCCCCCAAGTCCTACATAATCTTGTTACAGATCAATAAAAATAAGAAATAAACCACATCCTTCCTTCTTGCCATAAGCACATAAACAACTATAAAAGTACATAGAAAGTAAGAACAAAAACAAGCAGAGGTATAGCATTGACAGTGAATTTGAAACAACACATAGGGGAATATAAATATAGACAAGTACATTGTCAGAGGAGAGAATTTCATTTGTCCTGTAGTGTCTTTAATTTAGCTATGTAACTAATCATGCAGCCCCAAACAGAATCAAATTTTCCAGGTGTCCCCCTCAGATTATATTTCATTTTCTCCAGGTCTAAGTATAGCATGAGGTCCTTAAGCCACCGGGAAGCTTTGGGGGCAAACGGCGACTTCCATTCTAACAAAATTCTCCTACGTGCTAATAGGGATGCAAAGGCGATACTATCCTTAAACTTCTATCTAAGTGTTTGAGGGTCTGATAGTACTCCAAAAATGGCCAACTCTGCACAAGGCGTCAACCTCACATTCAGTGCCTCTGCAAGATGCCTGGAAATCGCTGTCCAATATTCTTGCAGATTGGGACAGGACCAAAACATGTGAGTCATGTTTGCTGGTGTCATGTGACATCTATTGCATGAGTCTGTGATATTGGTATAAATTTTGGAGAGTTTGGAATTGGTAAAATAAATACGGTGGACCACCTTAAACTGTATCAAATTAAGCCTGGAGCAAGATGTACTGTTGTTTACTCGAGTTAATGCGGAGTCCCAGACACCATCATCTATAACTCCGCCAAGTTCTTCTTCCCAATTTTTCCTGACTTTATCAAGAGATGTCTCTTTAAGATGGGAGATTAAGGTATAAATTTTTGAAATAAGGCCTCTCTGATTGTAGGAATGTCCAAAATTGAGTCAATTGCTGAGTTAGGTGGAATATTGGGAAAAGAAGTGCTGTTTGATTTAACAAAGTTACGGACCTGGATCGGAATAGGTCAGATCTTGGAAGGTTAAACTTTCCACATAGTTCATTGAAACTGGCAAAGACATTTTTTATATAGAGGTCCTTTAGCCTGACTAGGCCTGAACTCTGCCACAGAGAAAAAGCATTATCTGTGCTGGGAGGGAGGAAGAGATGATTATTATGAATGGGGCTGTTATTAGACAATTCCTGGCGTCCAAAAGCACATCTAAATTGAGACCAAATCTTAAGGGTGGAGACGACGATTGGGTTACTGGTAAAGTGGGATGATTGAAAGGGCAATTTGGATGTAAGCAGAGCTAAAAGTGAGGTAGAACAGGATTTAGCTTCCAGTTTACACCAGTTTAATTCAGGTTCGCAAAACCAGAGAGTAATTTTGTGCACATTAGAAGCCCAGTAGTAGAATTTTAAGTTAGGGAGTGACAGACCTCCAACAGACCTATGCCTTTGTAAGAACTCTCTCCTTATCCTGGGAGTCTTGCCTTTCCATATAAAAGATGAAATTAGTTTATTTATAATGCGAAAAAAGGAGTTGGGTAAAAAAATCGGCAAACATTGGAAAAGATACAAAAAGCGTGGAAGCACGTTCATTTTAATGCAGTTTACTCTGCCTGCTAAAGTTATGTGCAAATTATTCCACTTTTCCAGATCTAATTTAATCTTGTCGATTAGGGGGGGGAAGTTATTCTTATAGAGATCTGCCATCTTACGACAAATATGCACACCTAAATACTTAAAGCTGTATTTGGACATTTTGAATGGGAAGTACATGTCAGGGATCCCAAGAGCTAGGTTATTTACGGGAAAGCATTCAATTCAAAGCATTCAAGTTCAATTTATAACCCGAAAATGCTCCAAAGCTACTCAACAATTCAATTGTCTTAGGAATGGTCGTTATTGGATCAGAAATAAATAATAATAAATCATCTGCATATAAAGAAAGTGTATTTTCCAAACCGTATCTGCAAATTCCTTTGCCAAATCTGGCCGATTTCAGTGCTATAGATAAAGGTTCGATTGCCACGGCAAACAACAGTGGGCTCAGAGGGCACCCCTGGCGGGTTCCTCTGCTAAGTGTGAAGTATTGGGATTTCAGCCCATTGGTGTTTACAGAGGCTTTAGGGGAGGAATATAGAAGTGTAATCCAAGATATGTACTTAGACCCAATACAGAACCTCCTCAGGACCTCCCATAGATAGCTCCACTCCACCCTATCGAAAGCTTTCTCCGCATCCAGGGAGACCACCACTTCAGGTGTCTCCCCGGATGCCGGAGAAAAAAGAATTTCAAGAAGGCGTCGGATGTTGGAAAAAGAGTGTCGGTTTTTCATAAATCCGGTTTGGTCGGGTGAAATGATGCTTGGCATAACTGATTCAAGTCGTAAAGCCAAAGCTTTAGCTAAAATCTTGTAATCCGCGTTTAAAAGCGAAATGGGACGGTAGGAACTACAGTCAGAATCTACTTTACCTGGTTTTAGTAATAAGGTTATTGATGCCTCTGTGAGAGTTTGGGGCAGGGCTCCCCGGTCTAGTGAGTCTTTGAACATGTCTAAAAGGAGAGGGATTAGCTTATCAGCAAATTTTTTTAAAAACTCTATAGGATAGCCATCTGGGCCAGGGGCCTTGCCACTTTGCATCAGTTTAATAGAATCTACTATTTCACAAATTTCTAAGGGTCGATCCATTTTGCTCTTCTGAGTGGAAGATAAGGATAGAAATTTCAGGCCATCAAGAAAATTCATCATATTTGTCTTGTCGGCTGGGGATTGTGAAGTGTATAATTCAGAGTAAAATGTTTTAAAGGTTTCATTTATGACAGAAGGCATTACTGTAAGTTCACCTGAGGGAGTTCTAACCTGTTTAATTTGCTGGTATACTGATTGGTTTTTAATTTGGCGTGATAGATGACGTCCTGCCTTTTCACCATGCTCATAAAGAAATCCACGCGATCGCAACAGTAATTTTTCGGTTTCTTGCGTTGAAAGTAAGTTGTAGTTCATTTAAAGGTTTTGTCTCTCCTTGTCCAATTCAGGGGAAGGAGATACTGATAATTTTCTGTCCAATTCTGTTATGCTTTCCATAAGGTGTTCCTGTTCCTGTTTTTTCAGTTTGTTTAGTCTTGCAGAATAAGATATAATCTCACCTCGGACTACCACCTTCAATGTTTCCCAGAGTAGAGATGGGGATATGAGATTAGATTTATTGGTAATAAGAAAATCATCAATTACTTTTGAGATTGTTTGGCAGAATCCATCATCGTTTAGCAATGTACAATTCAACCTCCATAGGGGGCGTGTTTTTTGTAAAAGTGCAAACGAAAGGTCAAGCAGCAATGGAGCATGGTCAGATATCACTATCGTTGAATATTCTACGTTATCAACAGCAGGAAGAAAATAATTATCAATGTAAAAGTAATCAATTCTTGAGAATGTTTTATGGACCTGAGAGTAAAAAGAAAATTGTTTTTTATCAGGGTAAAGAAAACGCCATGGATCCATACCTCCTAAATGATCCATAAATGAAGAAACTGCTTTGGCCATTTTTTCTAAATGCCTTGCCTTGGGCAGGATTTGTCTAACAAAGGGTCCGCTGTACAGTTCAGATCACCCCCCAAAATAAAGTGGTAGGAAGTTAGATCTGGTAAAAGTGAGGTTACTTTCCCAATAAAAGCCTCATCATCCCAGTTGGGTGCATAAAGATTGACAAGAACAACCGGTACATTATTAAGGGAGCCTGAGACTATAACAAACCGGCCTTGGTGGTCAGCTATAACGTTTGTTGGGCTAAACTGTATTTTTTTTATGTTTTGAAATTGCTGTACCTCTTGCTTTGCTTTTAAAATTGGAGTGGAAACTCTGGCCAACCCATGAAGCCTTTAACCTAAGATGATCCTTAGTAATCAAGTGTGTCTCCTGTAAGAAAGCAATTTCTGTTTTAAGACGCTTTAAATGGGAAAACACTCTACCTCTTTTAACTGGGCCGTTGATCCCTTTAACATTCCAAGACACAAATCTCAAACTAGATACCCCGTTTTTTGTAGTATTAGCCATAGTCAAACTTGTAAGAATATGATGGAAAGAAGCAATGCTTTGCAGAAGGAAGTAGTGTTAACAACACATAAACAATAATAAAAATAAAAGCAAATCTGTAGGACTTACCACCCCAATTCCCCAAAACAAAAGCCCTCAAAACAGGGAACACATAAACACATCTATACCTCCCTAAGCTTGTCCTAAGAACAAGAACTAGCAGCGGGACTCCATAAACTCTATAACTTCCGTATGACATATATCTGTGAACTAATCACTCACTGAGCAGACAGGGCTCCTATATCTGCAAATGTGTCTACGATGTACAGAAGGCACAAAATGAAAAGATATAGCTGGGGGCAGCCATTCACCAAAATCAGCACTCAAGCTACAAAAGAATAACAAAAAGAGCCCCTGATATTCAACATCAGTGTCACCCCAGATTATATGCCAGCTAGGATACACATTAATGCACAATGACTTTCACTACACATCTTTTCCGTTACTGACCGTTTATGAACGTCCAAACTTTAATGTGCACTAAGTCCAAATGCAGCCGGCGTCCTCAGTTAGTTGATTCCACTAGCCGGTGGCAACGATGCGCTCGTCGTAAAACACCTGGGCTTTTTGTGGAGAGTCAAAGTAAAAGTTCTCGTTTTGAAACGAGACCTGGAGACGGGCAGGATGCAGTAGCCGGAATTTTATTCCTTTCAAATAGAGAGAGTTCTTGATTGCGTTAAATGCAGCCCGCTTTTTAGCCAGAACAGCGCTGATATCTGGATACACTCTCAGCTCGGAGCCACAGTAATCCATCTTGTTTTGTCTGGCCCATCTGAGGACTTTTTCTCTCTCTTGAAAACGGAGAAAGCGATAAAGGTCCTTGGTTTCCCCGCACCGGCATCGCCTGGCCTGCGGCCGAGGGAGCGGTGAGCTCTCTCTGTCTCAGGAGGACTGCCGAAAAGGTCAGTGCCCGTCATCGACATTAGCAGGTCGGCGACAGACTTTGTCGGGTCTTGGTCCTTTTCGCTCCCTTCTGGTATGTTGACAATCCTCAAGTTAGAACGTCTGGACCGATTCTCGAGGTCATCCACTCGTTCCAGGAGCACCGTGGTTTGGGACCGTAGTGACTTAACCACAGCTTCCATCTCAGTGATTTTCTCGAAGTTTTCACTACAACTTCGGTTGTTAAATGACGTAACCTGCTGCCCCAATGAATCGACTGACTGCTTCAGAGATTCAGTTGACTGTTGAATCAGAATAACCATGTCAGCTTTGAAGCTATCACGCTGTTTGTGAAATAAAGCCTGAAGGTCGATCTTGGTGACTGGGTCGGAGTGGCCCCCGCTGTCGGTTCCATTGCCCCCGGATTCCGGGCGCTCTGAGGCCGCGGCAGCGGCGGCCATGCTAGCTAGTTTAGCCGAGATGCTAGCTGCTCGCGTTGTTGTTGTCGGTTGATGTTTAGACTTTGAGCTGCTCAATATGTCGCAATACTCTTTCCCCCATAAAAGATCTATAATACACGAGTCCGCCCTAAGAAAAGCGCAGTTAAATTGGTAGACTTTAAAAGTAAATGAAAAGATCAGCCGGAGCTCCCCACTCGCACAGCTATGCTCTACCTCATCAAACTGGAAGTCCCCGGGAGATGACATTACTCTTGACAAGTAGGCTACGCATCATATTATAACTTATATTTCATTATATAATAATATTACGTTTATATTTTATTATTATTATTATTATTATTATAACATTACATTACGTAGTATTTGCATCTGTCACGGAAGGTGGAAGGACATCATGTTTTCACCGGAGTTGGTGATCCTGTTTGTTGTTCTGTAATTCTCGGTAAGGATTACGGGAAAAGGATATTATAATATCATGCTGATATTATGATGATTATATTATTACCATATTACGCATTATTACCTCCGTCACCGAAGGTGGAAGGAAGTTATTTTTTCGCCGGCGTTGGTTGTTGTGGAAATTTTAATTTTCATCCCTGTAAGAAATCAGAGTGAGATAAAGTAAGTAAATAGGATCCATTTTACTATGTGCCACATAGGGTCTTCCTTACAGGCAAGAACAAAGACAAAGGAATCTCTCCTTTGCTTTGGATATATTTAAAAGAACTAAGTCAGAATCTCCTCCCCTTGGGGTTTATATGCACAAATTTGAGTTTATGCCTCGGTAACCTTTTAATTTTTAAAATTTTTTATTTATCATATATTGTAAATAGTTTGCTATGGAAAGGTTATTTGTTTGTTTATATTTCATATAAAAAAACATTTTTTACATAACAGCACTCGTTTTGACTTTTATATGCACAAATTTGAATTTATGCTTCAGTAACTTTTAATTTTTTTATCATAAATTGTAAATATTTTGCTGTGAGTTTGCTGCGTAAAGGTTATTTGTTTGTTTACATTTCATATGAAAAAGCATTTTTTTACATAACGGCACTCGTTTTGACTCTTATGTGCACAAATTTGAGTTTATGCTTCAGTAACTTTTTTTCAGCAATATTGATAGTGAATCTGGATATGGGATTGGATTCCTCTAAGTGTCACCTTTCATTAGAACCCAACATTATGACTGTACGTTGAAGCTATCAAGAGTTATGCCCTTTTATCCTAGGTATGTGACCATGGTTATCCAAGGGTCCTTTTGGGTCTCCAAATGACCATTTTTGGAAACGCCTAGACATGGCCCCAGAAAAACATGTGTAAAATGCTCATTTTCTGTAGGATTGTTTTCAAATTTGAACTGGAACTAAGTAAGGCTTCATGCTGTGGTCCCATTGTGTTTTTCAGCTAATAAGTCCCAGCTGCTCTCATCTACAGGCATCTGTTTGCAAAAAAAATTTTTGGCGAGAGTAAAAACCTTCTACTTCAGTGTGTTCCAGCTTGGATTACTCAATGACAGTTGCACTTAGTGTTTCTTTCAGTTGGGGGAAAAACTTCAGAGTGTTTCCTTTCAAATGAGACCATGACCATCCATATAGTCCAAACGGCTCAAGACCAGCGTTCAATTTACTTTGGGTACGCTTTTGATAGGCATTTTAGGCAAATTTTCCCGGAGTTTTAAGGGGTTTAAAATAAGGTATATTTCAGAATTCAGATATTACTGAGTTAGTGAGTTTTTACCCTTATAATGTGTAAGGTTATAAGCTCAGATGTGAGAGCGGTTAGCTTTTCATGAATGTTATAGCTGTTTAATCAGCGCTTTATTTAATGCTTGGGGGACAAAAAAATGGACAATATTGATAACTTTATTATGGAGAAAAGGCGTGTTTTCTGTTTGGAGAGGTTACTGGTGACCAATGATGTTCAACTGCACTGGTATTGATAAATTCATTCTAAACTCAACCAGAAAATCATTAGTTCATGCTGAATTTCATGCCCCAAAAGTTAATTTGTGTTAAATATATGATTAATGTATGATTTGACAGTGAACCATTTTGATGGATCTCAGACTTTTGGGAGACACCTGGATAGCTGTCTAATTTAGCTCATAGCAAGCGGGTAATCTAGTATGTAATGTTCAAGAAGAATTGTACTTGTGGTCAAGAAGTTTATGATCCCAGAAATGTATAGATTTGTATAGACTGCCCCAGCAGTTTTTCATTTGTCAGTATTATTTTTTTTTTGCTATTTCAATGGTGAATTCTCATGAAGATTTTTTATGTTTGCAGCCCCTTTTCTCCACCAAAATCATAAAAATAAATACGATGAGAGTCTAAATGCTTCAAATGTCTAGACTCAATTGAGCCAAAGCTTTTCTGTCTGTAAAGCTGCAATCTTGAATTATAAAACCTTGAATCAAGTAACACCTAAAAAGCCAGATTTTGCTTCTGCGCAAAGGGGTTAAGGGGAGCTCTGGGCCGCAACAATCTTTAGTCCTAGAGACGCCCCTGGGTGTGTAGCATAGGCAACTATATCTTAAAACAAACATATCCAACTCATTATAAAGTCTGCTTATGTTATAATAGGCCAACAAATAGCAAAGTTACCCCTGTGGACTGATTCATATTGCAATATTGAGGCGAAAAAAAGGACTTTACGTCAGATCTGCAATTAACCCTAACACAATTGAAGATTTGATTCTGATCAGTGTGAGGGTCCTCTGGACATACTTGATGCCTCACACGCAGTGAGGAGATGGCAGAGAGCAAGGAGACCCAATTTTAAATCCTGGCCTCTAGATATGGCATAAAGACAATGTAGTGGAAACCTTTGTTAATCAATGAACTCAAGACTCTCAAATTGTTTAATAATTGTCATTTGTTGGAGATAGTTGTATTGTTAATGTGGAGTGTTATATTGTAGTTTCTTTAAACATTAAAAAAAATATATAGGTGCTTCTTTGATTTTTGGTGTGTGCGCTCCTAAATGTTTGCTCGCGCTACTAACTTAGGAGCGCAGCGCTACCAAGCAAAAAAATTGATTTCGAGCCCTGCTGTGTGCTCTCTCCCTCAGGGCGGAGTGGCGCAGCCATGTCTGCAATCAGAGAGGTCTTTAGCGCGCACAAGAAGAACTTAAATGATGAGAGAAATGTTTTATTTGTAGTACTAATTTGTGTCAGTGTTTTGTGAACACATATTTCGAGCCGTTTGCTGCCGTTATCAATCCAGCGGTAGTGGAGTTTTTCAGTCAGCGTCTGCGTGAGTGTGTGTGTGTTTGGTTGCGTGCGTGTGTATGTGTGTGTGTGTTTGTGTGTGTGTGTGTGTGTGGGGGGGGTGGTGCGCGTCTCACTGGGGAGGAGCAGCCATCACATCGATGGCTAGTTGAAACTTTTCAATAAATGTTTGTCTAACTTTGAGACCTGTGATATTTGTTATCATTGTGTCATTATATCCCCGAACGCCAAATGGCGTTCCGGGGGATATTATGTTTTTGGTCCAACCGCCGCCGCAGCCGCACTATGTGTTAACACTATGTTTAGTAATATTTCAATTACAATTTCCAAAGTTTGCACATAAGTAAGTATCATAAAGAGGAATAACTGATTCGATTTTGGACAATTTACAATTTCTAGAATGGCCACTAGGGGCCAAAAACTGATTTACATGTTAACGCGATAACTGCAGTAATATTTCAATTACAAATTCCAAGTTTTGTATATAAGTAAGTATCATAAAGAGGAAGAACTGATTCGATTTTGGACAATTTACAATTTCTAGATATTTTTCTAGATCCAGGGCCAAAAACTGAAGAAATCACTGTTTTTATCATATCTCTGGACATATTCGCCGATTGACCTCAAATCAAGTGCAAATGAAAGGTCATGACCTGAGGATGTGTCCCATTAAACCGGTTCAAAATTTTGACACAAGGTGGAGCTTTGTCACATAATATTCACCATTTTTGCTATATCTTTGGAACTATTCCTCCAATTGACATGAAACTATGTGCAACTGCAAGGTCATAACCTCACAACGTGTCACATGATGACATCATACCTATATGGTTCAATATTTTGCCACCAGGTGGCGCTTTGTGATGGAAAATTACCATTTTGGCCATATCTTCAGAACCACTTGGCGGATTGACCTGAAATTAAGTTCAAATGCAAGTCTATTCAAGGTCTATTCAAGGATTGGGGAATTGGAGGATTAGGGGCGTTCGGGGATATACCCCCAGCCGTCGCCTCCGACGGCATGAGCCTAGTTTCTTTTATGTAAATTGAGGGAGCAAAAGCGGTATCGGCCCAGGAAAATCGGCAGTCCATTATCGGTCATCGGCTAAGGTTGATGGGGAAAAAAAAATCGGTATCTGCATCGGCGCTAAAAAATCCATATTGGTCGATACCTACTAATAATAAGCAATATATTCGTTGAAATTAATTTATGTGTATGTGTCTTCACTACAGCCAGTGCATTGTTCTCGCCGCATCCCCCAAAAAATGTCGCTCTGCATTGCAATGCTGCACATCAACGCTCCTGTGCCATAGAATACTATAGAACGGTTGCTTACTACTGGGCATAGTAAAATGGCCGCTCGACCACTTCCGCTTGCTTCGACCTCCCAACGCAATTCTCCATCACTTCAGCAATCCAGTTATTCTATATAAATCAGTACTTGGCGCATTAATGGAAATGTTAGTTAATTCGCAGTCATCCAAGAATTGCGCTAACTCCATTACACTTGCACTTCGTATTCAGTTTAGCGACATATGAACAGCATGACGAAATGCAGAGCGGTTTTCCTTATCTAGTACTACAGCTATATGATTAAATCCAATCTTTTTTAACGTTATCTATCCATAATAACGTACCTTTTTTCTTGTTCTTCAGCTCCAGTAATGTTGACGTAAGGTGGTCTAACCTCATTCGAAAATTCTATAAAATGATAAGATATAAAATGACAAGAAAGTGCCGGCGCTGTTGTGGTTGCCATGACATCAGTAGTGTTTAACATTCGGGCAGTATTCCATTCGCTTGCACTTGTAGACGGAGTGGGAGACCATTCGTTGACGGCAACTCGGAGTAAAAAAAAAAAGAGAGAAAAATCCCATTCTGAAGTAGCAGTGAGCGGAAACTATGAATGGCGCTGAAAGTGGAGGTATTGTGGGAAATGGTGTTGGGTAGGCAGGTGGGATCGTGTCTCTTAATCATATGACAGACTACAACTACCAAGTACATTAGCGAGGTGGCACTGTTTCACGTCTCGCTGTCTCGCGCACACACACTACGCCTCTGTCTCTGATCGCACCAGTGCTACAACAGTTCGTTCATTTATCGAACAGACCAGTTTTCATGTCGCACTGTACATCCCTGCTATAGATTGTGTCACAATTTAATTTGAGGTCAGGACTGTTATGGCCCCAATTCATGACCCCAATTTGTTATGACATATCGGACAGCAAGGGATGACAGACAAAATTTTAAAACTTAAACAGATAAGACAAAGACTGACCAAGAATGAAATATAAAAAAAATTTAGATAGTTACTGTCCCGTGGTAACTGAGATGGGTTTGCTATGTTGCGATGTCCCGGGACAGGAAAATGCCCCAACACAGGCAAAAATCCACAAAATTCCACTATTCCACTATTTCTCCTTGAAATTTCTCTTACTACTTTACTCTCTCAATTTTTCTCCTTATATACTCTTTTCCGGCCCCCTCTCACCTTCCAGACTTTTTTCAAATCTCTGGGACTTTCCCCTCTGAGGCATGCCCAGGACATGCCCAAAAACCAAGCTCCACACTGGGCTTAGCAAAAAAAAAAAAAAAAAATGTCAATACTGCCATCTAGTGGCCCCCCCCCCCCCCCCCCCCCCCACATAACTGGACTCTCATTTGACTATATGAAAGCATGAATCTATCCCCCAGGCCTCATTTCCCAGTCATGACTGATCGCAGAGTCCCTAGTGGGATGCTGCAATCTTGTGGAAGTTCATTGAACTATGGACGCGTCTCCCAAAGCAGCACTTGAAATGGGACCGCGCGCACACGGTTGACTACTTCTTAACTTTGATGTGGCGCTGTCCACTTGAATGTTCTGAAAGGTTTTAATTGATTTTAGGCTATTCTTATCGATTTTACTGAGGGCATATGCAAACCTTGTGCTCAAAATACATGAATTGAAACATATTACACAATACAAGCATAGTATATAAAACCGTGGTGAACACTTTGCTGCAAATAGGGGAAACACAAAAAATCTACTTAACGAACCATTAGTCTTGACCCTTTTTTAGTCATTTACTTTATTCACCCTTTTAAAGTGCAGCTGTCTTTGAGTGAATTTCCTCCCAGACTAAATTGCTTACTGTTCTTGAACCACCTTGACTGCAGGCATAATCATGGTTTTGTTTGAAATGTGCCACTCGGGAGATTGCTCTCAAATACTCAGAATTGCTGACAGTAAATACCCACATTGAGTAACACCATTGGAAATGCGGCATTCCGTAGTATTTGCGACATGGCTCCAGACACTTTTTTTTTTTTTTTTTCCCAGAATTTTCATGAAATTCCTGGTGGATATGTTGGTTGACATCCAAAAGTTTCTGAAAAATGTATTTTGGCTTCATGGATCATTGCACTCATGGCAATTATGTACTGTTGTCAAATTCATGACTGTGAGCACTGACCAGCATCAACACATGAATTTTGTTTTAATTTATATTTTTTGTTAGTCATGCCAGGCTTTGGACTTAGATGCGTGCATTTACGTTGTACAACAACTTTGTACATGTTTATAGATATGAGGATGTAAGTCTTGATACTTGAATTTAAAATGGCATATTTATTATTAAAAGATATGCAGCTGTCTCTCTCACAAAGCAAATGTATCCATAATATTGATCAATATGAGTTTTAGTGGTAATTAATTGATATTTATGAGTGACGCAAGTGTCCTGTCCATAACATTTTGCCCTGTCCTGTCCGGAACACACATTGACTCCCCTGTCAAATTCATCTGTTCAGATATTTATTTTTGAAAATTCCTGAATGATATTCCTTTTGATATAAGGATACATTACTGGAGGGCTGAATTTGAAGAATATCACCTAAATGAAGAGAACTTTTGATTTAACCACTTTACCAAAAGCCCATGTCACAATCTGTCCCGTCCGTAACAGTAATTAAGTAATTAACAGTAATTTATGTAATTAAGTGAATTAATTGGCGTTGATGACATTCATTTTTTTGTGTACTCCCAGAGTACTTCAGTTCAGCCATTCAAACAATTCAGAAGACCAACTCATTAGTAGCTGGGCAGGTCCGTGGTGTCGTACGTACATTTCAGACACTTCATAGGTCAATAGAGAGTATAGTGAAGTGAGGAGATGGCTGTCATTTGGGCAGATTACACATCCTGGTTATGGCAGTCATCTGGTCTGCAGGGGTAAAGCTCCTCATCATAGTGCAGGAGATGTTGCTCCAGAATACCTTGGTTTCGGACAGACTCAGACAAATGGCTTTAACGACGTGCATAATTTGTTTATGAGAAGTGTTTTAACTTTTTCCAATTACTAATCCATGACTGATTGGCCAAGACAGTACACTAAAACAAGATTATATAACGATATCCATACTTTTTATTCTTAGCATGTAACGTACCACTAAACACTGTGTCGGATGTACATTTTTTTGGAGTCGGACGTACAGCATCTGAATGTAATTTAAGATCCAACTGCATCTTCATCTCTAACAAATTTATTTTAAACTTTATCATATAAAATGAACAAAATACCGCAACTTCAAATTTCCACAAGTACAAAACCCAAAACCAGTGAAGTTGGCTCGTTATGTGAATCGTAGATAAAAACAGAATACAATGATTTGCAAATCCTTTTCAACTTATATTCAATTGAATACACTGCAAAGACGAGATGTTTAATGTTCAAACTGAGAAACTTTATTTTTTTTTTTTGCAAATCATTAACTTAGAATTTAAAGGCAGCAACACATTGCAAAAAAGTTGGCACAGGGGCCTTTTTACCACTGTGTTACATCGCCTTTCCTTTTAACGAAACTCAGTAAACGTTTGGGAACTGAGGAGACCAATTTTTGAAGCTTTTCGGGTGGAACTCCCATTATTGCCTGATGTACAGCTTAAGTTGTTCAACAGTCCGGGGTCTCCGTTGTCGTATTTTTACGCTTCATAATGCGAACCACGGGCGTCCATCAATAAGACGTTGTTTGGATGGCAACATTTGTTGCTCCAAAACCTGTATGTACCTTTCAGCATTAATGGTGCCTTCACATATGTGTAAGTTGCCCATGCCTTGGGCACTAATACACCCCCATACCATCACAGATGCTGGCTTTTGAACTTTGCACCTATAACAGTTCGGATGGTTCTTTTCCTCTTTGGTCCGGAGGACACGACGTCCACAGTTTCCAAAAACAATTTGAAATGTGGACTCATCAGACCACAGAACACTTTTCCACTTTGCATCAGTCCATCTTAGATGAGCTTGGGCCCAGCAAAGCCGGCGGTGTTTCTGGGTGCTGTTGATAAATGGCATTCACTTTGCATTGTAGAGTTTTAACTTGCACTTGCAGATGTAGCGATGAACTGTAGTTACTGACAGTGGTTTTCTGAAGTGTTCCTAAGCCCATGTGGTGATGTCCTTTACACACTGATGTCGGTTTTTGATGCAGTACCGCCTGAGGGATCGAAGGTCACGGGCATTCAATGTTGGTTTTCGGCCTTGTCGCTTACGTGCAGTGATTTCTCCAGATTCTATTTTGACGTTATTACGGACCGTAGATGATGAAATCCCTAAATTTCTTGCAATAGCTTGTTGAGGAATGTTGTTTTTAAACTGTTCGACAATCAGCTCACGCATTTGTTCACTAAGTGGTGATCCTCGCCCTATCCTTGTTTGTGAATGACTGAGCATTTCAGGGAAGCTGCTTTTATACCCAATCATGGCACCTACCTGTTCCCAATTAGCCCGTTCACCTGTGGGATCTTCCAAATAAGTGTTTGATGAGCATTCCTCAACTCTCTGTCTTTTTTGCCACTTGTGTCAGCTTTTTTGAAACATGTTGCAGGCATCAAATTCCAAATGAGCTAATATTTGCAAAAAATTAAAAAGTTTACCTGTTCGAACATTAAGTAACTTGTCTTTGTAGTGTATTCAATTGAATATAGGTTGAAAAAGATTTGCAAATCATTGTATTCTGTTTTTATTTACGATTTACACAACGTGCCAACTTCACTGGTTTTGGGTTTTGTACATTAATGAGTAAGGTTACTTAAAAAAGTAACATATCAAACCATTTTTTGTGTTGGACGTACAACGTCAGAAGGTAATTTTACATCAACTGGATCCTCGTGTCCAAAGAACATTTTAAACTTTATCATATCTAAATGTACAAAATACCACATTCAAACCTCTGCAAGTGGGTTTATGAGTAGGTGACAAAAAAATAACATGTATAAAAACCTTTTTTGGTGTCGGACGTATGGTCTAAATGGAATTTTAAGCCAACTCGACCCCCATATAATGAACAAAATCCAACTTCAAACCTTGGCAAGTTGGCTGATGAGTACCGTAACTCAACAAATAAATAACGGGAATTAAACGCCTCTGCTATCAAATATTCAGTTTGTCCAATTGAATACATAACACTGCTCTGTAAATTAATTTAATCAATTTCCTGATTCTCACTTGGTAATAGATTGTGTGTTAACCTGCAGTTTGGTAATGCCACTGGTAGTAGACAGACTTTTATTTTTACATGAGCAGCCTTAACATGCACAACCAAAGTCAGCAAAACCACATTTTTACTTCTGGATAAGCGAAGCTTAGAAAGGAGTGCAGTGACGAAACTCGAATGTCACTCACTACTTGTACCACCTGTACCAGAAAAAGCAATACACCCATTTTGACTGCTGTAGCGCAATCCAGCCGAGTTGCGATATGCGATTGGCGGACGTGCTGCGAAGCCCCGAATGACCTAGAGAGAAATATTGGATTTCTCTCGGGTTTGTAGGCGGCATTTCTGGCTGAATAGTTCATGTAATATGGGATTAGTAACATGCTTAATTTTTTTGTGACCATTATTATCCCCCGCCAACACGAAGTGGAAGGGGGATATAGGTTTGACCTCTGTCCGTCCGTCCGTCCGTCCGAGATAAAGGGGACAGCTTTACTCAGAAACTACAACGTATACAGTAACCAAATTTGGTGTGTTGCTTCAGACCAAAGGCCTTGATCGAGTTTGAAAATAACAAGCGCACGATTGGCGGGGGATGTTGTAGACCATGTCGAGTTGTTGATTTTGGGCGCATTTCCCATAATTTTGATGCGTTTTTTGCCAATTCTTATTTTGGGCGCTGGCCGAATTCGCTACGACATCTGCATTGTTGCGGCGGTGCACTTGAGAGCCCTGAGAGAGTGAAACACATCTTTCAACTGGATTGTGACTCTAAAAGTGCTCTATCATAAGCGTACAAGTAGGATATAAAACTTATTGTTTGCAAAAATGAGCTGTTCTAAGGGGATCAGGTAGGAACCTTTTCTCTGAAATGCTTAATTTTATATAGATCCAATTTATCTCCTGCCCTGTAGAAGGACAATGCTGATCCTTTTGACCTGGAGGAGGTGGTGCAGGAGCTGCCGAAAGATCAGAGGGAGGTGCTTTGGGAGAAACTGAGCCAACTCCTGGTGGACACACTGGCAGCCTTCCCCATGGAGCTCTGGAACAACGGCCTGGCGGAGGACAGTGAGGACGAGATGGAGGTGGAGGTGTCAGCTGACTTGGTGAGGCTGTCATGTGTGCATCCATGTAAGAGGCAGTTTAGGCCATAGATCAGTCATACTCTTACACACACACCATCTTCACAAAAGCATATGAAGACGTATGAAGGCGCAAAACCCTCTAAACGCCACTTGTATGAAAATTGAGTTAAATGTGATTTTGGCAAGCTTTCAGTGTAGGTATGTCATTAATAAAATCAAGTTATGGCGAAAAGCCGTAAATTCCATAGGAAAATCATTCAGCAACTTCAGCTGACACCTGACACTACATTTAACACCAGGTAAAAATCTTCATTATAAAACGGGTGCTTCCCATCCTTAAATGTGATTGGCTGCGCTCAACTGACTCGTTAAGTTACATTTGTTTCAATACTTTTAGCTCGCTATTTCAGTGTTGGCGAAGTTTCGCCCTTTAACCTGCTAACCAGTTGGCTATGTACCTAGCTTGCTATGGCATAATAGAATTAGAAATCACTTTAGCTTGCTAGCGACGTTGTTAACTAGCTCGCTATTTTAGTATTTGTGAAAAATTGTTGATTTTTTTTCTTGTGTGTTTATTTTATGGGCTATGTGTTCACAATTCTCAATTCAACATATTTTCCTGGACACCGGCAAGTGTGGAGGACAAAAGTAAATCTTGTTCCCTACTCTCGCAGCTGATTGTAATGATATGGCCGATCGGCGCGAGTTGAGAACAAGAAAACCCTAAAACCGAAACAAACCTAAAATTTTTTAATGGGGCCTTCGGGAGACCAAAAGAGACATTCCAGATAAGATGAGATACACTTTATTGAACCCCATGGTAATTTGTCCTCTGCATCTGTCCCATCCTATAGCAAGGAGCAGTGGGCAGCCACAGAGCGGTGCCCGGGGATCAACTCCAGTTCTTGGTCACGGGTACTGGTTGGAGTATTCCGATGGTGCATGTTTTTGTGGGTGGAGGAAACCGGAGTACCCATAGGAAACCCACGCAAACACGGGGAGAACATGCGAACTCCACATAGAAAGGCCCCAGGCCGTAATCGAACCCACAACCTTCTTGCTGTGAGACAGTAGTGAGTCATTCCATGTCAAGTCACCAGATTTCAGAAAAAGTTCCCGCATGACCATCTCAGATTTTGTTAATAGTTTCTTATTTTAATGTCCTTGTAACTAATAACTGCTTTGCAAAATTCTACACTAATATCTTCAATGGTTTTTGAGATTTATAGCCTTGAAAAAAGGGGCGTGGTCACTTATGAACACGTACAGAATCTGACGTCCATACTTTGATGGCTAATAACTTTTGAAGTGTTAACACTAAGCAGTTCAAATTTATACACTTGATTCTTTGATATAGTAAGGCTCTGTATACAGAAATAAAACTTTTTATGTGGCTTTTTATTTTATGAGTTGTAGTCCACCAAATATTGCATCCCAGAATGAACGTTTGTTTATACTTGCACTTTTGCCTCTCCATATCTCCAGATTTAATAACACCAGATTTATTTTTTTTAATATATGAGACCTGTTGGAGTACTACCGGAAAAAAATGTTATATCTGTGAAAAACTTTTATTTGT
Source organism: Gymnothorax reevesii (assembly GCA_029721435.1). Taxonomy (NCBI): domain Eukaryota; kingdom Metazoa; phylum Chordata; class Actinopteri; order Anguilliformes; family Muraenidae; genus Gymnothorax; species Gymnothorax reevesii. The sequence continues at coordinate 61,680,308 of CM056575.1, forward strand.
ATTATAAATAGCCCCCAAAAAATAGCAAAATGCTCGTCGGATCTGTATTTTGACTGTCTGTAGAAAAAATCTGACAAGGAATACCAGAAAAAAAATTAAATAGGTGAAAAGAGCAAGGTCTAATTCATATATGTACCAAATATGAAGTTGGGCCTGTGAAGAAAACTATTTCATTCAAGCTGTTCAAAATAGAATGTCTCAATGTCTCGAGACATGCATAAAAGCTATTCCGAAGCTCACATCATAATGATACATCATTCTATACTGTTTGTTATTTGAGAATTGCTTCCCTCTCCTCCCCCTCCTGTCTAGCAGAACTGGTAATTGTTAGAAATTGGTGATTTATATGTTTGTTTTTAGTATGTTTTAAAACATACTAAAAACAAACATATAAATCACAGACAAAGGATGTAGATGTGGCCTTTCATTTTCAACTGACTCCAGATTGATGCAATTAGCTATTAAAATTGTGTGTTTTCTTCTGGGGGTCCATACTGGACCATACATACCCCTGTAAAAGTGACTTCAATCTCAACGGGACTTTCTGGTAAAATAAGGAATAAATGAAATATAATACTGGAGTGACTGCCCGCCCCAGTGTAAGAAAGTTCAGTGGGGTGCATCCGTGGGCTCGTATAATTACACCAACATACAAGCACACGTGCCGGTACATATGCACTTGTACACCAGCACAAACACGGTCTCTCCTACTCACCAATTCATGCATTTCATGCTCTTGCAAGTGTGAACTCAAACATGTCATGTATATTTCTGTAAATGGAGATGCTGCTGTATAAACATTATGATATAGTCTGTAAATCAGTGTGTACAAAAATGTATAAAGGGAGCTTAGGGAAGTCTTAGAAATTACAGCATGGAAAAACATTTGGTGTTTGGTCATAGATCCATTTGAAATTTAATTATTCCTGTGATTTCATGCTTATTTAAAAATTTTTGCCGTGGTGTGGCGTCCATCGTCCAGAACATTTTTTTAATCTTTTTTTTGGCCCGATGAATTTTCGTGTAAATTTGCAGTAACATGCTACTAGGCCATATCTCCAGTCTTTTTTCTTGGATTTTTGATTGAATCATTTTTGTACCTTTTATGGGCCCTTGAAATTTTGGCTCCAATGTTAAGGATAGAACTGAGAAATTTTTTAAAAATTATTTCTCAAAAACTGCATCATAAATTTTTTTTTTCTAAATCAGGCAGACAACTTGCCTTGGTACCATCGATGTACATTGTGAGCGCCATTTTGATTGAATCGATGGAAGTGGGTCTATTTGGGGTGCTGTACTTTATGAATATGCAAGATGGCCTGTGGAGGCCAAATGGTTGCAGATTGAGATTAAGTTTGTATTATCAACACATAAGTCATATATGGAAGTCATTTACATTGGCTGTGTTAAAGTTGACCTCAGGTGACTTTGAGAGGTCAAACTCCAGGTCAGGGAATATATTAATAATGTTAAAGGATTTGACTTGAAATTTCAAAAAATTATTTCTCAAAAACTGTCTAATAACTTTTTTCTAAATCTGGCAATCTACTCACCTTGATGTACTTTATGTACAGTGCGAGTGCCATTTTGATTGAATCGACGGAAGTGGGCCTAGTGGGGGCGCTGTACTCTAACATTGGGTCTTATGGAGATTGGGCCAAATCGCCCGCGGAAGCTAAATGGTTGCAGATAGAAATTAAGTTAGTATTACTGACATGTAGGAAGGAATATATGACCTATATTTTGGCTGTTAAAGTTGACCTCAGAACTTGAAGTCAATCAAAGTGTGAAAATTTTCAAATGTTTCTAGGCTTGAAAACATTGATGATTTGGAACATATGTGCATTGAACACTTATAGGAAGTGATGTATGAACTTACATTTGGCGCCTTTGAACTTGACCTTCGGCGACCTTCAAAGGTCGAACGTCACATGGTGAAATTTCAATGACTTTTATCACCAAAACTATTACAGATGGAGCTTAGGTTTGTTTAGCGGGCATAGAGGAAGTCATGTATGAAAATGAATGTGGTGACATTGAACTTGACCTTCAGTGATCTTGAATGCCAAAACTTCACAGTGAAATTGCAATGACTTATATCAGCAAAATGGTTACTGATAATTTCGGTTTGTATTGGAGATGTATCGTAAGTCATATATGAACTTTGATTTGGTGGCCTTGAACTTGACCTTTGGCGACCTTCAAAGGTCAAAGTTTACATGGTGAAATTTCAATGACTTCTATCACCAAAACTATTACAGATAGAGCTTAGGTTTGTATTGTGGCCATATAGGAAGTCATGTTTGAAGTTTCATTGGGTGACCTTGAACATGACCATCCGTGACCTTCAACGGCCAAACTATACAGTGACATTTCAATTCAAGTGAATTATAAAAAAATCAAGTGAATTATATCAGAAAAATTGTTACAGATTGAGTGCAGGTTTGTATTTGAGAAGTTTCGGAAATTATGTATGAACTTTCATTTGGTGACCTTCATATTGACCTTCGAAGGTATAACTTAACCTAGAGAAAATTCAATGACTTCTATCACTGAAAACGTCACAGATGGAGCCTAGGTTTGTGTTGCTGACGTGGGAAGTCACATATGAACTTTTTTACTTTGGTGCCATTCAACTGGACTGTCGGTGACCTTTGATGGTCAAACTCCGCAGTGAAATTACAATGACTTGTATCACCAAAATGGTCACAGATTGAGCCAAGGTCTGTATAGAGACATTTAGAAAGTCATATATGAAGTCCATATGCTAACCACAACTTGACATTCTGTGACCTTTAAAGTTTACAATTGACATATGGAATACATATTGACATATTTTAATGACTTGTATCTCCAAAACTGCTTCAGAGCTTAGGATTGTATTACAGAAGGTCTTATAAATGTATGTGAACTTTTATTTAGTGACCTTGACATTGATTTTCAATGACCCGAATGTCAAACTTCACATGAAATTTTCATAACTTGTATCATTGCTGTAAGACTGCTCACCGGTAAGCTACAGGACCCTTGGTCACCCCCCCCCTTTTTTTTTTTTTGCTCAGAAACTTTATTTTTAAATGGAGCTTTTGAGCTGATGCAGTTTTTGTTTGCCTGTTTAGAAACACACTATGGCAGTAATTGCGGGGGTGACTGCAGTGGCTGCAGCCTCTGTGGCTGTGATCCTGGAGGAAGACACTTACGGTGTGCTGCTGGAATGTGCTAACATTTTAAATGGTGAGTGGGATCAGATCCAAAAAAGGTAATGTCGAGATCCTGTTGCTGCTCAACCTGGCCTGTTAAGCAGCAAACTACGAGACAGTGGCCTGGCGTTGAGCGATGGTGAAGGTTGCCTGTCTGCTGTAGATGTGGGACTTTTTGGTAACCAAATGCAGAGTAGAATCACTATGACCAGGAATGATGAGTTCAGCAAGTGCAAAGACGATGATGAAAATGCAAAACATGTTTGAGACACATACTTCTTTGTACATGCTATCGATGGTAACGTTTCTTCGTAGTGCCAGCACAGCTGGGGAAATAGGCTGGATTTGCCCAAGTGATCATCAAGAAATATATAAGCACCATTAACAATGCCAATTCACTCACTCTGTAACATAGTTTTGTCTTATATTTGATATTTGTAATAGAGTGTTGGGAGTCTATATGCTGTTTCGATCTAATGGGGCGTAAATGCTGTGCTTGCTCAATGCGCTGTCCTCTGCGGGGTTAGGTTCTTTACAAAACCATCTAGGACTGTCATTGTCATTGATGGGACAATACATGAGTGCTTGTGCCTGGCTCTTGTGGAGAATCTTTGGCCTGCTGAACCACAGTATGAGAGTGAGCATGTGTAAGTGACCAAGATAATTAGAAACCAGGTCCATGAAGTGCCTTGCATTAAAAATGCAACGGGTGCAGCGTGTAGATGTTGCTTCTGGTCACTTATGCCTCATTTCCACTACATGGTACTGGCTCTACTCTACTCCATCCGCCTTGGTACCGGGTACTTTTCATGGGAGGATAGTATTGCCTCATTATGTCTCCCACTTCCTGGGAGGGGACACGCATTGTTTTTGCCTGAATTCCCGTTGGCGTTGGCGTCTGTGTCGGCATTCCCATTTGTTTCCGGAGCATAACTCTGAAACTGGTTGACCGATTCTCACCAAATTTGATAGTGCCTCTCCATAACGTGTAGATGTGCCTTTTGAGGGTTTGAACTGCTTTTGAATTTTATTTTTTCTGTTTCCATGGCAACAATTTGGACTTAGGCATATTGAAAGGTGGGACTCGTTTCCAGGCCATAACTCTAAAATGTGAACTGGGGGAAGGGGGAGACATCTGTTTTTTCGTGTAAAAACCATTCTAGTTGTAGCTGGTTGTCATAGTGACGTAGCATGAAACTGCTGCGACGTCGTCCAAAATAATTTTTTCTATTATTATTTATTATTATTATTTTTTTTTATTTGCCATCTCCAATCCCACCCGATTATGGAATGCCCAATTGGGGAACTATGTACAAGGCTTACTCATATGTGACCCCGTGTTGCTAATTCAGGAGCGTGAAGACTGTTCACAGCTCTCCTCCGAGCATGCGCCTGTCAGACACTGCTTCTTCTACACTCATTGGTTGAATCCTTGCACATTCAGAATGAGGGCGGAGGATACCCAAACATGAACAAGCTTAGAATCTTCCTGACGAGCGCTTGGCTGGCCAACAGTAGGCGCTTAAGCAATGAACAAAGCAACTGCTTTTATATTGCCCTTCCTGCAGACCCTTCCCAATTTGCATCCCTGTACCGCGATGGCCAATTGTGCGCTACTCTAAAAAAGCTGCTGACCACTGCTGGTTGGTATGACTGGGGCTTGAACCCACGTTGTGATAGTCACTTCTGAAAAATTCAGAAAATTCACTCATCTACTCACCACAAGGCTAATCAAGTGGTCCATGAATTTCTTCCTTCCTCAAAACACTTTTGGAGTTACAAAGAAAAACCGCACTGAAGACAAATCCAAATAAATTGTAGTCAAGGGAGACCACTTTTTCAAGCGTAAAAAACATAATCTGAAAACCACGAAATGCCTCCATACTGCTCGTACAGCATAACCCAAGTGCCCGTCAGCCCCGACATTCAAATTTGAGTCATAGGGCTCTAAATTCGTAGACCAGGCACAGGGTGTGTCCAGGCGTATGTTGCAATTTCGAGCCCCGCGTTATGGCAAGCCGAATGTGCCATAATTCGTCTGTTTACAACGCGTTTTGGGACGAGAGTGCGCGTATTTTACGCCGTTATTTATGGCAAGCCGATAGTGCCATAATTCATCTGTGTACAAAGCGTTTTGGGAGGAGAACGCGTGTATTTTACGCCGTTATTGCTTTTTTTTCGGCGCTTTTAACGCCGTTTCTCACGAGAACGCCGTTAAAAGCGCCGTTTTCATATGAACACTAGTGGCGTTATTTACGGCGTTGTGGAAAACTGCGTTAAAAGCTCCGTTTTCATATGCAAATTAACTGCGTTATTGCTGGCGTTGTGGAAAACGGCGTTAAAAGCGCCATTTCCATGGTAATGAGCTCCTCCCATTGATTTCATTCAGCCAACACATTTTAACTGCTCTCCTCCAATCACATGCCAAAGGAAACAGACCACATAAATGCCACCCAGATTTCTTTCTGCAGATCTTCCTGTCAGAAAGCTTGCGCAAACCTGCAGTGCATAGCTACAGTCTGATGCAAGCCTGAAGGAAATAAACCATGCACACTTTTTCAATAATTAAACATTTCTTTGACAAATAAGGTTGCCATTTTGTGAATAATAGTGCCAGTTACATAGCATACTGTTTTTATGTATGAGCAGTAGCTGTGGTTCATGTGGTTACGTTATAGAACGTGTGAAGGCTTATCTTCGCCCAATCATTCCAATAAGACCCTGCGTCAATCGCGGTTAACTTTTGACCAGAAAATAGGCAAACATATGTCGGGACTCGGCCCTGCAATTTCACAACATTATCTCTGCGCCCCAATCATGTTAACCAGCTTGTCTGAACTTTGTTCCAATGCAACATATCGCCACAAACATAGTTCATATTGCTTATCAAAGTCAATGCAAAGACGCGCGTCAATGCAAAGCCAATGCGTTTCACGTGTATTTGCGTCTTTGCTTTGACTTTGAATGTAATCTTTGTGCAAAAAAATAGTTTCGCGTCCGGTGGAAAAGCAGCTTAACAGTGTTGCTCCTTAATTTACTGATCAGGGTCTGCATTGAACCCCATGCAGTCTTTTTCAACAATTAAACATTTCTTTGACAAATAATGTCGCTATTTTGTGAATAATATTGCCAGTTACATAGCATTACTGCTTATGTATGAGGATCATGGAGTATATAGCATCACACCCCTAATCAGCCTCTGGCTGTGCTGTAGCGCTGTTTGTTGGTGAACAATTCGCTTGAGTTGGGAGAGGAAGAGAGGAAGTCCGTGGGATTGAAGTGGAGAATTTAAGCTTGTCTAAACGGGCTTTTCTGAGAATAATTCATGTGTTAAGACTCAAACAAAAATATAGATTAGACGATTTGCTCCCGAGGTATAACTTTTGTCGCAGTAGGGATAGGGAGAATCTTCCCCCCTGTGTTTTTTCCCCTTTTTCTCCCCGTGACAACTCGGTGAGCAGACTGCTGAATTAAGTTGCTAATCTGGTCAAACAAGGTGAGGGGGGTTTTTGCGGGGGTTTCAGTCTCCTGGGAGCATAGCAAAGTAAGGTAAAGTAAAATAAATTTAAACGCTTAATTTAGAGAATAAATTAAATGCTAAATAATTGTCCAACTGAGTGAATTGTGTGGTATCAAAGTAAAACAGTTTTAAAGGACTGCGGTACTGTCGCCTGGTTTTTCAGTAACTTAGCTGATTTAGAATATAAATCCAATTACCTGGATATCTTGGTGGCTTGCCTTTAATACAGTCTACGAGCCAATAATTATTGACGTTCACTGGGATTTTTTAGTCCCCTTTGTTCTCTATCCTCACTGCATAACCGCATAAACGCATTGCCAAGCTCGAATATTAACGCAAACCGGGGTTTTGTCTTTCTCGCATTTTATTATTAATGTTACCGAAGGGCTCTGCTGATTAAACACATTGTAAATACCCTATCTTTGTATTTTCCTCCGGTTACTGTGCCTGGGTCAGCTGATTAAAGTTTTACGGCTTGTTCGAGTGCTTAGGACAGCTTTTTAGGGGAGGTACCGTGTTTAATTAGCTCACATAGTAAACGACTTGTTTATTCGGTCCGTTTTAATTAAAGGGAACCGGGGCTTTACTCTTTTCTAGGTACCCTTGGTTGTATTTACGGCTAGCTAGCTAGATAAGTACTGCTGCATTTTTGGCCAGGGATCTGAGATTTAGTATTTAGTTACTATGGCAGCCGTCATTTGACTCGCCCGTTCGCTTAGGTTGCAATTGCTCCGCCTCTTCCAGTTTCTCCTGGGCGTTGGAGCCAGTGTGTTTTATCTAGGTTCTCAGCTAAGCCCTGTGATATTATTAGTTTAGTGTATTAATAGTACTGGGACTAGATAAACCCAAGCCAGCTTATTAGGAGTGCTTATTACATATAGAGTTTGGCTCAATTTGGTACTTCATTTCTGTCAACTGAAACTAAGCCCCTGTTAAGAGGCATATAATCCATTTATATAGTTTCCCCATGGTTTCTATTGTGACTGCTGCTTAGAGCTTCTTAGGTTAATGAATTAATAAATTGTGGTTCCTCTGCTTCTATCTCGGCATTAGTAATTTTATTTTATCTATGGTGAGCGAGGTCGTTAGGTAGGGGGTTCAAAATGAGGCCAAAACAATGTGACGGTTGCAGGATGATCGCACTATTGGAGAGAGATTTCCAGGGTGGGTTTGTCTGCCACCAGTGCCAGCTAATTGAGCATCTGGAGAGCAAGATCCTTGATCTTCAGGGCCAGTTGGCGGCACAACATAGTACGCAATCACTAGAGGTCATAGAGGAACTAAGTAGTATGTCGTTAAGAGAAATGGTGTGTACACCAAAGCAGGGTGGTACTGGGATCCCAGAGCAGGCAGGGAGAGAAAGTTGGGTGACTGTAGGTCGACAGCGCAGGAAAGGGCATGCACGCCGTACAGCGACAGCTCCTCCAGTGGTTGATGTGTCCAACCAATTCCGGCCCTTGCAGGAACTCGACTTGGCCCCTGACCCTGAGAGTGAGGGGACTGATGAGCAGCAGGGCACCCTGTTGGCCTCTACCCCTCAGAAAAGAGAGTTGGTGATAGTGGGGGACTCCATACTTAGAGGAATAGATAGCTTAGTCTCTTTGCGCGACAAGGAGTCTCGTATGGTGTGTTGCCTACCTGGTGCCCAGGTAGGAGACCTCTTGGAGCGTGCGGACAAGCTCCTGGCCAGAGCGGGGAGGGATCCAGTTGTCATGGTCCATGTTGGGACAAATGACATGGGTAAGGGTAGGTTTGAGGTTCTGCAAGGCAAATTTGTGGAATTAGCTGAGAAGCTTGGGAGCAGATCCTCAACGGTAGTGTTCTCCGGGATTCTACCGATACCACGTGCAAGCAGAGGAAAGCTACGAACCTGGTGTAGGAAAGAGGGGTATAGGTTTATGGGGCACTGGAACTTTTTCTGGGACAGGGGTGACCTGTTCAAGCCTGACGGGCTGCACCTGAACCGGAGGGATACCTTTCCTCTGGATCTGCGAAGGTTGAGGGTAGCACAAGATTATTTAAACTAGGGACTTGGGGGACAGGGAGGTTAGTGAGTGTTACACATAGGGAAATGCAGACTGCCCCGATGGAGGCTGACGGCGTTACACGCACTACTGATAATATACTTTTAAATCAACAAAGCGTAGTGGGGGCCTTAAAGCAGCGGCCACATGGGAAATCAAGGGGTAAGAGCATTAGTAATAACCTGAAATGTTTTTACTTCAATGCAAGAAGCATAAAAAATTAATTTCCTGAGCTTGAGGCTGTCATAATTAGGGAGGGCTATGACATGCTTGGGATTAAGGAGACATGGCTAAGTGAAGAGGATGGAGATGAATATAATATAGAAGGTTATAAGCTCTTAAGGAAGGACAGATGTAATAGGGGAAGAGGGGGTGTAGCAATCTATGTGAACGAAAACATAAATGTACAGGAAATTCACGAAATTGAAAATTCCTTGCCCTGTGAAGATATCTCGGTCAGGCTCATTGGCAAACACGAGACAGGTTTAAACATAGGTGTATGCTTTCGACCACCAGCTTTGGACAGTACAGTCAATGAAATGCTTTTGAGGAGGATTATACAAGCTTGTAGAGGTGGAGGGACTATTATTATGGGATACTTAAATTATCCTGGCATTAATTGGGAAATGATGAAAGGACAGTGTGGGGGGGAAGAATTTCTAGATGTTATAAATGATAATTTCTTGGTGCAGCATGTTAATAAACCTACAAGAGAGAAGGCAATTTTAGACTTAGTGCCCTGTAATGACCCTTATTGAATTAGCAATGTTGAGGTACTGGAGCCACTTGGGACAAGTGATCACTCTGCTGTTAATTTTGATGTTTCATGGGAAGTTAAAAAGATGTATTCAAAAACAAAAATTTTCAAATTTAGGCGAGCAAACTTTGATAGGATGCGCTCGTATCTAAGTGAAATAAAATGGGAGACACTCCTGGACTGTGAGTCCGTAAATGAGATGTGGGAAAGATTTAATGACCATGGTATAAGCGGGATAATCAACTCGAAGGTGAGCATTCCACGGTTTTAATACTCTTCGCGGAGTCAACCACCCGACGCGAACTCCGCGTCGTGCATTAAAACCGTGGAATGCACACCTTCTCGTTAATTATCCCTTACTTATAATTTTCTGCAAGCTCTGGCTTCCTGACTGTGTACCAAGTAGTGCAGTGCAGTCACGTTGGTTGTATTTACGGAAGTAGGGGGTCGTGGGAGAGAAAAGAAATCAGAAGTGAAGGTATCAATGCGCTGTTGAAGCGCGCAGAAGGTGTTACTACGTCTGTCATTATAGTACGCACTTCCCACAGCATAGAAAAAGCCACTTTAGGATTTGCGTCCCCGAACCCGAACTCATGTCACTGGTCATATAAACCTATGTAAACAGGAAAAACGTGGAAGACTTTGGTCGCATCTAACTACAGCCCCGAAAAATACCGTTGACCACAATGAGTCTAGCTACGAATGCTAACAGGAGTGGCAGCCCGTCTGGCTGACTGGGTGATCGCTCAAAGCTCGGAGAGGTACGTATCATCTCGTCTCATATCATAGAAAAACATATTTCATTATGAAAATACGGTGGACTGTTCCTTTAATCTCTTTAGTCTTAGGAAAAGGAGAATAAGGGCTGATTTGATTGAGGTCTTTCAATATGTTGAAGGGATTAACAAAGTGAATTATGTAGGATTCCTTCGACCAAGTGTTGTGAGTAGAACTCGAGGTCACTAATGGAAGTTGAGCAAAGGTAAATTTAGACTGATATTCGGAAATATTTCTTCACCCAAAGACTAATTTCAATGTGGAATAGTTTGCCTGACCATATTGTTGAGGCAGAGACCTTGGGGGTTTTCAAGAGCAGGCTTGACTTAAAGCTAGATACCATTGAGTCACTGAGTATCTGAAGGTATATATTCACAATAGTATAAAGAAACTGGCGAGCGTAGTTGGGCTGAAAGGCCTGTTCTTGCCATTCATGTTATGTTATGTTATGTTATGTTATAAAAGCAAATCAGAGCTACGATTTCTTTCTCCTTATTCAGCATTGATCTCTGCATTTTACTTTACTGCACCTTGCAGCCTCATCTTGAGCTGTTTGTTTACAGATTTTAGCGATTTTGGCTGAGAAGTAAATTACGCCAGGGTAAACATCTATGAACCAATTTGCCAGTAGCCTGGAATTTTTTTTTTTTTGCCTTATCTTGCTGTCTCACCTGTGCTGCAGTCTGTTCACCAAGGCAAGGAAATAGCCTGCATCCTTTTGCTTTAGTCTTATAAACCATTTCTAAAATGCATTCCACAATCCATCTGATATCATTTATTGGCAACTTCACATTAACCACCTTAGATTTACATTTACTGACATTTGTCATCAGGTGAAGCACAAGCTCGCCCACCATCACCTTCTACCCCAAGGAATGAACCACTCCCAGCAATAAGGGTCACAGGCACAGCACAAAATGAGTAAATATTAAGTTCCAAGAATGAATAAAAATCTTTAAAAAGACAATATCTTGAGTGAAATTGGAAGCTAGTCCTATTGCTGTCTAGGGCACCCCCCTAAGCTAAATGGGGTCCTCCCGCACCAAACATTCAAACCCCCCCCAACTGCCTCTTTCACTGTCTGCAAAATGTTTAACCTGTTCAAACTGTATTTTCCAAATGTTAAAGTGAACATTTTTACCAGCGTCATTACTTTTTTTATGATATCATTCAAAAATATTCGCCTGCCTTCCAAGCCATTTTTTTATGATTTGGGATGTTAGAGCAAACAAACAAAATGGAGTTGGGCCCTTGTTGAATTCACTTTTTCAATTATATTACCCCATTCAATTCTGTCTTAAGATACAAATGCCGAAGTAAAATCAATTAAAGATGGCGCTAATACTAAAATAATACTCACCTGATGTCAATCTAACATCCAATTGACATCAAGGTGCCTGGTGGGACGGATCAATTTCTTGTTTTTTACAGTCTCTTTTATTGCGGGGGGCAATGATTTATCAAGATCGATGCTAACCTATAGGTTCACAGTGTCATTATGATTAGGTTTCAAATTTTTTATTTGATATATTCAGTTATTATAGGAATGGAAAGCGAGGGAAGCAAAAAGCAGTACTATTCTGTTGGTGGTAAATAAAGTGGGATTTTAAAGAGAGTTTGCTGTATTCCTCCGTACTTTTGTAAGTAGAATAATCAATGCAGGCACGTCTTAGTTGCAAAATGGATAGTTTAATAGAGTAGAGGAACTAGTGGGTCTGTTCCCCAAGTACAGATGAACAAGAACCAACAACTGAGGGAAAATGTGAACACTTATAGCTGAAAGTTCAAAGGTTGCAAAGGAACAAATGGTAATTTGCCTGAAGTGATGGGAGATGGGGGGAGAGACAATCAAGGTGAGGGGAAATTGGGGTGTGGGCTGAGGGGTGATGAGGTAAACACACAGGGCTGAAGGGTGATGAGGTTAACACACAAAGGGAATGATCAAGGAATTCTATACAAGAAGCACTGGGGCCAGACAAGGTTGTGTATTGGCCCTCCACAATGTGCAAAACTTCAGAGGGCCTATCTGCTATTGGCACCCATGTTTTCCAACATGCATTATATGTAAGATGTACACTCCCTTCCTCACCCACTCTTTCACAATTTGCAAACGAGATCCCACGTTAATTTAGAAACAATAAAGTTGCAAATCCTGTGGCAAGTTACGTATAGGTTACTGTTGAAAACATGGGTGCCAATAGCAGATAGGCCCTCTGAAGTTTTGCACATTGTGGAGGGCTAATACACAACCTTGTCTGGCCCCAATGCTTCTTGTATAGAATTCCTTGATCATTTCTTTTGTGTGTTAACCTCATTACCCTTCAGCCCTGAGCGTTAACCCCATCACCCTTCAGCCCTGTGTGTTTACCTCATCACCCCTCAGGCAACACCCCAATTTCCCCTCACCTTGTTTGTCTCTCCCCCCTCCTCCCATCACTCTAGGCAAATTACCATTTGTTCCTTTGCATCCTTTGAACTTTCAGCTATAAGTGATCACATTTTCCCTCAGTTGTTGGTTCTTGTTCATCTGCACTTGGGGAACAGACCCACTAGTTCCTCTACTCTATTAAACTATCCATTTTGCAACTAAGACCTGCCTGCATTGATTTTTCTACTTACAAAAATACAGAGGAATACAGCAAACTCTCTATAAAATCCCACAGTTACCAGCCTAGGTACGTGAGTGGCTCGCCTGGTCAGTCGCAAATCCAGTGCGTTGCTTACTGAGGAATGCTAGTGGCCAGCGGTGGAATCCCAGTGACCAGCCAAGTTAATTGCAATTCCAATGGGTTAGAAACCTCAGTGAATTAGTTGCCGGGTCTTCATTCACAACCGCCGGCCTGTCATTTACTGCTGCCATCCTCTCATTTAGCAACGCTGGCTATTCTTAGATATATGTTTGTTTGCTGTAACATCCAAATCAGAAAAAATGGCTAGGGAGGCTGGTGAATATTTTTTAATAATATCATGAAAAAGTAATGACATTGGTAAAAATGTTAACTCTAACATCAGTAGAATTGAGTTTGAACAGGCTAAACATTTTGCAGACAGTGAAAAAGGCAGTGTGGGGGTTTGAATGTTTGATGCGGGAGGATCACATTTAGCTGAGGAGGGTACCCTAGACATCAATAGGACCAGTTTCCGATTTCACTCTAAATATTGTCTTTTCAAAGATTTTTATTCATTTTTGGAACTTAATAAATATTTATTCATTTTGCGCTGTGCCTCCTGTGCCTGTGACACATATTGGTGGGTGTGGTTCATTCCTTGGGGTAGAAGGTGAAGGTGGGTGAGCTTGTGCTTCACCTGCTGACAAATGTCAGTAAATAGTTACATGATATCAGATGGATTGTGGAATGTGTTTTAGAAATGGGTTCTAAGACTAAAGCAAAAGGATGTAGGCTATTTCCTTGGCTTGGTGAACAGACTGCAGCACAGGTGAGACAGCAAGGTAAGGCAAAAAAAAAAAAAAAAATTCCAGGCTACCAGCTAATTGGTTCACAGATGTTCACCCAGTTGTAATGTAGTTTTCATCCAAAATCGCTAAAATCTATGAAAAAAATCGAGCAGGCATCCATAGAAATGCATGAAGCGTATGTCTCCACTAGGATTTGAACCTGTAGCTCCTCAGGCAAAAGCAATGGTAATTCATGGGTGTCACCCTCTCAGCCATCTGGTAATTGAAGGAGAAAGAACATAGATTTTCTAGCTATGGTGATACACTTCTAAGAATAGCACCATTATCTGTCAAATATACAAAACCCACAACCAGTGAAGTTGGCACGTTATGTAAATCGTAGAAAAAAACAGAATACAACGATTTGCAAATCCTTTTCAACTTATATTCAGTTGAATACACAGCAAAGACATGATGTTTAAAGTTCAAACTGAGAAACTTTTTTTCCTTTTTTTGCAAATAATCATTAACTTAGAATTTATCGGCGGCAACACATTGCAAAAAAGTTGGCACAGGGGCCTTTTTACCACTATGTTACATCGCCTTTCCGTTTAAAGATACTCAGTAAACGTTTGGGAACTGCGGAGACCAATTTTTGAAGCTTTTCAGGTGGAACTATTTCCCATTCTTGCTTGATGTACAGCTTAAGTTGTTTAACAGTCCGGGGTCTCCGTTGTCGTATTTTACGCTTCATAATGCGGCACACATTTTCAATGGGAGACAGGTCTGGACTACAGGCAGGCCAGTCTAGTACCCGCACCCTTTTACTACGGAGCCATGCTGTTGTAACACGTGCAGAATGTGGTTTGGCATTGTCTTGCTGAAATAAGCAGGGGCGTCCATGAAAGACGTTGCTTGGATGGCAACATATGTTGCTCCAAAACCTGTATGTACCTTTCAGCATTAATGGTGCCTTAACATATGAGCAAGTTGCCCATGCCTTGGGCACTAACCCCCATACCATCACAGATGCTGGCTTTTGAACTTTGCACCTATAACAGTCTGGATGGTTCTTTTCCTCTTTGGTCCGGAGGACACGACGTCCACAGTTTCCAAAAACAATTTGAAATGTGGACTTGTCAGACCACAGAACACTTTTCCACTTTGCATCAGTCCATCGTAGATGAGCTTGGGGCCAGCGAAGCCGACTGCGTTTCTGGGTGCTGCTGATAAATGGCTTTCGCTTTGCATTGTAGGGTTTTAACTTGCGCTTGCAGATTTAGCGACGAACTGTAGTTACTGACAGTGTTTTCTGAAGTGTTCCTGAGCCCATGTGGTGATGTGCTATACACACTGATGTCGGTTTTTGATGCAGTACCGCCTGAGGGATCGAAGGTCACGGGCATTCAATGTTGCTTTTCAGCCTTGTCTCTTACGTGCAGTGATTTCTCCAGATTCTCTGAACCTTTTGACGATATTACGGACCGTAGATGATGAAATCCCAAAATTTCTTGCAATAGCTCGTAGAGGAATGTTGTTTTTAAACTGACAATCAGTTCACGCATTTGTTCACTAAGTGGTGATCCTCGCCCCATCCTTGTTTGTGAATGACTGAGCATTTCAGAGAAGCTGCTTTTATACCCAATCATGGCACCCACCTGTTCCCAATTAGCCCGTTCACCTGTGGGATGTTCCAAATAAGTGTTTAATGAGCATTCCTCAACTCTCTCAGTCTTTTTTGCCACTTGTGCCAGCTTTTTTGAAACATGTTGCAGGCATCAAATTCCAAATGAGCTAATATTTGCAAAAAATTACAAAGTTTACCTGTTCGAACATTAAGTAACTTGTCTTTGCAGTGTATTCAATTGAATATAGGTTGAAAAGGATTTGCAAATCATTGTATTCTGTTTTTATTTACGATTTACAGAACATGCCAACTTCACTGGTTTTGGGTTTTGTATGTTTTTAATGATTAAAAAAATGTGGACAAAGCTCAAGATGAGGCTGCAAGGTACAGTAAAGTAAAATTCAGGGATCAATGCTGAATAAACAGAGAAATCGTAGCTCTGATATGCTTTTATGATTAGGGATGTGATGCTATATACTGTATGATCCTCATACATAAACAGTATGCTATCGAACTGGCAATATTATTCACAAAATATCGACATTATTTGTCAAAGAAATGTTTAATTATTAAAAATACGTGCATGGGGTTCAATGCTGACCCTTATCAGTAAAATCAGGTGGAACACTATCAAGCTGCTTTTCCACCGGACGCGAAACGATTTTTTGCACGACAGATTACATTCAAAGTCAAAGCAAAGATGCAAATACACGCGAAATGCATTGACTTTGCATTGACGCGCGTCTTTGCATTGACTTTGATAAGCAACACGAACTATGTTTGTGGCGATGTGTCGCATTAACCAGACAAGCTGGTTAACATGATTGGGGCTCAGAGATAATGTAGTGAAATTGCTGGGCCGACTCCTGAAGTATGTTTGCCTATTTTGCGGTCAAAAGTTAACCGCGATTGACGCAGGATCTTATTGGAATGATTGGGCGACGATAAGCCTTCACACGTTTTATAACGTAACATCAGGGCTGCCATCACCACTTTAAAAGTAGTATTGCCAACTTTCTTGCCTGTCGTGTAATAGGCCTATAATGCGACGGTCCGAACGCAAGCGGGAAGTGAACCTATTTTTGGTTGTTACTGAATGTTATTTTGCCACGGGATAATTGGGTACTCAAATCACTGTAACTTAACCATGCAAAGAACCATTTAAGAGACGCTTACAGTTTGGAGTAGATCACCCTGAACAGTCAAAATTTCTAACGATGTGAAATGTAAATGAAAATTTTTAATGCGCATTTTTTAAATAATGACAAAAAGTCCCAAAAATGTCTAAAATATGAGAAAAGTCTGCAGACTTGAATGGATAAACATGGGCAGCAATTTACAGCCACCAAACAATTAAATTTTGGACAAATGTAAGTCTACCAGGAAGAAGATATTGTACAATTCTTTAATTCTTGTAACCTAAGTCTAATGAATTTTGAATCACTTAAAGCTGTTCAGTCATATTAACAACCACATCTTAAGAACAACAGCAAGAGAAACAGTTGATGTGAGACAACTACCATGATACTGTGCTTCAACTGAACTGTACAGGAGGATCACCTGTGTAAGCTTCCATTATATTAAATACAGGCACAGCAGCCACACATGAGGGAATTACAGAATGTGCTTTTTATAGTAATGTCAACCAGGCTGGTATATGTCACATAACACCCATAACAAACATGACTGATATGTTGTGTTTTACCCTCCCTTTACTCTGTTGCATCTTCTTCGATGACCTCTTCTGGGTTAATTTCTGCAATGCTGGCATCAGCCTTTCTGTTTAGGGAAATTAAAAACACCTAGACTAACACATACTGGCCAACATTGTTGACTTAACCATGTCATTAAGGAGGAAGGAGGTTTTTATTACTGACACAAATGCAACACTGTACAACCATAACTGACATGTTGTGGACCATCTCTCCCTTAATGAATTTGATTGCCTAACAACTTGCATCTTCATGGATTTAATTACATTTAACTGATAATGGAATGAATTCACTGCAGTAGTTAAGAAAAATGTGTTCAACATTACTTTCAATCTCTGACTTATCTCTTCGCTCTAACTAACCTTCTGAAAAACGACCACAGTGTGCCTCTGCAATGTGCACAGGGCAGGCAGATCGTCCCGCCTAAATGAAAAAATATCAATTTAGCTACATGGTCTGGCTTTAGTTATAGGTACTGTTAGTAGTAGCCTCATTAAGCTTAACAAACAAGCTTAAAAAAGAAAAAAGTTACACGTATAGATCCACAAATTCTGCTCGTTACTGCCTGCTGCCATATAAAACAAAAATCAAAGTATTCAGCTCTGTATACAGTAATGTAGCCGATTCATTCAGACCACCACAATCACTTCATTAAACGAGAAGCCTGTGTGCTGCTGTGTCTCACTCACACAACTTGACATGCTAACCAAAGCTCATAGAGCTTAGCTAACACACTCTAGCTAAAACTCACTGCTAGAGAGTGACCGTAAACTTGACTGATTTTGATAAAAAACTTGCAATGAATAATGTGGCACGTTCTAATGAAAATCTTAAACAAACTTTCCAATTTTGTTTTCCAGTCATACAAGTTCATTTAGCAAAGGGCATGACTGTGTCTCAAATTTTGGAGGGGACAAGATTTTAAGGGTCTTTTTTTTTTTTTTAACTCACTAGCAGACAATATTCAATGCTGTGCAGTCTGTTAAGATAAAGGCTGAAATGCTCCAAAAACATGCATCTTTCTAGATTTCTAATCAAGGTTTTGGTTACAATGTTAAGGCCCAGTCACACAGCCTATCACGCACGAATCACTCACAAATCACGCACAGATTGGGTTTGTGCGTGCTTGTGCGTTGAGAAATTGACCAATTTTTCGGGGTGTCGGGGGTAGAAATCTCGGACGAATCACGCATGAATCGCGCATGAACCACGCATGTATCACTTACAATCACTGACATATCGCGCACGTCGACGCATAATAGCAAACACGGTGCAGTATTCCACGAACATTCGACGCACGCCCGACGCATGAATCACCGGCGGAGCACGTCCAAACACGAATGCTTCACGTACATTCCACGTACAAGCACTTTCGTTCCGCTCATGTCGACGCATGCCCCACGGATGAATCACTGACGGATCACGCACGAAAAACGCACCTTCGGCGTCACTATCGCTTCGGTTCAGTGCATATAAAAAGCGGTGAACGATGGGAGTTCCTCAGTACCTTTCGCCAATCAAGAACACTTCAAGAGATGCCACCCAGGAAAGCTCGCTTGCCCTCAAAGACAAGGGTGCAGAAGAAGAAAGCTGCTGAAGAAGAAGTCCATGTAGATCCACCAGAAGCTGCTGCTGCTGAAAAACCTGCTGCTGGTGCTGCTGCTCGGAGGTCCCGTAGGTCTGGAATGGCAAAAGTGCCCGAAATGGCTGCTTTTATATGCCAAAATACATACGCGAGTTGTCAGTGGTTCGTCAGTGGAACATCAGTGAATCATCAGTTTTCTGTCAGTCAGTCGTGCGTCGGAAATGCGTCACTCGTCAGTGGATGTGCGTCGTTATGCGTTTTCCGTCAGTCATATGTCAGTTATTCGTCAGTTTTATAATTGATTGTCAGTGGATGTCAGTGGAATGAACGTGATACGTGCGCGTTTCATGCGTGATATGAACGAGGGGCATCAGTGAACGGACGTGGACGTGCGCGGATTCAAACCAGTTCTGACGCATAAGCACTGACGGCCGACGAGTGTCCCGCGCATAGTTACGCATACTCGACGCATAAACTACGCATGCCAACTCATGAATTACGCACACCAACGCACAGTTGTGCGTCGGAAAATTTTTGAACCGTTCAAAACTCAAAATCACGCACAAACCGCCTTCGACGCACATCCACTTACAATCTCTGACAGTCCACGTTCGTTCCACCTACGAATTACGCATACGACGTACGCTCCGCGCAGAAACAAAAATCTGTGCGTAATTCATGCGTTTTCGCTGTGTGACTGGGCCTTCACTTAACATTTTGTCTAGAAAAGGAGAACTGAGGAGGGTCCAATCTTATCCACAAAGGGCCGCTGTGTGTGTAGGTTTTCATTTTAGCCCAGCACTACATCACCTGAATCATCTAATAAACTAATCATGGGGTTCAATAGAAACTTTGATTACTAATTACTTGATTAGCGCGACTTAGGAGTACTCCTAGCGCTAAGATAAGATGCTTCGTGAATACCGGCCCAGATTTATAACGAAATTGAAAATAAAAAAAATATCACTAACAATCAGAACACTTTATTGAGCAGAGCTTAAACAGAAACATTGATTGAAATTCTCGGTACCCATCTTGAAGAACTGAGCCATCTGATCAAACATTCACATTTAATAGGCTATCTAAAAGATTCAGCAGACTTCAAGAGATTAAAAACAATAATCGACCGTCGGACACGGAGTTATATTGACACCATCCCACTGTCGGACACGAAGTTATTTCGAACACGTAGACACCGCGTTTTTATTTAGCCTCAGCCATCATCCTCATGTCCACGGTTGTCGCTGGCGGCCGTTCTCTATTCTGTTCAACTTCACGGTGTAGAGATCTAGGATATTGAGTCATAGTCCAACCTGCTGTTTAACAGGGCCAATAACAGTGAGGACATTTGTGAGAAAATCCTTTACGCCATGTCAGTGGTAGAAAACTGCCAAAAGTGATTTGTACTTGTAGGAAATGGTTCTCGTCGTATACTTGTAATCGGTACGTTTTGTATTTGTAAAACTGAATACATTCATTTGTTAATGGTGTTTTGCAATTGCAAACCACACTGTATTTGTTTGCAAATCGTTTTTTATATTTGCAAATCATACCTTATTTGTACGTGAATCGTTTTTATATTTGCAAACCACACTGTATTTGTTTGCAAATCGTTTTTATATTTGCAAACCACACTTTGTTTGCACGTGAATCATTTTTATATTTGCAAATCACATTGTATTTGTTTGTAAATCGTTGTGTATTTGTAAAACATGTTCGGTTTGTATACTAGGTTTTGGCAGTTATTTAACTCCATAGAACAGTCGCCTCCACAGTTCAGCGAGTTGGTCCTCATTAGGTATTAGCAACGGTGGCGAATTAACATGGTGAAAGCTACGGCTAGCATTTTAGCGGAGTCCTCTCACAATACTATACAATACGCACAAAACGTCCACGTCTTCAAAGCTCACGCGTTTTCAGACTTTATGAAAACAACAAATGCAGTATATTTACCAAGCAACTGTTCACTTCAAGATCGCCTTTAAATGAAAGTTTCGGCTGTTCAGTTCTCTCATGCCACACTCTGTCAAAGCGTCTTCAACGCTCTTTGCGTTTTTTTCTAAATGCACAATCACCAACAAAAGGCTTCTTCTTGGTTAAAGGTGCAATCCCGCCTGGTTCAGTTCAATGAGTCTCCCCGAAACCATCCGGCCGAACCGGGTCACATCATCAGTTTTCGGAGTGGTCACTTCGTCCTCGCTGAAAACACTACTGCTGTCAGAGAGAAAGCGAACTAAACCGAGACAAATCAAAAGTATCTTGTAACCTGGAAATTTTCGGAAACGTTCATTCTATAATTTCTGTCTGTACAATTTTCGTCCCGGGAAGTTTTAGGAACATAGTTTACTGGATGTTTCAGGCCGGACGATCATGATAGTACGCTATTTGTCAGCGCTCACAGATTTGGTCTTAAAGGGATATTTTGAAATTTTGGTAAATTGGCCTATTGACGCAATCCCTACAATTATACGGGTAGGTGCATTCCCTTTAATTATCCCTGCCTTTGTTTTGTCATTCGGGGGGAGAGATGCGAGCTGCTCAGCGAACATGAGAGTGAACTTTACTGTCCTGCAACTCATCAAACACAAAACAGCTCCATAACGCTCTCGTGGATAAGTTTTGACCATAGAGTTACATACTAATATTAAGTTGATTAAGTTGATTAAGTTTAACTTCATAATGAAAACGGCGCTTTTATCGCCATTCTCGTGAGAAACTGCGTTAAAAGCGCAGTTTTCATTTTGAAATTAATGGCGTTATTTACGGCGTCGTGGAAAACGGCCGTTTTCATATGCAAATTTTCGGTGTTGTGGAAAACGGCGTTAAAAGTGCCGTTTTCATATGAACATTAGCGGCGTAATTTACGGCGTTTTGAAAAACTGCCTTAAAAGTGTTGTCATATGCAAATTAATGGCGTTATTGACGGCGTTGTGGAAAACGCCGTTAAAAGGGCCGTTTCCATGGTAATGAGCTCCTCCCATTGATTTCTTTCTGCCAACACATTTCAACTGCTCTCCTCCAATCACTTGCCTTGGAAACAGGCCACATCAATGCAACCCAGATTTCTTTCTGCAGATCTTCCTATCAAAAAGTTTGCACAAGCCTGCAGTGCATAGCTACAATCTGTTGCGAGCCAGAAGGAAATAAACCATGCACACTTTTTCAGTAATTAAACATTTCTTTGACAAACAAGGTTGCCTATTTTGTGAATATTATTGCCAGTTACATTGCATACTGTTTATATGTATGAGCAGTATCTGTGGTTCATCTGGTTACGTTATAGAACGTGTGAAGGCTTATTGTCGCCCAATCATTCCAATAAGATCCTGCGTCAATCATGGTTAACTTTTGACCAGATAATAGGCAAACATACCTCGGGATTCGGCCCCGCAATTTTACTACATTATCTCTGAGCCCCAATCATGTTAACTAGCTTGTCTGAACCAAATTCCAATGCGACATATCGCCACAAACATAGTTCGTATTGCTTATCAAAGTCAATGCATAGTCAATGCGTTTCGCGTGTATTTGCGTCTTTGCTTTGACTTTTAGTGTACTCTGTCGTGCAAAAAAATCGCTTCGGGTCCTGTGGAAAAGCAGCTTAATAGTGTTGCACCTGATTTTACTGATCAGAGTCTGCATTGAACCCCATGCATGCTTTTTCAATAATGCATAAAGAAAATGAATACACCTAGTTCAACTTCAGGTGTGACATGACCAAAGGGAACACGTTGAGCCTGATTTCAAGATATTTGGCATTGAAAATTATGAAAGTTTTAATGCATGTTTCATAACATAATGGCTAGAGATCACGTCACTGAAAACAGCTTGCAAGTATCTCGTTCCTGACAAATTTTATGACTTATTATGGGTTCATTTTTGGGAGAAATATGTTGTTATATTTTTGCACTTGAAAAAAACAGATTTATATTTCCTTTATATAAAGACAAATATCAATGCACACCACAAATAACTAATGGTTTTTGAAAATAATGCTTGTCCTTAATAAATTTTATGCATTTCAATTCTGGAAACATTGTTAATTTCCAGGATTTTGCCACATTAAGTACATTGCCTTGCTGTTATATGATTTCAAAATAAATCCATATTGTGAAGATTTAGAGTCAAATCATATTTAATAACTGAAATGAATGGAAATCTTTAACTATATTTTCATTGTAAAAGTGTTTCTGAAATAACTGAACCCAATTATGATGGGAAAATAGTGGGAGAAGTTGAAAAACACTGCTCAAGAAGAGGCATCACCTTTGTGTCCGAAAAGTTATGTTGCGTCCTTAGACAAAATAATTCCCAAACATTCAAAACATTCCCATAACACTTTTATGCATTTTCTTGTAGCATCAGATGGTCCTATAAGATAAACAAAACAATTGATCCAAAATTCAATAGCAATGGAGAAATATAAGAGATTATAGAACCTTGATGTAGAGTCCGTAGATAATGTAGTGTCCGTAGACAATAGCAATAGATGAATTGTATTGCTATTTATCAATTCATCTTGAAACAATTGGCCATCACACTGGGAGAGGGAAAGGAAATAATATGATAAATCACCAAGTGACCTTGAATTTGACCTTTGGATCTGTCATTTATCTGTATACATGTGCTGAGTCGGTGCTTCCCCAGTGATGTTTACGTATTCGACTTGTTGAGTGCAGACTTTAATAGTTTTGCTTAATATTGCAGTTAGAGCGAACGTTCTACATAGGAAACATCATAATTATGGTGGATCACCTGGTGACCTCCAAAAATGGGTCATTTAACCTATATTGTGACCTTCAATATCTAGACTGGGTCAGGAAAGAGATCAATTTTGTCTTTCATCAAGTATGTACCTGTGGGTAGGTGGCGGGTGGGAGATTCTAACATGACGAGTTGTCTTGTATGTATTTGACTTCAAATATGTCATGATATCATGTATATTGATGTTGCAAGTTCAAAGGAACATATACACATAGATGATTTGGCAGTTGATTTATCAGTTTAGGCCCATTAGGCCTAGGGTCATTGGTACTTATTTTCATGTTGACTTCTGTTGAATCAGACGTGATTCCAAGTTGAACTGTCCATTTTTATGCTAAATGGAATTTGTATATTGCTCAAAAAGAGATGTATGTGTTTCAGATCCAATTTGGATACAATATTTTTTTTCTGTTTACCATTATTCTTTCATATATATGGACAATGAACAACTGAGGGTGCATCACTGTAAACTCCTTGATATTAGCTTTGATGTTGGCCTCCAACTAATATGTTGAGTCTGTTCTATCGCAGAATTGGAGATTCATGACACCAAATGTAGCTTTAGTAGTCTAAAATTGGTTATCTATGACATATTTAATGAGGACTTGATCTACAGGAGCCAGAATGATTATGATCAAAGCTAGTTGTAGCCAAGACACTATTTCACCAGCATTCAAATGTTTATTTGATATATATTTATATATATTTTTATAATAATATTTGTATTCATGTGAATAATAGTCTTTTGACACTCTCATGCTCTTAAATGTGTAAATGAAGATTTTGTCAAGATTTGGCTTGTTTCATAGCCATAATAGTAAGGTACGTGACTTGGAATTTAGTGTCCATAGACAACAAATGATATGCTACATGCTTCAGTCTAATGACTGCCTATCAAAAACTAGAGCATGTTGTGCTCTGAAATTTTAGAATATTATTCCCAAGAATCAGAACTACCTTTTGATAAATAAAATGATTCCAAATCATTCTGGAAAATTCTGGACATTCTGGAAACCAGTTTGGAGATGGCGAGCTTTCTGCGCAACTCCAGTGGAGAGTTTTTTAAGAAATTGTCACTGCGTCTTGATGAATATGTCACACTTCCCCCTATGACGCCGCCTCACTCATCTCGGTGCACGTTAGTCTACCAAATTGCCAAAGTGGCTGCGCACGGTGTTGCACCGCACGAAATTACCACTGCGCGGGCTGCGCCACGCTACGCCACCTGCGCTGTGCCAAGAAATTGGAGCCCATTGAGATGTCTTTTCACTATATTTTAGCCTAAATATCCAATGTAGTCACTTACCTAAGACCCCTGTTTATTTTTGCGGAAGAAGTTGACCTCGCCCGACCATGAAAATGTGCTGTTCGATCAGTGAATATGAACATTCAAAACTGCTGCGCATTTCTCCAGTTGGAGATGTTTAGAGGCGTTGCAGGATTTTTTGCCCTCATTGGCCACCGTAGCTAGAGGTTTTGAATTTTAAACTTCTTATGTGAAAATGAACAAAGCGGCTACATTGGACATTAAGGCTTAAAATATCGTAAATGACATCTTTACAAGTCAAATTTGAATGTCGGGGCTAACGGACACTTTGATTATGCCGCACAAGCAGTATGGAGGCATTTTGTGGTTTTTAAATGTTGTTTTTTACGCTTGAAAAAGTGGTCTCCGTTGACTTCAATTGATTTGGATTTGTTTTCAATGCTGTTTTTCTTTGTAACTCCAAAAGTGTCTTGAGGATTAAAGCTGCAGTTGGTAACTTTGAGGAGAGAGAGGACTTCGCACAAAAATTTGAAAAAAAAGCAACTTTCAGATCCCTCCCCCTCCCTCTCCAGTGCACTCCTCAGACCCTTCCCTAGAAAGCCACCGTGCACGCGAACTGTTATCCATGCAACTGCGGAGAGATTTTGCATGTTCACATTATGAAAGCGGCCAAGTTGCCGAGGCGAGACGTTACTGTTGCGAACAGTCAACACTTCTGGCCAACACACGGCGCGTTGTTAGACCTGAAATTGCCACCAACATGGCAATATCCCCCGCCGCCTCAATTTTATGTGTCTGTACAGAGGGAGCCCAATGCTATATCCCCCGCTTCGCGCTAATCGCGCGGCGAGGGATGATAATTAGTCCTGGCAGATTCTAGATTGTTTTCCTTCATTCACATGTTTTCCAATTCAAGAGTAATCAAGTGGCAGTTGAAGACACGGCTTCTCTCCCCCATGTGATCGAAAAGCGACAAAATATTGGGCTATATTCAGTACCGAAAAATTATTAGATTATAATTGGGTCTATGCACCATCACTCGGCGATGGCATTGCATAACTCTTCAGCGAATGAAGGTAATTTCGGCGACAAGTACATACACCTGTTTTTGCAGCACGGTCGCTCAATTCGTAGTTAAAAAAAAAAAAAAAAAAAAAGACAGCTGTCCGATTGGAAAATGTAAACGGACGAAACCACTTACTTGTCTGAAATGCCGGCGCAGAGTGCAGGTGCATACATATAATTATAATTAAATTTTTTTTCTGTCCCGAATGCAGCGCATTATTTTGTCGCTTTTAGATTGCATGGGGGAGAGAAGCCGTCTCTTTGATTGCCACTTGATTATTCGTGAATTGAAAAACTTGTTAATAACGGAAACTCATCTAGAATTGGCCGGGATTAATTATTTTCAAAAAAAGGAGGAATATTAGCCCCGGATTTATCAGGTCCAATGACACGCCTGCCAACAAAGGAGCAGAAATAAATCATGTCGACATAAACAGTAATCTACTGCAGTATGTATTCATAAAAAACCCAGCACACACTTATTTCAGGAAATTACCCGTTTTTTGAGTACAGAAACTGTCGTGAATCCAGCTGAATGGCCAGTAAATCATGTATGTCAGCATTTAGCTGTGAGAGCACAGAAACGTTACACATATTTATAAAGGACAACAAGACAACTGATAAGACTGCCAGGTCACTTCATAAAGAGATTTTCTGCTGCTTTCTAATAAAACAACGCCAGTAACGTTAGCCCTAGCATCTGAAACAGGCTAACGTTAGTTCGACTGCAACATCACAGTAACATCACATGCACTGCGGGGTACTTTAACAATTAAAAGACAACGGCTATTCGAACAGCGACTGTGCTTGTATGCGACGTTCACTCGCTTATTTGCAGAGCGAAAATGAATTGATGCTGGTTAGGGCGTGGGTTAGTTTGGTGATCATGTCAGCAACGCCGACTCGCCTATTTGCAAAGCAAAAATGAACCAACAAATAAAACAGGGGTTTACCTGTCAAGGAGAAAAGTCGCAAACTCAGACTTTTCTGAGATTTAGAAAATCTAGAAAAAAGATTTTAATCCTTCCAGATCACGGAGTTCCTTCCACTTCTAAAAATCCACTCCGATGTTCACTCTGGTTTTATCCTGGGTTTCGTTAAATTCTTTCTTTTTCACTTTTTTGTCTTCTGGCTTCCTTTTTTACTAGTCTTAGCCATGTGTGCTGTTTCTGGTAACTGAGGTATCGGTATTTTTTTCCTCGCTGATGGCTCTAAGCTCCTGAATCCGGAGATTTGAACTTGAATGAGCACTGGCGTGAACTGAGGAGAAAGGGGGAGGGGGCTGTCTGCAGCGCGTGCATGTGCACTGTTTGACGGCTGTCAGACACCATCCTGGCTCTAATTTGTTCTTTCTAGTCGGTCCGAACGATTGTTTTAAATTGCAGTAGGAGCATTAGATAGGTAGAAATTAGCCTTTTTTTAATTACAGAGTACTAGTTTTATGTAATACTGTCTGTACACAGTGACAGTTTTGCCAAAAATGACAAAAAGTTAGTTTTCTAAAACTTACCAACTGCAGCTTTAAAGAAATTAATGGACCCTTCGATAAGCCTTGTGGCGAGTAGATGATGTGAATTTTCATTTTTGGGTGAACTTTCCCTTTAAGATTACAATAAGAACATTAAAATACTATAGTACTAAATACTATAAACGACGAAAGAAAACTTTCAGACTTGGAGAGGGAAACAATGCCATTGTTGAGAGCTTTACCCGATTGCAGCGACTCTCTTCTGTGGCAAATGCCCCTCTTCTTCGTGTTACCGTTTCATAGGTTGAACGCAAGTTGTGCGGAGCGGAAGGCGGACCATTCGGCTGTCAGCCTTTGTGCATGTGTGATGCGTGCGTGTCTGTGTCTGTGCTGTGTGCATGTGTAAGCCTGCGAGAGGGAGTGGGAAGAGAACTGCGCGCACAGAGATGAGAATGTGATACAGTTAATCGTGTTGGGGCGGAATCAATTTGTGGCGCTCAGAGTTGATTCTGTGGCGGCCTGCCACACAATGGTCTTATGTGTGGGAAACGCTGTGGTTGTCATAAAGGGATGTGTCTTTGCTTCCAAATTTTCAGTTCTGGCAGCAGCCCTGCTGCTGAAAAATACCGAAGAGTTTTGGGAAATCCTACATCAGAGCTTAGACAACAAGATGATGCTGGTTGTTCAAAGGTGTCGCAAGAGAGCAATGACGCAGTGACGATTCTCTGTCCAATCAGTGGGCTGCAGTATTGTCACGTCACATTTTAGTACCTCCTAGTACCCGGTCAGCTTTTTTTGGAACCTCAGGAGAGCAGGTACCAGAAAGGTGTTACCACTAACTAGGTACTAAGTACCAGGTACTTTTTCCTAATGGAAAAGCAAAAAAGGTGAGTAGAGTAGATCCGGAACCACGTAGTGGAAATGGGACATTATTGTCCCACATGACTTTGAAGGAGCAATATGTAACCCATATCTCGACACGTCATGCAGTGATGCTACCGGACCAAGCGTCAATATACGGAGACGAAGATAGTTCTTTGTAGAGGTCAAAGATTTTGTTCATTATTGCTTTGATGATTACTTTGGAGTTTATACATTTTTATTTTATCCTGTACGGCACTTTTGTGAAGTATCTTAATTTACCTATCTTAAGTCCAGGCTAATGGAGCATTCGGCGGTTTCTCGTGCGGTTCGCCATTTCTTCCATCTGTAATTTAAAGGTGTGCTTGTAGAAATGTGACATGCAAAGTTGCTGTACTGACAATGTGTTGCACTCAGGTACGTGATCTCCCCATTTCAAAATTACCTCTGCCATCTAAGGTAAAAGGAGGTTATGTTTAAAGTCTCGTTAACTGGAAAATGTTATGATATGCTGTATACTCTATTCTTATTAAGCTCTCTTGTGGATAGCTGTCAATGTTAGAAACGTGACATGCGAAGTTGCTGTACTGATATTAATGCATTGCACGCGGTATAAAAATCTGTTAGCTGGTAAGAGAGTCTTTATTATTATTATTATTATTATTATTATTATTATTATCCCGAAATACGAGTTTCGGGGATATCCTGGTTTCGCCCCACCCGCCGCCGTGTCCGCAAATTTTAGCCGTTAACGCGATAACTCACTGAATACTTTATATTGCCTTCTCATTTTTAGCATATGGGTAGATATAGTAGAGAGGATGAACTTATTAGATTTAGGCAAGTATGCACTCCTATGTTTGCCACCAGGTGGCACTATATATTGAAAAAAAAAGTTTTTTTTAATTTTTATTTTTTTTAACCGTTTCTCTGAAGCAATTACTTACACAGACCTCAAATTTGCCTCATATAGTAGGTCTAGTAAATGGGAATCTAATAAAGGGGGTTTTGTGGAATTGGGAATTTTGGGGACATACCCCTTGCTCTCAGCCACCGACAGCATTGGCCTAGTTATTATTATTATTATTATTAAGGTCCGAGCCTTAGCCAAAGCCTTGGAAGAGGACCCTATTGTTATTGCTGTGTTTCTTATTATTCTTTCTTTCTTTCTTTCTTTATTCTTCTTACGCACCTTTCGACCTAAATTTGACCCCCTAAACATGCTCAAAAACTCACCAAATTTGGCACACACCTCTTGTCTGGCAAAAAATTAGATAAAATGTAAAACTTATCCCCATAGGTCACAAAATGGCTCTCTAGCGCCACCAAGAAACATTATATTGGCACTTAGGCGGCCACCACGACCAGTAGGAAAGTCATAGAGAGATGGAACCAACACTACATTGTTCATCTCATCAAGACCTAAAAATGAACAATCAACACCCCTGACCTAAATCGAACAGGACGTCCGCAATTTGCATATCAAAAATTGCTACTCGCCCCTAAATTTGGCCTAAATTTGCCCACAAACAATCGCGAACTCCTTTAAGGCCGTTCATCGAATCAGCTCCTTATGCTAATAGATGACAAAGCACACACTGACGTTGAAAACAATCGTAAATTAAAGCTGCAAGCAGCGTTGGGGCGGGTCCTCGCCCACCGGCGCATGTCGAAACGGGGGCGAGACGCCCACCCGCGCATGTCGAAAGGGGGGTGAGACGCGTTCGAGCGCTGTCGAGCATTGTCATTCGTTGGACAGTACGAGATAGTGGGAAAAGTTTTATGTTGAGTTGAGTGCAAACCCCTTTACTGCAAGAGATTTTTCTTTGGAATAATGGAGCTATGAGCCATGGGACCTGGTCAAAGTATCTGAAGCAGATTTTATCACTGCTGTGTATTGTGGAATCTTCCCCCATGCATGAACTTAGTGAAGGGAGATGATCCGTGGGCTCCAACTGCCACCCGGTGGACAATTGTGTAGTAGCACAGAGAAATACATGGAAATCAATAAAAATCAAGAAATTAATAAATGCTTCTTCTACGTAAATCCTAGAAAGCTGAGATTTTGAGAACATGTTCCCTGAACACAGACAAAAGTTTCATACGCTGCAACTTATGGTGAATTCAGAAGTGCGTCACTCTATATTTTTCAAAATATGAATATTCATAACATATTAATATCTCAGCAAATATTCATGGAAATGGTACCATGCTTGACACATTGTTTCTCCTAATTGAGTTGATGAAGTATACCAAAGATCATTTTGATCCAATCAACGGTTTGTCCACAACAAGAAAAAATGTATTACTGTACAGTGTATTATGTATATAATATTTTTTTATCTCAAGAAGTCTTTCATGGATTTTCACGAAATCAAGTGACAATATCTGTCATGGTACAGCAATGATGTGTGATTTTTTTCAGAATTTTCATACATTGCGACAGGCCGTGGTGTAAGCAGAAGTGCTATTTTTGAGGATTTAGGTGGCGCTAGAGAGCCATTGTGTGCCTTTGGTGGAGAATTTTGAGATCATAGATATGTTTGTAGCCTGTAAAAATTTACTGCAAAATTTTGTTTGTTTTTGAGCATGTTTAAGGGGTGAAATTAAGGTTGGCATTTGCGTACGCATCGAGAAAAGGCAGTCAAAGTGGCTGGGGACCCCAACTTTGACGCCTTATAAAATCTGAACCGTAGGACTTTTGATGAAGTTTTACACAATATTTAATCTTCATAGTTTGCTTTGTCATCTATTAGCATTTGGAGTCGATACGATGAACGCCCTAGGAGGAGTTCGCGTTTGTTCGAGGGCAAATTTTGGCCAAATTTAGGGTTAAATGGCAATTTTGATATGCAAATTGCGGACTTCCTGTTCGATTTAGGTAATAGGTGTCGATTGTTCATTTGTAGGTATTCATGAGATGAACAATATAGTGTTGGTTCCATCTCTCTATGACTTTCCTACCGGGCGTGGTGGCCCTCTAAAGGGCCAAGAAATGATTCTGGGTGGCGCTAGAGAACCATTTTCCGACCTATGGGGATATTTGTTTCATTTTATAAAATTTTTCGGCAGACCTGAGGAGTGTACCAATTTTGGTGAGTTTTTGAGCATGTTTAGGGGGTCAAATTGGAGCTCAAAGAGGCGTCGGAAGAAACAAAGAAAGAAAGAATAATAATAATTAAAGCTGCAAGCAGCGTTGGGACGGGTCCTCGCCCACCCGCGCATGTCGAAACGGGGGCGAGACGCCCACCCGTGCATGTCGAAAGGGGGGCGAGACGCGTTGGAGCGATGTCGAGCATTGTGATTCGTTCAACAGTACGAGATAGTGGGAAATCTTTTATGTTGAGTTGAGTGCAAACCCCTTCACTGCAAGAGATTTTAGTTTTGAATAATGGAGCTATGAGCCATGGAACCTGGTCAAAGTATCTGAAGCACATTTAATCACTGGTGTGTATTGTGAAATCTTCCCCCATGCATGAACTTAGTGAAGGGAGATGATCCGTGGGCTCCAACTGCCACCCGGTGGACAATTGTGTAGTAGCACACAGAAATACATGGAAATCAATAAAAATCAAGAAATTAATAAATGCTTCTTCTACGTAAATCCTAGAAAGCTGAGATTTTGGGAGCATGTTCCCTGAGCACAGACAAAAGTTTCATACGGTGCAACTTATGGTGAATTCAGAAGTGCGTCACTCTATATTTTTCAAAATATGAATATTCATAACATATTAATATCTCCAGAAATATTCATAGAAATTGTTCCATGCTTGGCAGTTTGTCTGTACACATGGAGCTTATGAAGTCTACCAAAGGACATTTTGATACAATAAACGGTTTGTTCACAGTAAGAAATTATGTGATACTGTACAGCATATGATGAACATAACATTTTTTATTTCAAGAAGTCTTCATTGGATTTTCACGAAATCAAGTGAGAATATCTGTCATGGTACAGCAAAGATGTGTGATTTTTTTCAGAATTTTTAAACATTGCGTCAGGGCGTGGTGTAAGCAAAAGTGCCATTTTGGAGGATTTAGGTGGCGCTAGAGAGCCATTTTGTGGCTTTGGTGAAGAATTTTGGGATAACAGATATGTTTGTTGCCTGTAAGAATTTACTGCAAAATTTTGTTCGTTTTTGACCATGTTTAAGCGGTTAAATTAATGTTGGAAATTGCGTATGCATCGGGAAAAGGCAGTCAAAGTGGCTGCGGACCCCATCTTTGACGCCTCATAAAATCCAAACCGTAGGACTTTTGAAAAAGTTGTACAGTAGTTTTCATCGGAAGAGTGTGCTGTGTCATCTATTAGCATTTGGGGTCGATACGATGAACGCCCTAGGAGGAGTTCGCGTTTGTTCGAGGGCAAATTTTGGCCAAATTTAGGGGAAAATGCAAATTTTGATATGCAAATAGCGGACTTCCTGTTCGATTTCGGTAATAGGTGTCGATTGTTCATTTTTAGGCCTTGATGAGAAGAACAAAATAGTGTTGGTTGCATCTCTCTATGACTTTCCTACGGGGCGTGGTGGCCCTCTAAAGGCCAGTAAAAAGTGCCTTGGTGGCGCTAGAGAGCCATTTTGTGACCTATGGGGAGAATTTTTTCATTTTATCAAATTTTTCGCCAGACCTGACGAGCGTGCCGATTTTGGTGAGTTTTTGAGCATGTTTAGGGGGTCAAATTCAAGCTCAAAGAGGCGTAAGAAAAAACAAAGAATAATAATAATTAAAGCTGCAAGCAGCGTTGGGACGGGTCCTCGCCCACCCGCGCATGTCGAAACGGGGGCGAGACGCCCACCCGTGCATGTGGAAAGGGGGGCGAGACGCGTTGGAGCGATGTCGAGCATTGTGATTCGTTGAACAGTACGAGATAGTGGGAAATCTTTTATTTTGAGTTGAGTGCAAACCCTTTCACTGCAAGAGATTTTTGTTTTGAATAATGGAGCTATGAGCCATGGAACCTGGTCAAAGTATCTGGAGCACATTTAATCACTGGTGTGTATTGTGAAATCTGCCCCCATGCATGAACTTAGTGAAGGGAGATGATCCGTGGGCTCCAACTGCCACCCGGTGGACAATTGTGTAGTAGCACACAGAAATACATGGAAATGAATGAAAATCAAGAAATTAATAAATGCTTCTTCTACGTAAATCCTAGAAAGCTGAGATTTTGGGAGCATGTTCCCTGAACACAGACAAATGTTTCATACGCTGCAACTTATGGTGAATTCAGAAGTGCGTCACTCTATATTTTTCAAAATATGAATATTCATAACATATTAATATCTCCAGAAATATTCATAGAAATTGTTCCATGCTTGGCAGGTTGTCTATACACATGGAGCTTATGAAGTCTACCAAAGGACATTTTGATACAATAAACGGTTTGTTCACAGTAAGAAATTATGTGATACTGTACAGCATATGATGAACATAACATTTTTTATTTCAAGAAGTCTTCATTGGATTTTCACGAAATCAAGTGAGAATATCTGTCATGGTACAGCAATGATGTGTGATTTTTTTCAGAATTTTTAAACATTGCGTCCGGGCGTGGTGTAAGCAAAAGTGCCATTTTAGAGGATTTAGGTGGCGCTAGAGAGCCATTTTGTGCCTTTGGTGAAGAATTTTGTGATAAGACATATGTTTGTTGCCTGTAAGAATTTACTGCAAAATTTTGTTCGTTTTTGACCATGTTTAAGCGGTTAAATTAATGTTGGAAATTGCGTATGCATCGGGAAAAGGCAGTCAAAGTGGCTGCGGACCCCATCTTTGACGCCTCATAAAATCCAAACCGTAGGACTTTTGAAAAAGTTGTACAGTAGTTTTCATCGGAAGAGTGTGCTGTGTCATCTATTAGCATTTGGGGTCGATACGATGAACGCCCTAGGAGGAGTTCGCGTTTGTTCGAGGGCAAATTTTGGCCAAATTTAGGGGAAAATGCAAATTTTGATATGCAAATAGCGGACTTCCTGTTTGATTTAGGTAATAGGTGTCGATTGTTCATTTTTAGGCCTTGATGAGATGAACAATATAGTGTTGGTTGCATCTCTCTAGGACTTTCCTACCGGGCGTGGTGGCCCTCTAAAGGCCAGTAAAAAGTGCCTTGGTGGCGCTAGAGAGCCATTTTGTGACCTATGGGGAGAGTTTTTTCATTTTATCAAATTTTTCGCCAGACCTGACGAGCGTGCCGATTTTGGTGAGTTTTTGAGCATGTTTAGGGGGTCAAATTCAAGCTCAAAGAGGCGTAAGAAAAAACAAAGAAACAAAGAAACAAAGAATAATTAAAGCTGCAAGCAGCGTTGGGACGGGTCCTCGCCCACCCGCGCACGTCGAAACGGGGGCGAGACGCCCACCCGCGCATGTCGAAAGGGGGGCGAGACGCGTTCGAGCGATGTCGAGCATTGTGATTCGTTGGACAGTACGAGATAGTGGGAAATCTTTTATGTTGAGTTGAGTGCAAACCCCTTCACTGCAAGAGATTTTTGTTTTGAATAATGGAGCTATGAGGCATGGAACCTGGTCAAAGTATCTGAAGCACATTTAATCACTGGTGTGTATTGTGAAATCTTCCCCCATGCATGAACTTAGTGAAGGGAGATGATCCGTGGGCTCCAACTGCCACCCGGTGGACAATTGTGTAGTAGCACAGAGAAATACATGGAAATCAAGAGAAATCAAGAAATTAATAAATGCTTCTTCTACGTGAATCCTAGAAAGCTGAGATTTTGGGAGCATGTTCCCTGAACACAGACAAAAGTTTCATACGCTGCAACTTATGGTGAATTCAGAAGTGCGTCACTCTATATTTTTCAAAATATGAATATTCATAACATATTCATATGTCAATAAATATTCATTGAAATTGAACCATGCTCGGTAGTTTGTCTGTACACATGGAGCTTATGAATTGTACCAAAGGACATTTTGATACGATAAACGGTTTGTCCACAGTAAGAAATAATGTGATACTGTGCAGCATATTATGAATATAACATTTTTAATTTCAAAAAGTTTTCATTGGATTTTCACGAAATCAAGTGAAATTTTAGGGCATACTACAGCAATGATGTGTGATTTTTTTCAGAATTTTTAGACATTGCGACAGGCCGTGGTGTAAGCAAAAGTGCTATTTTTGAGGATTTAGGTGGCGCTAGAGAGCCATTTTGTGTGTTGGGTGGAGAGTTTTCAAAGAGTAAATATCTTTGAAGCCACAATGAATTATCTGCAAAATATGGTTTGTTTTTGAGCATGTTTAAGGGGTCAGATTTAGGTTGGAAATTGCACACGCATCGAAAAAAGGCTGTCAAAGTGGCTGCGGACCCCAACTTTGACGCCTCATAAAATCGAAACGGTAGGACTTTTGAAAAAGTTGTACAGTAGTTTTCATCGGAAGAGTCTGCTGTGTCATCTATTAGCATTTGGGGTCGATACGATGAACGCCCTAGGAGGAGTTCGCATTTGTTCGAAGGCAAATTTTGGCCAAATTTAGGGGAAAATGCAAATTTTGATATGCAAATTGCGGACTTCCTGTTTGATTTCGGTAATAAGTGTCGATTGTTCATTTTTAGGCCTTGATGAGATGAACAATATAGTGTTGGTTGCATCTCTCTATGACTTTCCTACCGGGCGTGGCGGCCCTCTAAAGGCCAGTAAAAAGTGCCTTGGTGGCGCTAGAGAGCCATTTTGTGACCTATGGGGATAATTTTTTCATTTTATCAAATTTTTCGCCAGACCTGAGGAGTGTACCAATTTTGGTGAGTTTTTGAGCATGTTTAGGGGGTCAAATTTGAGCGCAAAGTGGCGTATAGAGAAAGAAACAAAGAATAAAAAGAAACACGACAAAAACAATAGGGTCCTCTCCAAGGCCCTGCAGGCCTGGAGGCTCGGACCCTAATAATAATTAAAGCTGCAAGCAGCGTTGGGGCGGGTCCTCGCCCACCGGTGCATGTCGAAACGGGGGCGAGACGCCCACCCGTGCATGTCGAAAGGGGGGCGAGACGCGTACGAGCGATGTCGAGCATTGTCATTCGTTGGACAGTACGAGATAGTGGGAAAAGTTTTATGTTGAGTTGAGTGCAAACCCCTTTACTGCAAGAGATTTTTCTTTTGAATAATGGAGCTATGAGCCATGGAACCTGGTCAAAGTATCTGAAGCACATTTAATCAGTGGTGTGTATTGTGTATTCTTCCCCCATGCATGAACTTAGTGAAGGGAGATGATCCGTGGGCTCCAACTGCCACCCGGTGGGCAATTGTGTAGTAGCACACAGAAATACATGGAAATCAATAAAAATCAAGAAATTCATAAATGCTTCTTCTACGTAAATCCTAGAAAGCTGAAATTTTGGGAGCATGTTCCCTGAACACAGACAAAAGTTTCATACGCTGCAACTTATGGTGAATTCAGAAGTGCGTCACTCTATATTTTTCAGAATATGAATATTCATAACATATTAATATCTCCAGAAATATTCATAGGAATTGTTCCATGCTCAGCAGTTTGTCTGTACACATGGAGCTTATGAAGTCTACCAAAGGACATTTTGATACAATAAACGGTTTGTCCACAGTAAGAAATTATGTAATACCGTACAGCATATTATGAACAGAACATTTTTTATTTCAAGAAGTCTTCATTGGATTTTCACGAAATCAAGTGACAATATCTGTCATGGTACAGCAATGATGTGTGTTTTTTTTCAGAATTTTTAAACATTGCGTCAGGGCGTGGTGTAAGCAAAAGTGCCATTTTGGAGGATTTAGGTGGCGCTAGAGAGCCATTTTGTGCCTTTGGTGAAGAATTTTGGGATAAGAGATATGTTTGTTGCCTGTAAGAATTTACTGCAAAATTTTGTTCGTTTTTGACCATGTTTAAGCGGTTAAATTAATGTTGGAAAATGCGTATGCATCGGGAAAAGGCAGTAAAAGTGGCTGCGGACCCCATCTTTGACGCCTCATAAAATCCAAGCCGTAGGACTTTTGAAAAAGTTGTACAGTACTTTTCATCGGAAGAGTGTGCTGTGTCATCTATTAGCATTTGGGGTCGATACGATGAACGCCCTAGGAGGAGTTCGCGTTTGTTCGAGGGCAAATTTTGGCCAAATTTAGGGTGAAATGCAAATTTTGAGATGCAAATTGCGGACTTCCTGTTTGATTTAGGTAATAGGTGTCGATTGTTCATTTTTAGGCCTTGATGAGATGAGCAATATAGTGTTGGTTGCATCTCTCTATGACTTTCCTACCGGGTGTGGTGGCCCTCTGAAGGCCAGTAAAAAGTGCCTTGGTGGCGCTAGAGAGCCATTTTGTGACCTATGGGGAGAGTTTTTTCATTTTATCAAATTTTTCGCCAGACCTGACGAGCGTGCCGATTTTGGTGAGTTTTTGAGCATGTTTAGGGGGTCAAATTGAAGCTCAAAGAGGCGTAAGAAAAAACAAAGAAACAAAGAAACAAAGAATAATAATAATTAAAGCTGCAAGCAGCGTTGGGACGGGTCCTCGCCCACCCGCGCATGTCGAAACGGGGGCGAGACGCCCACCCGCGCTTGTCGAAAGGGGGGCGAGACGCGTTGGAGCGATGTTGAGCATTGTGATTCGTTGAACAGTACGAGATAGTGGGAAATCTTTTATGTTGAGTTGAGTGCAAACCCCTTCACTGCAATAGAGTTTTGTTTTGAATAATGGAGCTATGAGCCATGGAACCTGGTCAAAGTATCTGAAGCACATTTAATCACTGGTGTGTATTGTGAAATCTTCCCCCATGCATGAACTTTGTGAAGGGAGATGATCCGTGGGCTCCAACTGCCACCCGGTGGACAATTGTGTAGTAGCACACAGAAATACATGGAAATCAATGAAAATCAAGAAATTAATAAATGCTTCTTCTACGTAAATCCTAGAAAGCTGAGATTTTGGGAGCATGTTCCCTGAACACAGACAAAAGTTTCATACGCTGCAACTTATGGTGAATTCAGAAGTGCGTCACTCTATATTTTTCAAAATATGAATATTCATAACATATTAATATCTCCAGAAATATTCATAGAAATTGCTCCATGCTTGGCAGTTTGTCTGTACAGATGGAGCTTATGAAGTCTACCAAAGGACATTTTGATGCAATGAACGGTTTGTTCACAGTAAGAAATTATGTGATACTGTACAGCATATGATGAACATAACATTTTTTATTTCAAGAAGTCTTCATTGGATTTTCACGAAATCAAGTGAGAATATCTGTCATGGTACAGCAATGATGTGTGATTTTTTTCAGAATTTTTAAACATTGCGTCAGGGCGTGGTGTAAGCAAAAGTGCCGTTTTGGAGGATTTAGGTGGCGCTAGAGAGCCATTTTGTGCCTTTGGTGAAGAATTTTGGGATAAGAGATATGTTTGTTGCCTGTAAGAATTTACTGCAAAATTTTGTTCGTTTTTGACCATGTTTAAGCGGTTAAATTAATGTTGGAAATTGTGTATGCATCGGGAAAAGGCAGTCAAAGTGGCTGCGGACCCCATCTTTGACGCCTCATAAAATCCAAACCGTAGGACTTTTGAAAAAGTTGTACAGTAGTTTTCATCGGAAGAGTGTGCTGTGTCATCTATTAGCATTTGGGGTCGATACGATGAACGCCCTAGGAGGAGTTCGCGTTTGTTCGAGGGCAAATTTTGGCCAAATTTAGGGTGAAATGCAAATTTTGATATGCAAATTGCGGACTTCCTGTTTGATTTAGGTAATAGGTGTCGATTGTTCATTTTTAGGCCTTGATGAGATGAACAATATAGTGCTGGTTGCATGTCTCTATGACTTTCCTACCGGGCGTGGTGGCCCTCTAAAGGCCAGTAAAAAGTGCCTTGGTGGCGCTAGAGAGCCATTTTGTGACCTATGGGGAGAGTTATTTCATTTTATCGAATTTTTCGCCAGACCTGACGAGCGTGCCGATTTTGGTGAGTTTTTGAGCATGTTTAGGGGGTCAAATTCAAGCTCAAAGAGGCGTAAGAAAAAACAAAGAATAATAATAAGAAACTGACCAGGAACAATAGGGTCCTCTCTGAGGCCTTTCAGGCCTCGAGGCTCGGACCCTAATTAAAGCTGCAAGCAGCGTTGGGACGGGTCCTCGCCCACCCGTGCATGTCGAAACGGGGGCGAGACGCCCACCCGTGCATGTCGAAAGGGGGGCGGGACGCGTTGGAGCGATGTCGAGCATTGTGTTTCGTTGGACAGTACGAGATAGTGGGAAATCTTTTATGTTGAGTTGAGTGCAAACCCCTTCACTGCAAGAGATTTTTGTTTTGAATAATGGAGCTATGAGCCATGGAACCTGGTCAAAGTATCTGAAGCACATGTAATGACTGGTGTGTATTGTGAAATCTTCCCCCATGCATGAACTTAGTGGAGGGAGATGATCCGTGGGCTCCAACTGCCACCCGGTGGACAATTGTGTAGTAGCACACAGAAATACATGGAAATCAATAAAAATCAAGAAATTAATAAATGCTTCTTCTACGTAAATCCTAGAAAGCTGAGATTTTGGGAGCATGTTCCCTGAACACAGACAAAAGTTTCATACGCTGCAACTTATGGTGAATTCAGAAGTGCGTCACTCTATATTTTTGAAAATATGAATATTCATAACATATTAATATCTCCAGAAATATTCATAGAAATTGTTCCATGCTTGGCAGTTTGTCTGTACACATGGAGCTTATGAAGTCTACCAAAGGACATTTTGATACAATAAACGGTTTGTTCACAGTAAGAAATTATGTGATACTGTACAGCATATTATGAACATAACATTTTTTTATTTCAAGAAGTTTTCATTGGATTTTCACGAAATCAAGTGAGAATATCTGTCATAGTACAGCAATGATGTGTGATTTTTTTCAGAATTTTTAAACATTGCGTCAGGCCGTGGTGTAAGCAAAAGTGCCATTTTGGAGGATTTAGGTGGCGCTAGAGAGCCATTTTGTGCCTTTGGTGAAGAATTTTGGGATAAGAGATATGTTTGTTGTTTGTAAGAATTTACTGCAAAATTTTGTTCGTTTTTGACCATGTTTAAGCGGTTAAAATAATGTTGGAAATTGGGTATGCATCGGAAAAAGGCAGTCAAAGTGGCTGCGGACCCCATCTTTGACGCCTCATAAAATCCAAACCGTAGGACTTTTGAAAAAGTTGTACAGTAGTTTTCATCGGAAGTGTGTGCTGTGTCATCTATTAGCATTTGGGGTCGATACGATGAACGCCCTAGGAGGAGTTCGCGTTTGTTCGAGGGCAAATTTTGGCCAAATTTAGGGGAAAATGCAAATTTTGATATGCAAATTGCGGACTTCCTGTTCGATTTAGGTCAAGGGTGTCTTCTACTAATTTTTAGGTCTTGATGAGATGAACAATATAGTGTTGGTTCCATCTCTCTACGACTTTCCTACCGGTCGTGGTGGCCCTATAAGTGCCGAAAAAAAGTTTCTTGGTGGCGCTAGAGAGCCATTTTGTGACCAATGGGAATAAATTTTACATTTTATCAAATTTTTCGCCAGACCTGAGGAGCATGCCAATTTTGGTGAGTTTTTGAGCATGTTTAGGGGGTCAAATTTGAGCTCAAAGAGGCGTCGGAAGAAACAAAGAATAAGAAACACGAGAAAAACAATAGGGTCCTCTCCAAGGCCTTGCAGGCCTGGAGGCTCGGACCCTAATAATAAGAATAATAATAATAATAAGAAACATAGCAGGAACAATAGGGTCCTCTCTGAGGCCTTGCAGGCCTCGAGGCTCGGACCCTAATTAAAGCTGCAAGCAGCGTTGGGACGGGTCCTCGCCCACCCGCGCACGTCGAAACGGGGGCGAGACGCCTTGGAGCGCCGTCGAGCATGGTCATTCGGCGGACAGTACGAGACTGAGGGAAATGTTTTATGATGAGTCGAGTGCAAACCCCTTTGCTGAAAGAGATTTCTCTTTAGAGAAATGGAGCTTTGGGCCATGGGACCTGGTCAAAGAATCTGAAGCAGATTTGATCACTGCTGTGTATGGTGGAATCCTCACCCATGCATGAACTTAGAGAAGGGAGATGAGCCATGTGATCCCTCTGGCACCCGGTGGACAGAATGTGTAGTAACACATGACAAGACATAGGAAAACATGGAAATCAATAATAATCAAGAAATTATTAAATGCTTCTTCTACGTTTATCCTAGAGAGCTGAAATTTTGGGAGCATGTTCCCTGAAGACAGACAAAAGTTTCATACGCTGTAACTTATGGTGAATTCAGAAGTGCGTCACTCTATATTTTTCAAAATATGAATATTCATAACATCTTAATATCTCGAGAAATATTCATTGAAATGGAACCTTGCTTGGCACATTGTTTTTCCTAATAAAGATTATGAAGTATACCAAAGATCATTTTGATCCGATCAACGGTTTGTCCACAGCAAGAAAAAAATGTATTACAGTACAGTGTATTATGTACATAATATTTTTTTTCTCCAAAAGTCTTTCATGGATTTGCACAAAATCAAGTGACAATATTGGGCATGGTACAGCAATAATGTGTGATTTCTTTCAGAATTTTCAAACATTGGAACAGGCTGTGGTGTAAGCAAAAGTGCCATTTTAGAGGATTTAGGTGGCGCTAGAGAGCCATTTTGTGCATTTGGTGGAGAACGTAGAGATAAAAAATATGTTTGTAGCCTCGAAGAATTAACTGCAGAGTTTCGTTTGTTTTTGAGCATGTTTAAGGGGTTAAAATAATGTTGGAAATATTGTAGGCATCGGAAAAAGGCAGTCAAAGTGGCTGCGGACCCCATCTTTGACGCCTAATAAAATCCAAACCGTAGGACTTTTGACAAAGTTGTACAGTAGTTTTCATCGGAAGAGTGTGCTTTGTCATCTATTAGCTTTTGGGGTTGATACAATGAACGCCCCGAGAGGAGTTCGCGTT
Source organism: Gymnothorax reevesii (assembly GCA_029721435.1). Classification (NCBI taxonomy): domain Eukaryota; kingdom Metazoa; phylum Chordata; class Actinopteri; order Anguilliformes; family Muraenidae; genus Gymnothorax; species Gymnothorax reevesii. Next base: position 61,722,263 of record CM056575.1, read on the forward strand.
TGTTCGAAGGCAAATTTTGGCCAAATTTAGGGGAAAATGGACATTTTGATATGCAAATTGCGGACTCCCTGTTCGATTTAGGTCAAGGGTGTCCCCATAGCATTTTTAGGTCTTGATGAGATGAACAATATAGTGTTGGTTCCATCTCTCTATGACTTTCCTACCGGGCGTGGTGGCCCTCTAAGTGCCAGTGAAATGTGCCTTGGTGGCGCTAGAGAGCCATTTCGTGACTAATGGGGATAATTATTTCATTTTATAAAATTTTTCGCCAGACCTGAGGTGCGTGCCAATTTTGGTGAGTTTTTGAGCATGTTTAGGGGGTCAAATTTAAGCTCAAAGAGGCGTAAGAAAAAAGAATAATAATAAGAAACACGAGAAAAACAATAGGGTCCTCTCCAAGGCCCTGCAGGCCTGGAGGCTCGGACCCTAATAAGAAACTGACCAGGAACAATAGGGTCCTCTCTGAGGCCTTTCAGGCCTCGAGGCTCGGACCCTAATAAGAAACACGAGAAAAACAATAGGGTCCTCTCCAAGGCCCTGCAGGCCTGGAGGCTCGGACCCTAAAAATTGGTCAAAAGTCGAACGGTTTGGATTTTATGAGGCGTCAAAGTCGGAGTCCGCAGTCACCTTGACTGCTTTTTTTTTTCTATGCGTACGCGATTTCCAACCTAAATGTCACCCCTTATACATGCTTTGAAATGAAACAAATTTTGCATTTAATTCAAAGTGGCTTCAAATATTTTTACAATGTGAAAATTCTCCACCAAAGAGACAGTTGCTCTCTAGAACCACCTAAATACACCAAAATAGGGCTTTCGCAATCACCACGGCCTGTCGCAATGTCATAAAATTCTGAAAAAATTCACACATCATTCCTGTACCATGACCTGAGTTATCACTTGTTGTCGTGAAAATTAATTCAAGTCTTTTTGAAATAAAAAATTTTATGTAAATAATGTTGTACAGTAATATATATTTTCTTGCTGTGGACACACCGTTCATCGTATCAAAATGTCCTTTGGTTTACTTCATAATCTCCACTAGCAGAAACAACATGCCAAGCGTGGTACCATTTCAATGAATACTTGCTGAGATGTTGACATGTTATGAATATTCATATTTTGATAAATATAGAGTGACGGACTTCTGAACTCAGTTGCAGCTTATGAAAATTTTCTCTGTGTTCAGTGAACAACCTCCCAAAATTTCGGCTGACAAGGATTTACGTGGAAGAATCATTTATTAATTTCTTTATTATTATTCATTTTGTGTGTTTTTCTATGTGGCACTACACATTCTGACCACCGGCTGGAAGTAGGAGTAAATGGCTCATCTCCCTTCACTAAGTTCATGAATGGGGGAAGATTCCACAATAGACAGCAGTTGATAAAATCTGCTTATGAAACTTTGACCAGGTCGCATGAGTCATAAATCCACTTTACAAAAGAAAAATCTCTTTCAGTACAGGGGTTTGCATTCAACTCAAGATAAAATATTTTACTCTGTCGCGCACTGTCCGACGAATGAGAATGCCCGACGGCGCCCCAACGCGTCTCCACCCCGCATAGACGTGCGCAGGTGGGCTAGGACCCGTCCAACGCTGCTTGCAGCTTTAATTATTATTATTATTATTATTATTCATTGCACGCAACACAACGCTGAACTATAAGACCGGCTGTATAAGTATATCAAATTGTGTATCTCTTCTAAAGAATGACATTACTTTTCAAATTTTCTATGTTATTAATGTGTTTTGCGGTATGTACAAAGTTTTACTACCATAAAAAATGGTTTTCTAGAGTCCTCGCTTAATATTATGGTTATTTTAAATTTACTACATTTTGGGATTGTGTGAGAGTGGATGGATATTGGCTTGAAAGCAGTAGTTAAAGCAAATCTGCCTTTTTATGCTTGGTATTTGTACTGGTAACCATGGTAACATGGTAACAGTTGTGAGGTTATCAAAATAAGATACAGGTATGGACAATAGGCTATACTCTTTGCTCATACTAAAGGCAGTCTACAGACCACGGACTGGACAGGACACCAGGGTAGGTGACCAATGGAGTAGGTGGCTTAGTGGTAGCACATACCAGTGTTTCCCACACACAGACCATTTTATGGTGGGCCACCAGAGAATCAACTCGGACCGCCACAAATTGATTCCACCCCAATGGGATTTTCTATATCGCATTGTCGTCTCTGTGCGCGCAAAAAAAAAAAAAAAAACGATAAAAAGTATTGGAAGATGCAGAATTCGCGCAATATTGGTGCGCCCCCCCCCCCCCCCCAAGAAAAGGAAAGGCATCTCCCCCCTCGTTCAACAAAATAGAAAGCATTGAACCCCACACCCCGTTACTACAGTAACTAACCAATCACCCCCCTTTCCGCCCAACAAAATAAAGAGCATCTACCCACCCACCCGCAGCAGCAATCGCCATCAATATAGGGCCCGCCGGACAATTGGCGGAAGTGATTGATAGTGCCCGCACAGATGTCTCCTGGCATGCACTGAGAATGTGTTGGTTAATCAATTGTTTACAATCTACACTAACGCATTTAGCTAGCTAGGCACCTGAATTAAACTGTGCTCAGTATGATAATTCACTTCACGTAATGTTTTTTGTAAGCCTTCAGCTAAAAGTCACTGGTTACACCTGTCACTAGATAAACTGAACCACTGGTCCTAAAACGAAGAAAAACATGGCCTCACATTAGATGTGTTGGGCGGATTATATGAAAATGTATTGTTAGCTAGAAAAACAAGCTGTCTTTGTTGTTTGGCCGGCAAGGACAAATGTTGTCCATAGGTTAATCATAAGGCAGAAAAAGTGTGTCTTTGCTAAAAAAAAAAAAAAAAAATTGCCATCAGGCTGGGTGCTCATCTCAAGAACTAATTTCAACAAAATTTCCCAACAAGGCACATGGAAATAAAACCAAAATACCCTCTTCCACACTTTCATTGAATACTAATGCGTTTGCCTTCAGCAACTCACATCTCTGGTTAAAATTTCATGAAAATCTGTCCCTAATATTTGATGAAGAAACGAACGTACTGATTCACAAACTAAAGGTAAAAAATGACCTTAATGGCAGAGGTAATTTGTGCCTCTAGGTGGCCAGACCATCTCCAGACTTGACTCCCTGCTTAGGGAAGAGAACACCTTTGTCGAGACATGGCAGTTATGGGCCCTAAACATAGACTGTATAAAAAGATGGACGCAGCAGTCAGGCCTGAATACTGGGGCCAATGTGGAAATCTCCAAAATTTGCATTCTATTTAACAGCCAGCAGTGGTTGCAGAAAGAAATTTAATCCTTCAGAAGTCGATGAGAAAATGACCCTACTTTCCCACCTGATTTATTATTTAAATAGTGATTTTACACATTACTTTTATTGTATCTATCACAAGTTTCAAGTCTCCTTTGATATATCAAGACATTCATTTTGGTAAATTATGGTCCCAAATAGACTAGAATAAAGGATAAAGCTAGAATATGCTTTAGGAGTGTGGCTATCCTCTGGTCCTCGTCTGACACGGACAGATCCAGCTGTACATTCACCCCTCGCTCCTCCCTGGATATTCAATTCACGCTCTCGTCCAATAGAAATCACATCCGGTTTCAAAATGCCAAAGTGGCGCAATTCAAATCGCCAAAATCGAGGCTTCCTAAATGGTATGCTGATTGAAACCAATGGGTGACGTCATGGTTGCTTCGTCTATCTTTATACAGTCTATGGCCTTAAAGGAGTGTGATTTGGGTAACAGTTGTGAGTTCTCCTGTCCCACAGGTATCCTGAGTGCACTGCCGGCCTCAGAGGTGCCTGTGCAGCTGGGGATCCAGCGGTTGTGTGAGGCCTGGTGGGAGAAGGGGCTGGAGGGAGGGGAGGAGCTGGGCTGGACAGCCTTCATCCTCTGCCTGGAGAACAGCCTACTGCTCAAGAACCCGGTAATGCAGCGCTGTGCACTGGGGTCAGCGGTCCATCGGGGTGTATTACCAAGTGAGATTAGTGGGTTCACGAGGTATGTGGAGCCAAAAGCCGGGGTTTTCAAGTCACAAGCCAAGGCTCGCTCTATTTTACCCTGCTATGGCAACGTGGTATATGTGATTGCGAGGTAAGAGTTTGTGGAGCTATACACAAAGGAAGCTTGGATAATGTTGAACATGCTTTGTAGTTGTGGTGTCTGAATATAAAAGCCTGGCTTTGAGTTCCTCTCCTTCCAGGTTTTAACAAATTGTTGGACAGTTCATGCTCCAATTCCAGTGATTTCAGCAATCTCCTCAGCCGTTTGCTTGATGGCCTGTGATTTACCCCTCTGGAAACAGTAACATCTTTTCAGCAACGATGAGATGCATCTTCTGACATGGTTGTTTAAGAAATGAGAATTTAAGCACTGAATCAGTCTGGATTATTTCCTGCTGAAACACATCATTGCAGTTATGATTCAGTCATAGGCTGTTGAGTATTTTCTCAAATTTAAATCCAAACGGCAACTTTTCTTGGGCGGGCAGTGTATAAAGAATCTTCCTCCCACGAGCTCTGCCAGCTAATGTCACTAATTATTTCTGCCTCCTGGTTATATATTGGTGTGAATGCAAGTGGCTAGAGCGAAATACTGAAACAAAATTTGAATTTGTGAGACATTTTCCCGCCTCAGCTGCTGGCCGTCCTTCATCTGACTGATCTCAATCCTGAACTGGCTTCTTGTTCATGCTTATTATGCTTTGCTGTCTGTTTTCTGTAATGGTCTTGTTTTCCTATGTTGCTTGTTGCTAGTTCCTGCTTGAGCAGTGCTGATGCAGTTTTCTCCATTTTTCAAGTGTTGCTTGGCTAAATATCTTCAAACTGGACCCTTCCTTGGGTCCTTTGCAATGCACCCACCAAGTTTGAAGTTGATTGGATGAATAGCTCTTGAGACATGCTTAGGACATGCATGCATACATAAGCGATTCCTTGTGTTATGTAGTATGATGATGGAGCACTGCCTCCATATGTTTGGGACATGAGGAACAATTAAGTTCATTTTATCCGTCCGGAATGAAAATATTAAGCACAGGTGGGTATTGGAATTGGAAAGTTGTGACAGTGACGCCTAAAATATTGTGACATGGGCAGCAAATCTGATTTTGTTTCAAATAAATTTAGTGGCCACATTGGTACAGTGAATAACACCTTAAGATCGGAAATAAATTACTATGTGGCGTGAAATTTTCAGCCAGCCCGTCGAGCAAGCGTCTCTTTATTTCTGCTTGTCCGACAATTTTTACTTGTCCCGCGCGCTCTGAACAGCGATTTCGCGAGCCCTGGGGTAACCCCAACTTCTGTCTCATTTGATTCTATTCATTCTTACTCCGCTATATTATGGGGGTAAAAGTCTTTGCGGAGCTTGTTGGTGTGAATTGCGATTCATCATTCATTACAGGTGTATGCTTTTCATTTTCAAAGGGATAAAACTGTTGTACCACTTGCACTCAGTGACTGGCAAAGACTGAGCAGAGAAATTGTTAGTGGCCCATGTATTCTAATGCACTGGCCAGGAGGAGGCTCTGTCTGTAAGCTGCAAGACGGAGGCGTATCTTGTACTTTTCTAAAGCGTGGTACACGCGAGATCTTCCACAAAGTCGAAGTTTGAAGCAGAAGTTATGATGTTGGAAAGTTAAAAAAACAAACCTTAAGTGGATTAACAAGAATTAATGTTTTGTTTTTAAAAGCTTAATGAACTCTAGAACTGGGACAGCCTACTTGTGCTTCTGTTCAACATTCTTTATGTAATGTTCGGAGTTTTACTATTTTAACGTTAGAAGAAACCTCTGCCTTCGTGCTCGCGGCTGAACCATGACTACGGGTGTTATATTGCTTAATTATGCATTTAGCAGATGCCCTAACCCAAACCCAAACCCTAACCCCTACGTGTCTTGTTGTGGGCGTGTCACATGAAAGGGATCGGTCCTGAATGGCGAGGTGGGCGTGTATTGTAGTCTTGCAGGACGCAGATACGATTGGTGGCCAGCGTGGTGAAGACACCCAGCTTCTTTCTTTTTATTCCCCCGGCATATAATGCGGGGTATATAGCGATCAGTGTGTCCGTCCGTCCATCTGTAATAAAATCGTTTCCGGACCAGAACTCGAAAACTATACCACTTAGAAACACCAAATTTGGCATGGAGCTTCTCCTTATGGTCTAGTTGTGCCTTTTTGGGGTTTCGGTCCGTCCGTCTGTCCACACAACCTGTAGGTTACACAACCTACAGCCAGGGGGATCCGCCATTGCCAGATGACTCTTTTTTTTTTTCTTTAGCCTTTATTTAACCAGGTCGATCCCATTGAGACACAAGGATCTATTTTCCAAGGGAAGCCTGGCCAAGAAAGCAGCTTAAAAACAAGAAGCTATTGCAGAACAATACAGAATCAAACAACAATAAAATTGACAAAATACAATCTGGTCACGTCATAGAGTTAGTATGGGGCTTTCATGAGCAGGAACAAGAACGATATGAGGCAGATTCTAAGTCACTCATAAGGTTTTTAAATGTTCCAAGAGGAATTAGTTCCCTCAAGTTCAAAGTGCTCTGTAATGAGTTCCAGGTGTTATGGCCCCAATTTGTTATTACATTTATAACACAACAGCAACAGCAAGGGATGACAAACACAGTTTTAACAACTAAAACACATTTAATTTTTAACAAAGACAAAGACTAATAACAACCTACAACTAAAGACCAAGATTGATAAATAAGAAAAAACAGAAATTATTACAGTCCCTTTTTGGTGGGGTGGCTTGGTGATGTCCTGGATGAAGAAAATGCTCAAACACAGGCAAAGAAATCCACAAAAGAAACGTCACAGGTCTTGAACAGAATGGCAGGTCTGGTCATCTTCTTGCAATTTCTCCTACTACTTTACTGTCTCAATTCTTTTCCTTATATACTCTTTTGCAGACCCCACCCACATTTAGACCTCTTTTTTTTGATTTTCTGAGACTTGCCCCAGACATGTCCAGGACATGTCTAAACATGACTCCAGTCTGAGCTTAACAAAAAAAGGTAAATACTGCCATCTAGTGGCCTATATTCACATTACACCTCCATTCCAAAAGGGAAAAATTTTGACTCATAAAGGCAAAATTTTTCTTTTCAATACAAAATGGTTAAGTGAACACTTGTCTATATATACATATCATACAATATTCAAACACATGATATACACATTCAAACACGGGATAAGCAATCAGCAATTACATTGTCTGTACCCTTCACATGCTTAATTTCCAAGTCAAACTCCTGTAAAATCAAACTCCAATTCAACAATCTCCGATTCTTGTTTTTCATCTTACTCAAAAACATTAACGGATTGTGGTCAGTGTACACAATCATTGGCTTTTGTCCTGTACAAACATAAACCTCAAAGTGTTGTAAAGAAAGGACCAGAGCCAACAGTTCCTTCTCTATTGTGGAATAGTTCCTTTGGTGGCGATTGAACTTCCTGGAGAAGTATGCCACGGGATGCTCAATGTCATCAGAGTCACTTCTCTGTAGGAGCACAGATCCACAAGCTTGGTCGCTAGCATCGACCGCGATGGAGAACGGTTTGTTGAAGTCAGGAGATTTGAGCACGGGGAAGTGACACAGCAGAGACTTCAGGCGATCGAAGGCTCTCTGGCATGCATCATCCCAGGTGAACTTTACGCCTTTCTTCAGTTGGTTAGTTAGACTGAGAGCAATCTCAGCAAAGTTCTTGCAGAACTTGCGGTAGTACCCGATCATTCCAAGGAAGCGGCGCAAAGCTTTTTTGTTGTCAGGAACTGGAAAGTCCATGATGGCTTGGACTTTAGCATTTATGGGTGCCACCTTACCCTGGCCTATGACGTAGCCAAGATAGGTGACAGTAGCACAACCAAAGTCACTCTTGTTCAGGTTAACAGTCAGGTTAGCCTGGGTCAGGCGCTGGAACAACGTCTCTACATCTTTCAGATGTTCTTCCCAGGAGTCACTCCATGTGATCAGGTCATCGATGTACGCACCCGTGTGTGGCAATCCGGCGATTGTAGACTGTATCATCCTTTGGAACGTGGCTGGGGCATTTTTCATGCCAAAGGGTAGGACTTCATACTGGTACAATCCAGATGGTGTGGCAAAAGCAGAGATGCTCTTGGCCCTCTCAGTTAAAGGCACACACCAATAACCCTTCAATAAATCAATCTTGGTCAGAAACTTTGCTTGCCCTACACTATCAATACAATCATCAATCCTAGGTATTGGAAACACATCAGTTCTAGTTACAGCATTGACTTTGCGATAATCTGTACAGAATCTAGTACTTCCATCAGGTTTTGGAACTAGCACACAGGGTGAACTCCAATCGGAGTTGGAGGGTCTGATAATATCATGTTTTAACATGTACTCAACCTCTTTCTCAGCAATCTTTCTCTTTTCAGGATTCATCCGGTATGGATGCTGTTTTATTGGTTTGGCATCACCAACATCTACATCATGAGAGGCTATAGTAACTCTCTTTGGAACATCAGGAAACAAATCCTCATATTTCTTGATCAACCTTTCAAACTGATCTCTCTGTGAGGGTTCTAAGTGCTGGAGTTTTACATCAAGATTTTGCAACACTTCAGTGTTTGACAATTTACATGAAAGAACTTCAGCTTTAATTCTTGGTTCATCATCTTGAAACTCCCCCTCATCTTCACATGTTTCGACCATTGGAGAATCTGAAGTGACAGCTGCAACCCTAGCATTTCTGTCATGATAAGGCTTTAGCATGTTAATATGACACAATTGTTTTGGTTTTCTCCTATCTGGAGTCTTCACAATGTAATTGAGATCATTGAGTTTTGTCAGAATTTCATAAGGACCATGAAATCTAGCCTGCAATGGATTGGACTGCAAGGGAAACAACACAAGGACCTTGTCTCCTGGTTTAAACTCACGGCTTCTAGCCTTATGATCATACCAAGTTTTCATTTTTCCCTGACTTGATTTCAAGTTCTCTTTGGCAAGGTCACAAGCTGCACGCAATCTTTCCTTGAACTTGCTAACATAGTCAAACAGACTGATTTGCGGCTCTTCCTCTTGCCATTGTTCACTCAATAATAGCAAAGGTCCTCTCACTTCATGACCAAACACTAGCTCAAATGGACTGAATCCAGTAGACTCCTGCACTGCTTCTCTAGCTGCAAACAACAGCAAATGAACCCCTTCATCCCAGTCTTTCTCATGGTCATAACAATAAGTCCTCATCATTGTCTTGAGAGTGGAATGAAACCGCTCTAAGGCACCCTGACTTTCTGGATGATAGGCACTAGAAAGAATCTGTTTTGCACCTAGTTCATACACAACCTGCTGAAACAATCCTGAAGTGAAATTGCTACCTTGGTCTGACTGAATTTCCCTGGGAAGGCCAAACAACGTGAAGAACTTTATCAAAGCCTTTGAGATTGCGGTTGCCTTGATGTTACATAGAGGTATGGCTTCGGGGAATCTGGTAGATGCACACATGATTTTCAACAAGTACTGATTTCCAGATCTAGTCTTGGGTAATGGACCAACGCAATCAACAATGACCCTAGAGAATGGCTCCCCAAATGCTGGGATAGGCTGCAATGGAGCTACAGGTGGGTCTAACTGGTGTTTTCCAACTACCTGACAAGTGTGACAGGTTTTGCAAAAGTTGGAAACGTCTTTCCGAAGCCCAGGCCAAAAGAAGTGTTTCATGATCTTATCAACAGTCTTGTTAACACCAAGATGACCTCCTAAAGGTAAACTATGAGCCATTGTTAAGATCTCATTCCTGTAGACCTTCGGAACAACAATTTGCCTGACCACTGCCCAATCTGCATTGGCAGGGATATCAGGAGGTCGCCACTTCCGCATCAACACACCATCCTTGAGATAATACCCAACTGGAACTGCATCTATTTCTTTTTCAGGAAGGGCTCTCCTCTTTAGTACACCAATTTCAGGATCATTAGTTTGCTCCTCAATCAACCGCTTTCTGGACAGAGACAAGTCTCCAGACACATCAGAATTACCAGACTCATCCGGCTGGCTGAATAGAGAACTGATAAAAGTATCTGATAAGTCCTCAAACGGAGAAACCATAGTAGGCCAATCAGAGTCATGAGGCGAACCACCTGAGTCCTGACTATTCAATGTACTGGACGGCACCACAACATCATCTTCTTTAGCCTTCTTGGCCATAGCACGAGTCACTGCGCAAGAAGGATACAGAGATGGGTCCTCATCCCCATTTTCAGTGCTCGGCTGTGAAGTAAGATGTACAGGGGGAGCTACTTTGCCCCCAGCCAGGTCATTGCCTAGCAACAGAGAAACACCCTTTATAGGTAGAATTGACATAAGTCCCACCTTTACCTGTCCTGTAACTAAATCTGACTTCAAGAATATAGAGTGCCGGGGTACAGATACAGTCCTCCCTTCAATACCTTGTACAAGTATGAAATCCCCTGAAGCGGTCTCATCACGTAACTCCAAGGAGTCCATCAACAAAAGTGACTGAGAAGCTCCGGTATCCCTTAGGATATATATGGGGACAGGAGTAGTATGCTCATTCAGAGCCACAAATCCCTCTGACACAAATGGAAGAAATTCCTCCCTCACAAAGTCAGCTGTATTAGGCTTTTTAGCCCCACAAGAAGCAGGCAATTTAGCAGATTGGTTATCTACTACAGGGGTTTCTAACCTTGTTTTCACAAAGGCATTTGGTTTGGTATCCTTTTCTTTTTCTTTCTTAGCTTTAAGGAACCAACAGTTAGTTGTAACATGACCAGATTTCTTGCAATAACTGCAAACTTGACCACTTTTGTCACTGTCAGCTTTCACACTTTGATCAGACCTGTTACTGGATTTCTGAGCACCATCACCAGATTTGTCTTTGTCTTTGGGTGAGGAATCTTGGGTATCACCGTAACCCTTTTTCTGAAATTGGGACCATCTATTGTTACTGCTTGACTGAAATTTGGACTTATTTGTGAGAACATATTCATCTGCAAATTTGGCAGCTGATTGCAAATTCAGTGCTTGCTTCTCATTAAGGTAGGTCTTAAGATTATCCTTAACGCAGTTCTTGAATTCTTCAACTAACACCATCTCTTTTAGTGAGTTAAAATCATCCTTAACCTCCATAGAAGTACACCAGCGCTCAAAGCAAACCTTCTTCTCATTAGCAAATTCCACATAAGTCTGATTTTCAGATTTCTTCAGACCTCTGAATTTCTGTCGGTAAGCCTCTGGAACCAACTCATAAGCTCTCTAAATAACCTTTTTGACAACCTCATAATCAGAGGAATCATCTGCAGACAAAGCCGAATACGCTTGTTGAGCTTTACCCTTGAGGACAGTTTGCAACATCAGAGGCCAGTGTTCCTTTGGCCACTGGCAACTCTTTGCTACCTTTTCAAAACACTGGAAATAGTTGTCAACATCCTTTTCTGCAAATGGAGGCACAAGTTTTACCTCCTGGCTAGCCCGAAATTTATTTTCAGTTTGAATTTTAATTTTTAGTTGCTCCATTTGGAGTCTTTCTTCTCTATCGAATTTCTCTAATTCAAAATCTCTCTGTCTCTGTCTCTCTCTTTCTGCTCTTTCCTCTTTCTCTCTCTCAAATTCTCTTTGTTTTTCTTCTCTTGCTAATTTTTCTAACTCAAACTGCCTTTGTTTTTCTTTTTCTTCCCTCTCAAATTCTCTTTGTTTTTCTTTTTCCTCCCTTTCTTTTTCTCTTTCCTCCGTTTCAATCTCTAGCATTTTTAATTTAAGTTCCATTTCTATCTTTGGATTTTCCACTGGAAACTGTTCCAGATCTCCTGGTGCAAACACATTTTCATCAATGTAATATTCAACTATCTCTCTAGCCAGTCTTGCTTTTCGCATGGCTGGTTTTACCTCTGTCAGCTCCAACTGTCTGCAAATTTCTAGCAGTTCTGTCTTTTTAAAAGACTTCAAAACCCCTACGGTTGGTGATGCCAAGAAATCATCCATTGCTGTTGTCAATATATATCTTGGAAAATTCACAAAAACAATTTCACAATTTGGAATGTTAGATTTTCAATAAATTACTCACACAATGGTCTATCCCGGACCTTGAGCCCCCAATTTGTTATGGCCCCTAATTTGTTATTACATTTATAACACAACAGCAACAGCAAGGGATGACAAACACAGTTTTAACAACTAAAACACATTTAATTTTTGACAAAGACAAAGACTAATAACAACCTACAACTAACGACCAAGATTGATAAATAAGAAAAAACAGAAATTATTACAGTCCCTTTTTGGTGGGGTGGCTTGGTGATGTCCTGGATGAAGAAAATGCTCAAACACAGGCAAAGAAATCCACAAAAGAAACGTCACAGGTCTTGAACAGAATGGCAGGTCTGGTCATCTTCTTGCAATTTCTCCTACTACTTTACTGTCTCAATTCTTTTCCTTATATACTCTTTTGCAGACCCCACCCACATTTAGACCTCTTTTTTTTAATTTTCTGAGACTTGCCCCAGACATGTCCAGGACATGTCTAAACATGACTCCAGTCTGAGCTTAACAAAAAAAGGTAAATACTGCCATCTAGTGGCCTATATTCACATTACACAGGCAGTAGGTGCGAAGTACATGAAGGAGTGCTTGCATAACAATCATTGGAACGCAAGGAGTAAGTACTCATGGTTCTCAAAATGTAGCCACCTAAATATTGGGGGAGTAGACCTGAGATGGCTTTGTAAATAAAAATATACCAGTGTGAGAGACTAAGTGCAGCCAACGGGGGCCACGCAACTCTGCCATATAAAGTGCAATGGTGAGTGAGGGCTTTGCAACATGTGACAAACCTCAGGGCACTGTGGTACACAGAGTCCAGAGATTGGAGACAATTTGCAGGGGCATGCATATAAAGAAGGTCTCCGTAATCCAATAAAAGAAGAAAGGTGGCAGCTACTAACTTCTTCCTGGCGGCAAAAGTAAAACATGTCCTGTTGCAATTAAAAAAAAAAAAAAAAAAAAACCTCAGGTTTAGCTTTAGTTTTTTGATATGAGACTTGAAAGAAAGCCTGTCATCAATCAGAACACCCAGATACTTGTAGCAAGGCACTAGCTCAATCGTATTTCCTTGCAAGGAGAACATACTGGGAGGGGGCTCACGTATCTTCCTGCCATTTTAAAAAAATCATAAATTTGGTTTCATAAACATTGAGTACAAGTTTCAGGTCTATTATAAGCTGACGAAAACCAGTCTGTAAATAGCTAACAGCCTCTGCAAGAGTGGAGACTCTACAATAAATGACAGTATCGTCAGCATAAAAGTGGAATTTAGCATCAGGGACGTTTCTGCTAAGTACATCCACAAAAATGCTGAACAAAATTGGACCTAAAACAGAGCCCTGGGGCACACCAGAAGAGACATTTAACATTGTAGCAGAACTACCACCAAAGTGTGTATATTGCATTCTGTCTGACAGGTAGTTAGCAAACCAACCAACTGCTTGTTTTGACAGAATAATATTCAACAATCGTTGATTCAAGATGGAATGATCCACAGTAATCCTGAAACCGGATTGATAAGGAGAGAGATTATGGTTTTTTTGCAGAAAGTCCTTCAACTGATCATTTATCAACCTCTCAAGGACCTTTGACAAGCTGCACAACTTAGAGATCGGTCGATAGTCATTCAAACAGGTAGGTTCCCCCCTTTTAAAAGAGGAAGAACATGAGCAACCTTCCAAATTGCAGGGATACAATTGTTGGTGATTGTAAGATTAAAAATACATTGGATAGGTTTAGCAATTAAATCAGCGGCTAACTTTAAAAACCGAGGTTCTAAACCATCTGGGCCTGCAGATTTCACAGTATCCAGAGAAAGGAGAGCTCTATGGACTTCTGCCACTGTAAGCAATGTAAAACAAAAAGGCTGACCAGCAGGTATGTGACCGTCATCTGGAGCAGGAGGCACTGTACCTGAGGCTGGTGAGACAGTTGGGGGAAAAGAACTGAACAGGGAACCGCAGGCGATAAAATGCTTATTAAGCAATCAAGCATGGAAGCCTTATCAGATAATATGGTGTAATTGTAAACAATACTGGGTGGGAGGTCACTGTGGTTCTCATCGATTGAGATGGATTTAATCACCTTCCACAATTTTTTGGGGTCATTTAAGTTTTCCGTTGTTGTCGAGACGTAATATTCGGATTTGGCCTTTTTGATCAGAAAAGTAAAACGATTTCTGAGTTGCCTGAACATTAGCCAATCAACCTCAGACCCAGTGTCCCTGGCCCAGCCCAAGCCACATTTCTTTTCTGCAGAAGTTCAGATAGCTCAGGTGTGAACCACGGGTTATCTCTACCATTGACTTTATACCTCCTAAGGGGAGCGAGTTTGTCAACAAGAGCGGAGAAACTTTCATGGAAGAACTCCCATGCAGTCTGTACATCGTTACATAGTTCTATTCCATCCCAGTCAAAATAATCAGTCATGAAGAAATCTCTGTTCAACAAATGCCTTCATATTGCGTTTGATCACAAAGCGAGGTTTATTTTTTGGAACCTTTGCATTCCTGACTGCAGCTATCACACTGTGGTCACTTGTATCATTGACGAAGATGCCCATCATGGAATACTTGTGTGGAGCATTGGTCAAGAACAATCGATTAATGACGATTTGTCAGGAGATTTAAGATTGGGATGTGTGGGGCTCTCTATGAGCTGTGTAAGGTTGGTTGAGACGCAGACATCTTTGAAAGCATAAGATGAAGATTTTAGCCAATCCCAATTTAAGTCGCCGGCCAAAATGAATTGACTATAGTTCAGGTCATCCAACATTTTGGTCAGAGAGGTGACCGTCTCAGCAACAGCTGAGGGAGGTCTATAGCAACCCACCACAGTAAGGGAAACCCCTGCTCATACCTGAAGATTAACGGCCGAGAACTTAAACTGTTTACTGACTGATTTGGACTGCAAGATGTTCACGTTAAATTTAGATTTGCAATAAATCGCAACCCCGCCCCCTAACTTGGGACGTTCGATCCTGAAAACACTATAACCCTTTATAGTAATGGCTTTGTCCGAACATGATTTACTAAGCCATGTTTCAGACAAGACAGTGATGTCTGCATCAGTTGATTTGGCCCAAATGCGCAGCATATCAATCTTTGGGAGCAAGCTACGAATATTCAGATAGATTACACCCAGCCCAAATCTATTCTTAAACTCAACAGGGGTGTTACATGTAGCAATATCAGGGCCAGGGTTTTGTTGTAAACCTGAAATCAATAGTAGAAGTAACGGAAAGTATCTTTTCCTAAACACGTCATGGTTGCTGGGTGATACCTTTTTGGAATGTAACATAGTTGCAAATAAGACGAGACTTTCCTGAAACAACAAAGTTGGTCTCTAAGACAAAGATACAAACAAGACACAACCATTTGGCATAGTTAAAAGAATCCTTGTAAAATAGTGACGGTGCTTGCACAGTTGGATTGCTGAATAAAACAGCCGTTTGAGGGTTTGGAACCATCGGAGGGGAGTACACATTCCCTGATTTGGACACCCCATGAGAGCCGGTGAAGTCCCAGAGAGTCACAGCAACAACAAGCAAGGCCAGGGTTAAACGCATTGTGTCTGTATGGACTTCACTGCAGAGGGAGAGTAGTTCATGAAGTCAGTGTGTACAGTAAGGAAATAACTGCAGCTGCAGCGCAGATAGAGGCTAGCTGCTGCAGGGCTGACCGACACCTACTATGGCAGGGCTAATGGGTGCTGGTAGCCTGTAAGAAGCCAGCCAGCCTGATAGAAGCCGGTTACTCCAGACTAGAGGCTGGTAGCCTGGTAGAGGCCGGCCGCTGCAGAGCTGAAGGCTATTAGCCTGATGGAGGTTAGCTATAGCAGAGCTGGTGGCTGGTAGCCTGGTGGGAGCCAGCTACTGCAGAGCTGAAGGCTATTAGCTTGGTGGAGGTTAGCTGCGGCAGAGCTGGTGGCCAGTATCCTGATGTAGGGTAGCTGTAGCAGAGCTGGAGGCTAGTAGCCGGGTGTAGGTTGGCTGTAGCAGAGCTGGAAGCTAGTAGCCTGGAGGAGGCCGCCTACTACAGAGCTGGAGGCTAGTTGCCTGGTGAAGATTAGCTTAGCAGAGCTATCTGAGAAAAGCAGCGACAGGGCTGCAGGCTAGTTGCCTGGTGGAGTTTAGCTGCAGCAGGGTTGGAGGCTGGTAGCCTGGAGGAGACCAGCGACTACAGAGCTGGAGGCTAGTAGCCTGTTGGAGTTTAGCTGTAACAGAGCTAGAGGCTAGTAGCCTGGTGGAGGTTGGCTGTAGCAGAGCTGGAGGCTAGTAGCCTAGTGGAGATTAGCTGTAGCAGAGCTGGAGGCTAGTAGCCCGGTGGAGGCCAGCTAATGCAGAGCTGGAGGTTTGTAACCTGGTGGAGGTTAGCTGTAGCAGAGCTGGAGGCTAGTAGCCTGGTGGAGATTAGCTTAGCAGAGCTATCTGAGGAAAGCTGCTACCGGGCTAGCGGATCCCAAATAATGCCCAGGCCTCAGACAATTCAGTGGAAAAGTAGGCCTCAAACAAAGCTTAGACAAACTAATTCAAACGTATCTTTAAAATAAGTCCCAAATAGTTTGTTGTCAGGATATCAAAAAGAGTTTACCAAGTGTCCCATATTCAACCCCATGTATGACAAATATTGACTTAAAATAAAACTGAAAATGATAAAATCCACAGACCTCGCCTGGAGGTTAGTAGCCTGGTGGAGGTTGGCTGCAGCAGGACTGGAGACTGGTAGCCTGGAGGAGACGGGCTACTACAGATCTGCAGGCCAGTAGCCTGGTGGAGGTTGGCTGTAGCAGAGCTGGAGGCCAGTAGCCTGATGGAAGTTGGCTGTAGCAGAGCTGGAGGCTGGTAGCCTGGAGGAGGCCGGCTACTGCAGAGCTGGAAGCTAGTAGCCTGGTGGAGATGAGCTTACCAGAGCTATCTGAGGAAAGCTGCTACAGGGCTAGTGGATCCCAAAAAATGTCCAAGCCTTGGATAATTCAGTGGCAAAGTAAGCCTCAAACTGAGCTGAGACAACTGATTCAAAAGTATCTTAAAAATAAGACCCAAATATCTTGTTATCAGGATATCAAAAAGAGCGTACAAAGTGTCCCATATTCAACCCTATGTATGACAGATATTGACTTAAAACCGGACTTAAAACATTAAAATCCACAGACCTCACAAACAAAGGGTTTAAGCAGCTGCCATCTTGGATTCCAAGATAGCAACAGCTTCTTTTCTCTGTAATGTCGGCCTGTCTGCTCCCCAGGGGTCTGAGGTCCAGCGGCTGTGGAACCTGCACAAAGTGCTGCTGACTGTGGACTTTGAGGCGGAGGAGAGCCGGGAGGTGAAGGACCTCCTGCTCCAGTGTTTCCTCAGCGTTGCTCATATTCGGCGAGAGGAGGTGACTGCCGCATGGCGCCACTTGCTGGCCTCCCAAGGCTCAGCTCATGCTCGGCTTTGCTGGCATCATTGACTCAGTCTTTCCAATTACTCTTTATAATCACTAAAATGATCTGTCGACTGAAGTGGGTGTTTTATAAACAGTGTTGTTTGTTTTAATTTCCTGAGCATTGTTCATTTAAATTTTCATGTAATATCTATAGGACAAAAAAGCTACTTGTGTAGCCAAGAGTAAGCAAACGCTGTCTTGAAACCTTGTTGACATGCATTAAAAAACCAACATGTTCAAATTCTAAGTACCGGAAATTGTAACTGATCTTGGAATAATTTGTTCAGTATGGGCTGATGGGACAGGTTTTCAGGTTCAATTTCAGCATAGTTCTCCAGATGCCGCAGACTGATGATTCTTGGCTGAAACTGAAAAATAAGGAAACATGGCCAAGCAATAACTACTATATTTAAAAATTTTTCTCTAGTTTGTACCACTGCCAAAATGTAATCAATTTTGCTTTAGTTGCCTTCATTGTCAAAATGAAATTGCAAAACGAAAATGTGAAGCAAGAACTTTTTTTTGCCTGTAGATGTGACTTTGTTGGGCCCTTGGGCCCTCCTGTGGTGAATATTGGAAATGCAACTCATGTCAGTCATGTCTTGTTGTAAAAACCCATTATGTCGCTTGGTCAGTCATTAACTGCGAATTACGTGCACACACTCATTCTGTCAACATTTACAGCCTTTTTCACTCATTGGGTCTTATACAAAATGTGCTATTCTGTACTTTTCTGTTGAATATTTGTGGGGGCGAAAATTCAGTGCATCTTTATCGAGTTCTGCTGCATGCTGTGGAAATCAGTGCCCCCTTTGTGTGTGTTTTCCCCCCCAAACTAACTCCAGGTAGTTTCAGTGAAGCCTTCAGTTAGAGAGGAGGTGCAGGGTATACAAAGTGCCTCAAAATCATAACATACTGAAGTTGAATTGCAATATTTCTGAATAGATGTAGGGTTGGCCAATCGTCTTCATTTTCATATCATCTAATCGTGGTCACCGGAGATCGCTGATCGGCGATCCAATCACCAGAGGGGGTGGGCGGAGTTACATCACAGCACACACATCTATATAGTTAATAAAACCCTGTTTACACCGGACTTGCGAGCAGGTTGCGACCGAAAAATGGACAAAAATCGCCATAACTCTCACTGACTCTTGATGAGGTTGTAAGTAACTCTCAATAAGCTCTCAATGGTCTCAAATTCAATCTCTCTGATCTCTTTTACTCTCTATCGATCTTGACGAGTGTTTTGAGCTGTTAAAAAAAATCGCATAACTTTTGCGAGTGTGTGCGAGTGGTCAGAAATAAATGCAGATCTCAAACAATCGTAATGAGCTGTCATAACTCTCAAGTCACTCTTAACTTGGCCTCACAGGCCTTGATGGACTCTTGATGGACTCTCAAGCAGGTTGCATAAATAATCTCCAAATATCTGAATATTTTTCATTATGCGACTATGGCGATCGTTTTTGCGAGCTGAACAAGAGCCCTTTGCAATGCCTTCAAGAGCGAAAAATTCATGGCGAGTGAAATTGCGAGAGCATCAGTGATGGATGGGATCGAAATTTGACCAATGGCGATCATTGAGAGTGAAATTGCGACCAATGGCAAGCTTCCATGCGACACTTTCTGAGAGTGGGTTTCCCATATAAAGCCATTGTTTTAGTCGGTTCATCACTTGCTGCAACGATTGCATCAACAACACAAGACCAAGAGAGACCAAACAAGAGAAAGGAGAGTCATCGTAAATTATGTCGCATAGATCGCCTAATTTTTATTAATATATCTCAAATGTGGTCTCATTGGAAACTAATATTCACTCGTCAAATTAAAGAGCTCCGTGTAGAGCTCTTCTCCGGTCTGGTAGGCTCCAAAAATCCGTGGCCACATGCAGGGCCGGGGTGGGATCATTTTTCAGCCGGTGGAGGCATTGTATTAAATGAAGCGTAATTGATCAACTTAATATTTTCTGTCCCTTTTTATTGGGTTTTTGTTGACCACTTAATGGAATAACACTTCACTTAAACATTCTGTTGATTTTGTTAATTAACTAAAAAGTGCATAATGTAGCCTAGTGACCTATACAACATAAATCTTAGTGGGAAAGTTCAAACAGCAGTCCACATTTCCAACTGGAAACTCCCTAATACAAAACTCAGAAATGTACAAGTTAAAAAGAATAGTCTTTCATATAAGCAGTGAAATCAAATGTTACAAACTATTGAATAAATAATTTGAAATAAAAGAAAGCTATATTTGGGTTCCTTACAGACTCTCTCTGTTTTTGGCTCTCCTGACCTGTTCCTAATCGGGGAGAACAAGCCGCACCTGTTGTGGTGGGAAAAATGTCCCAAACGGTTCTAAATTCAGAATAGTACTATAATCACATTTAAACCGAGAGAACTCAGCCAGCTTCTTGTGGCCCCTCAAAACTGTGGAGCTGAGAAGAAGCATGAACTCATAAATCTGCCAAACGCAAGATAACAGGACTGCAAGCCGGCCGACCAAGGCTGGCTAGATGAGCTAATCTTCCAGAATGACCATATTGGTCAGCCTGGACCCACTACCGGAGCATGCGCAGCTAAGTGTCCTGGAACCATCCATGACCTAGATAAATTACTGAACTGTTGCTGAACCCAAGGTTTGGGAGGCTCAAATGTGGTCTTCGTGCGTCCCTGGAGGCTTAAAATGAATTTACACTATGATTTAGTGGTCAACTTGTTACTAAGGGCGGAGGGTTGCTATATGACAATGAACCAATCAGAATTAATAATTTTGAATGAAGTGGGACGAGCCACATTTAATCCCACCTAGAGGGACGTGCCAAAAGGGTAATAAATACGAGGGTTCGGACAGTCAGTGGTCAGTCTGTGTCGGGTGATTGTAGAAGAATGAATGCTATGTGGTTTGCGCAGACCAGCCTGGGTTTTGTACTTCACTTTGAGCGACTTGCAATAAACCTGATCACATCAGACTCTGGAGAATGTGTCCATTCCTTGAAGGTAGATTTATAGGGGTTGGGAGAACACTTGGTCCACAAGTGTTTTCACCCACACTGTTAAATGTGGAGTACTCTCGGAGTGAACCCTGTGTTAATTATGAGCAAGACTGAGAACAGGTCAGGGCTAATAATTGTTTTAAACGGAAGATTTTTGCGATCCAATTCTCTGTTCGTGTTCCGCAACTGGACTGAATTTAGCCCATGATTTAATCGCTGTTAGATCGCATACGGAGAGAAACCGTGTCTTCGGTTGCCAATTACGATAATTGGAAAACGCGTCAATAAAAGAAAATGATTGAGAACTACTAATTGCAGTCAAAAAGGGACGTGTCTCAGCACCCCCGCTGGCTACGCCACTGAATTACGATTGTAGAAAACGGATTCTCGTGGCTTGTTGCGAAAGAAGCCTCGCAAACTAATTAATAAAGACGTACTTGATAATTTGCGACCTCATTTGCTATCAAAAATAAATTTGACTGTCCCTCTACCAATTGGTGTAAGCACCTGCTGATCAAGGAAAGTAAACTACGAAAGGTTTAAGTCATTATGCTTTGAAGGGCGAGGTTTTGGCCTCCCTTTTGACGAACCGTCACTGAAGGAGATTGAATTTTAGCCTAGGCTGCACTGTGCTTTTAAGAACAGGTTTTCGCGTTCCAAACGTCTAGCCTATAACATATCTTATAGCTTTGCAAACGTTAACCATATCTCTTTACCAGATCAAATTGGCTCTGTCCTTGGGAAAATAGATCTGGGTGATTCCTGTTTTGGACCACGTATTTGGTTTTCTGTTTTCTCAAAATTCAAGTGATTGTATTTTAATATTTTAACAGTTTGTTAGAACTGTTCCGTACTTAGCTATGAGGAATGCATGTTGGCCAAGCTCAGGGGCTGAAAATATTGTAATTATTGGATGTTTTTTGTACATTTTTCTCCATACGTTTTCCACCCTGTTAGGGACATGTACATGGTTATCACATATTTCAAATAATATACAGGTCAAACAATACTGATCTTTTCTTGGGTAGATTATGTCCCTTGTGCTATGATAAAAGTTTCATTCTTGTAGCATTAACTATTTTAATTCTATGAAGAGTAAATATCTTGAATATTGGAATTTCTGCATTTTTGGTCCCCATTTTGTTGTCTAGTATGAATAATTTTATTAATCAGAAATAAATGTATATGTATATACATGATATGAACCTATGTTAACAAAACAACATACCAATATGCCAAAAACTTAAAGTTGTGATTAAATTATTTTTTTAAAATCTTTGCCTAACAGGGTGGAATGGAACTAAACAGGGTGGAACTGAGTACACCTCTCTCAAGTGAGACACAGATTCACCTTACCATGAAATGTCATTTATTATGAAGCACATAGTTGCCCTTGTACTACACTGTAGTTCCACAATAAAATAACAGTAATATTACTTTTACCACTACTAATTAGAAGGCTAATAATAATAATAATAAGATAACACTTTATTTAAGAGGGTCTCTGAACCAATGTATCTACCTCATTAAGTACAGTCTAAAAACCTATATACTAAAATAATCATATGTATTTACTTTGTTCCTTACCCTGCATAATGCATGTACAATCTAATGCTAGATATTACGTGTGAATGCATAGGTTATTACACTATATTTAATGAGGTATAGACAAATTGGATCAGGAACCGCATAAAGTGCAACCAATAATAAATGTAATTAAAGCTGCAAGCAGCGTTGAAAGGGCCCTCGCCCCCCTCGTGCACGTTGGGGTGGCAGCAAGATCTTGATGGCTGCAGGTGTCCATTTAGAGCCATTGGACACTGCTGGATCGCGTACAATGTGGTTTCCTGAGGGGAGTGCAAAAATTTTCTGGAGGGCGCTATGATAGAATTTTGACATGCCTGTGAGCAAAATCTACAACACAGTGATCGTAATACCGAGCTCCATGAGTTTGTTGATTTTTGTAAATTTTCAAACATGATTAGACCTTCAACAGGGCAATTCATTTATAAATCTGACTGGGGGCGCTATAGAGCCATTATGCCATATTTAGTGCCAATTGATGGATGACATTGAAGAGAATACAACCTTTATAATTTTTGCAAGGTTTTGCAAGTTTTGGAGCATTCTAAGGCCTTAAAACGTGTGTTAATAAAACTCAGAAAAACGCAGGAAATAGCTTATAGCTCACTTCCTGTTTGGCCAAAAAATTTCAAAAAACTAACAATTGCCCGGAATGACGAATGCAATGATCACACCAAATTTCAGGAACATTCAAGCACTTTTATCTTAACATGACCATATCTAGAGGGCACTGTGGACCCACCTTGCACCTCCCGATCCAATATTAGCATATAATTATACTTCGGAGGACAATTTTATCATGGATAGGAAGTTTCGAGCAAATCCCACAAAGTATGTGGCAGTAAAAGCAACTCCCTGTTTCATGGCGGGATATCAAAATTCGCCGCGACGCCACGGATACATTGTTCAATGAAATCAAAATTGCTTCGCAATTTAACATTAGCAAGGTCTTTAGATATTTTCTGCCAAATATTAAGTTCATCTGATAAAATCTCTAGGAGGAGTTCGTTAAAGTACGACACCTACGAATTGCGAAAAATCTAAAAAAGTTGCAATTTCAATTGAAAATGGCAAACTTCCTGTTGCGTCTAGGTCATGGCACCAAGAGGCTTATTTTTAGGTCTCAGGATATTCCACATGTCCACCGAAGTTCATACATGCAGGTCAATCACGATGCGAGGGCTGCTCCTTTGAAATTTTCCAGGGGGCGCGATAATGCCATTTTTGCCACGCCTATATGTACATTTTTTATCAGTGTCATAAGAATGATGGTATTTAGAATTGTACAAAATATTGTGAGTTTTTGAGCATGCTGAGACCCTCAAAAAGGTAATTCTTTAAAAATCTGATTGGGGGCGCTATAGAGCCATAATGCCACATTTACTGCCAATTTTTGTCTCAAATTGAAGACAATCAAACAAATATAATTTTTGCAAAGTTTTGCATGTTTTCGAGTATGCTAAGGCCTTCAAATGTGTGTTTGTAAAATTTGGAATAACGCAGGAAATGGCTCATAGCTCACTTCCTGTTTGGCCGAAAAATTTCAAAAAAATAAGCATAGCCCAAAAAAACAAATGCAATGATCAGACCAAATTTCATGAACATTCAAGCACTTTTATGTCAACATGGCCGTGTCAAGAGGGCGCTGTGGAGCCACCTGACCACACCCAATCCAATATCAACAAACAGGTATATTTGGAAGTAGACTATTATTAAGCCTGTAAAGTTTCACGCAAATCTCACAAAGCATGTGCTCATAAAAGCAACTTCCTGTTTTGTGGCGGAACATCAAAATTCGCCGCGACGCCACGGAAGGAAAGTTTGATGAATCCAAAAAAGCTTCGCAATTTAACATCGACAAGGTCTCTAGATGTCCTATGCAAAATTTTAAGTTGATCGGATAAAATCTCTAGGAGGAGTTCGTTAAAGTACAAAGCCTGTGAATGGCAAAAAATTAAAAAAATTTGCAAATTCAATTAAAAATGGCGGACTTCCTGTTGAGTTTAGGTCATAACACCAAGAGACTTTTTTTTAGGTCTTGGCATAGTGCACATGTCCACCGAATTTTATACTTGTATGTAAAACACGCTGCGGGGGCTGCCTCATTGAAATTTTCTAGGTGGCGCTGTAATGCAATTTTGCCACATCTATCTGTAAACCCTATATTTTAGTAAAAAGTATGACGAGCTTAATATGTTTGCAAAGTTTCGTGAGTTTTCGAGCATGTTGAGGCCCTCAAAAATGCAATTATGTATTAGGGGGCGCTATAGAGCTACCATGTCACACTTAGTGCCAAATGAGATATCGAATGAAAGAACTTAATACTTTTAGTCAATGAGCCAAGTTTGGTGAGTTTTCGAGTGTGATAAGGCCCTCAAAAATGTGTTCGTAAAATCAGAAAAAACGCAGGAAATGGCTCATAGCTAACTTCCTGTGCGGCAAAAAAATTTCAAAAAAATTGACAAAAAAATTTATTATGACTACTATGACCCTATTGAATTTCGTGAAAATCCGAGCAAGTGCGTTCCAAAATGGCCGCGTGTTTGGTGGCGCTATAGAGCCACTGGGGCATGTCCAAGCACAAAAATAATAATAGTTTGCAATTTTCACCATGACTGACGTGTCAGCAAATTTTTGTGAGTTTTCGTGCATGGCAAAGCCCTCAAAAATGCGTTCTCGCAGCAGAATAATAATAATTAAAGCTGCAAGCAGCGTTGAAAGGGCCCTCGCCCCCCTCGTGCATGTTGGGGTGGCAGCAAGATCTTGATGGCTGCAGGTGTTCATTCAGAGCCATTGGACACTGCTGGACCGCGTACAATGTTGTTTCCTGAGGAAGGCGCTATGATAGAATTTTGACATGCCTGTGCGCAAAATCTACAACAGTAATTTTAATACCGAGCTCCATGAGTGTGTTGATTTTTGTAAATTTTCCAGCATGTTTAGACCTTCAAAAGGGCAATTCTTTTATAAATCTGACTGGGGGCGCTATAGAGCCATTATGCCACATTTCGTCCCAGTTGAAGTATTAAATTCAAGACATTAAGAGAATGATAATTTTTGCCAAATTTAACACTTTTGGACCATTCTAACGTGCGTCAGTAAAATTCGAAAAAACGCAGGAAATAGCTCATAGCTCACTTCCTGGTTGGCCAAAAAATTTTTTTAAATTAAGCTTTGCCTGGAATGACTAATGCAATGATCACACCAAATTTCATGAATATTCAAGCACTTTTATCTTAACATGGTCGTATCTAGAGGGCGCCGTGGAGCAACATCGCCACTCCCAATCTAATCGTAGCATATATTTCTACTTGGGAGGACAATTTTATTAAGCTTGGAAAGTTTCAGGCTAATCCCACCAAGTATTTGGGAGTAAAACCAACTTCCTGTTTCATGGCGGGACACCGAAATTCGCCACGATGCCACGGATACATCGTTCAATGAATCCAAAAAAGCTTCGCAATTTAACATCAGCAAGGTCTTTAGATATGATTTGCCAAATTTTGAGCTGATCGGATTAAATCTCTAGGCGGAGTTCATTAAAGTACGACACCTGTGAATGGCAAAAAAAAAAAAAAAAAGTTGCAATTTCAATTAAAAATGGCAGCCTTTCTGTTGAGTCTAGTTCATGGCACCAAGAGACTATTTTGTAGGTCTCGGCATATTCCACATGTCTACCGAATTTCATACATGTAGGTTTACCGGGCTGCGAGGGCTGCTTATTTGAAATTTTCCAGGGGGCGCTATAATGCCATTTTTGCCACGCCTATTTGTAATTTTTTTATCAGTGTAATAGGAATGATGGTTTTTAAAATTGTACAAAATTTTGTGAGTTTTTGAGCATGCTGAAACCCTCAAAAGGGTAATTCTTTTAAAAATTGTATTGGGGGCGCTATAGAGCCATGATGCCTCATTTACTGCCAATTTTTGTTTCAAATTGAAGACAATGTGACAAATAAAATTTTAGCAAAGTTTTGCAAGTTTCCGAGTATGCTAAGGCCTTCAAATGTGTGTTCATAAAATTTGGAATAACGCAGGAAATGGCTCATAGCTCACTTCCTGTTTGGCCGAAAAATTTAAAAAAATTCAGCACAGCCCAGGAAAACAAATGCAATGATCAGACCAAATTTCATGAACATTCAAGCACTTTTATATCAACATGGCCGTGTCAAGAGGGCGCTGTGGAGCCACCTGACCACACCCACTCCAATATCAACATATAGGTATATTTGGAATTAGACAATTATAAAGCCTGTAAAGTTTCACGTAAATCTCCCAAAGCTTATGCTCATAAAAGCAACTTCCATTTTCATGGCGGAACATCGAAATTCGAAGCGACGCCACGGATACAAAGTTCGATGAATCCAATAAAAGCTTCGCAATTTAACATCGACGAGGTCTTTTGATGTCATATGCCAAATTTGAAGTTGATCAGATAAAATCTCTAGGAGGAGTTCGTTAAAGTACGAAGCCTGTGAATGGCAAAAAATTAAAAAAATTTGCAAATTCAATTAAAAATGGCGGACTTCCTGTTGAGTCTAGGTCATGGCACCAAGAGTCTTTTTTGTAGGTCTCGGCATATTCCACATGTCTACCGAATTTCATACATGTAGGTTTACCAGGCTGCGAGGGCTGCTAATTTAAAATTTTCCAGGGGGCGCTATAGTGACATTTTTGCCATGTCTATATATAAGTTTTTTGTCAGAGTAATACGAATGATGGTCTTTATACATTTACAAAATTTTGTGAGTTTTAGAACATGCTGAGACCCTCAAAATGGCAATTCTTTTAAAAATCTGATTGGGGGCGCTATAGAGCCATTGTGCCAAATTTAGTGTAAATTGATATATAAAATTGAAGATAATAAGACAATTATAATTTGTGCAACTTTTTGCAAGATTTCGAGTATTCTTAAGCATCCAAACATGTGTTTATAAAATTTGGAAAAACGCAGGAAATGGCGCATAGCTCACTTCCTGTTTAGCCAAAAAATTTCAAAAAAATTAATATAACCCGACATAAACAAAGCAATGATCACACCAAATTTCATGAACATTCAAGCACTTTTATCTCAACATGGCCGTTTCAAGAGGGCGCTGTGGAGCCACCTGACCACACCCAATCTAATATCAACATATAGGTCTACTTGGAAGTGGACTCCTATGAAGCCTGTAAATTTTTGCGCAAATTTCACAAAGCATGTGCGCGTAAAAATAACTTCCTGTTTCATGGCGGAACATCGAAATTCGCCGCGACGCCACGGATACAAAGTTCAATGAATCCAAAAAATCTTCGCAATTTAACATCGAGAAGGTCTAAAGATGTTAAATTCAAAATTTTAAGTTGATCGGATAAAATCTCTAGGAGGAGTTCGTTAAAGTACGAAGCCTGTGAATGGCAAAAAATTAAAAAAATTTGCAAATTCAATTAAAAATGGCGGACTTCCTGTTGAGTCTAGGTCATGGCACCAAGAGTCCTTTTTGTAGGTCTCGGCATATTCCACATGTCTACCGAAATTCATACATGTAGGTTTACCAGGCTGCGAGGGCTGCTAATTTAAAATTTTCCAGGGGGCGCTATAGTGACATTTTTGCCATGTCTATATATAAGTTTTTTGTCAGAGTAATACGAATGATGGTCTTTATACATTTACAAAATTTTGTGAGTTTTAGAACATGCTGAGACCCTCAAAATGGCAATTCTTTTAAAAATCTGATTGGGGGCGCTATAGAGCCATTGTGCCAAATTTAGTGTAAATTGATAAATAAAATTGAAAATAATAAGACAATTATAATTTGTGCAACTTTTTGCAAGATTTCGAGTATTCTTAAGCATCCAAACATGTGTTTATAAAATTTGGAAAAACGCAGGAAATGGCGCATAGCTCACTTCCTGTTTGGCCAAAAAATTTCAAAAAAAATTATATAACTCGACATGAACAAAGCAATGATCACACCAAATTTCATGAACATTCAAGCACTTTTATCTCAACATGGCCGTTTCAAGAGGGCGCTGTGGAGCCACCTGACCACACCCAATCTAATATCAACATATAGGTCTACTTGGAAGTGGACTCCTATAAAGCCTGTAAAGTTTCGCGCAAATTTCACAAAGCATGTGCGCGTAAAACCAACTTCCTGTTTCATGGCGGAACATCGAAATTCGCCGCGACGCCACGGATACAAAGTTCAATGAATCCAAAAAAGCTTCACAATTTAACATCGAGAAGGTCTTAAGATGTTAAATTCAAAATTTTAAGTTGATCGGATAAAATCTCTAGGAGGAGTTCGTTAAAGTACGAAGCCTGTGAATGGCAAAAAATTTAAAAAATTTGCAAATTCAATTAAAAATGGCGGACTTCCTGTGGAGTCTAGGTCATGGCACCCAGAGACTTTTTTTTAGGTCTTGGCATAGTACACATGTCCACCGAATTTTGTACATGTAGGTCAAACAAGCTGCGAGGGCTGCTTCATTGAAATTTTCTAGGTGGCGCTGTAATGCAATTTTGCCACATCCATCTGTAAACCCTAAATCCTAGTTAATAGTAAGACCTGCTTAATATGTTTGCAAAGTTTTGTGAGTTTTCAAGCATGCTGAGGCCCTCAAAAATGCAATTATGTATTAGGGGGCGCTATAGAGCTACCATATCACACCCAGTGCCAAATGAGATATCGAATCAAAGAACGTAATATTTCTAGTCTATGAACCAAGTCTGGTGAGTCTTCGAGTATGATAAAACCCTCAAAAATGTGTTCGTAAAATCTAAAAAAACGCAGGAAATGGATCATAGCTCACTTCCTGTGAGGCAAAAAAATTTCAAAAAAATTTACAAAAAAATTTATGATGACTACTATGACTCTATAAAATTTCGTGAGAATCCGAGCAAGTGCGTTCCAAAATGGCCGCGTGTTTGGTGGCGCTATAGAGCCACCGGGGCATGTCCAAGCACAAAAATAATAATACTTTGCAATTTTCACCACGACTGACGCGTGGGCAAATTTTTGTGAGTTTTCGTGCATGGCAAAGCCCTCAAAAATGCGTTCTCGCAGCAGAATAAAAAGAAGAAGAAGAAGAAGAAGAAGAATAATAAAAATCCCATCAAAAACAATAGGTTCCTCGCACCTTCGGTGCCAGGACCCGTTCCGGGCCCTGGCACCGGTCGGTGCTCGGGCCCTAATTAAAGCTGCAAGCAGCGTTGAAAGGGCCCTCGCACCCTTCGTGCACAGTGGGGTGGCAGCAAGACCTTGATGGGTGCAGTTGTCCATTAACAGCCATTGGACACTGCTAGCCTGTGTACAATGTGTTTTCCTGATGGGATTGCAAAAATCTTCTGGATGGCGCTATGATACCATTTTGTTTTGCCTGTGCGCAAAATCTACAACATAGTTATTGGAATACCGGGCATCATGTGTGTGTTGATTTTCGTAAATTTTTAAGCACGCTTCGAGCCCCAAAAATGCAATTGTTTAAAGAATCTGACTGGGGGAGCTATAGAGCCATTATGCCACATTTAGTCCCAGTTGATGTATCAAATTCAAGGCAATAAGACAATGATAATTTTTGCCACGTTTTTGCAAGTTTTGGACCATTCTAAGGCCTTAATACGTGTATTCGTAAAATTTGGAAAAACGCAGGAAATGGCTCATAGCTCACTTCCTGTTTGGCCAAAAAATTTCAAAAAATTAAGCATTGCCGGGAATGACTAATGCAATGATAACACCAAATTTTATGAACATTCAAGCACTTTTATCTTAACATGGTAGTATCTAGAGGGCGCTGTGGAGCTACATGGCCATTTCCGATCTAATATTAGCATATATTTATACTTGGGAAGACAATTTTATCAAGTTTGGAAAGTTTAAGACTAATCCCACAAAGTATGTGGGAGTTATACCAACTTCCTGTTTCATGGCGGGACGCC
The DNA here is from genome assembly GCA_029721435.1 of Gymnothorax reevesii. Classification (NCBI taxonomy): domain Eukaryota; kingdom Metazoa; phylum Chordata; class Actinopteri; order Anguilliformes; family Muraenidae; genus Gymnothorax; species Gymnothorax reevesii. The sequence continues at coordinate 61,752,256 of CM056575.1, forward strand.
GAAATTCGCCGCAATGCCACGGATACATCGTTCGATATATCCAAAAAAGCTTCGCAATTTAACATCAGCAAGGTCTTAAGATATTATTCGCCAAATTTTGAGTTGATTGGATAAAGTCTCTAGGAGGAGTTCGTTAAAGTACGACACCTGCGAATGGCGAAAAATCTAAAAAAGTTGAAATTTCAATTACAAATGGCAAACTTCCTGTTGGGTCTACGTCATGGCTCCAAGAGACTTTTTTTTAGGTCTCAGGATATTCCACTTGTTCACAGAAGTTCATACATGCTGATCAACCACGATGCAAGGGCTGCTTATTTGAAATTTTCCAGGGGGCGATATAATGCCATTTTTGCCACGCCTATATAAAAAATTTTTATTTTTGTAATAGGAATGATAGGCTTTAGAGTTGTACAAAATTTTGTGAGTTTTTGAGCATGCTGAGACCCTCAAAAGGGCAACTCTTTTAAAAATCTGATTGGGGGCGCTATAGAGCCATTATGTCACATTTACTGCCAAATTCTGTCTGAAATTGAAAACAATCAGACAAATAAAATTTTTGCAAAGTTTTGCAAGTTTTTGAGTTTGGTAATACCTCCAAACCTGTGTTCGTAATATTTGGAATAACGCAGGAAATGGCTCATAGCTCACTTCCTGTTTGGTTAAAAAATTTCAAAAAAATAATTACAGCCCAAAAAAACACATGCAATTGTCACGCCAAATTTCATGAACATTCAAGCACTTTTATCTCAACATGGCCGGGTCAAGAGGGTGCTGTGGAGCCACCTGACCACACCCAATCTAATATCAACATATAGGTATACTTGGAAGTAGACTCTTATCAAGCCTGTGAAGTTTCGCGCAAATCTCACAAAGCATGTGCGCGTAAAACCAACTTCCTGTTTCATGGCGGAACATCGAAATTCGCCGCGACGCCACGGATACAAAGTTCGATGAATCCAAAAAAGCTTCGCAATTTAACATCGACCAGGTCTTAAAAAGTCATATGCGAAATTGTAAGTTGATCGGATAAAATCTCTAGGAGGAGTAGGTTAAAGTACGACGCCTGTGAATGGCAAAAAATAAAAAAAAATTGCAAATTCAATTAAAAATGGCGGACTTCCTGTTGAGTCTAGGTCATGGCATCAAGAGACTTTTTTTTAGGTCTTGGCATAGTACACATGTCCACCGAATTTTGTACATGCAGGTTAAACACACTGCGAGGGCTGCTTCATTGAAATTTTCTAGGTGGCGCTGTAATGCAATTTTGCCATATCCATCCGTAAACCCCACTTTCTAGTAAAAAGTATGACCAGCTTAATATGATTGCAAAGATTCGTGAGTTTTCGAGCATGCTGATGCCCTCAAAAATGCAATTATGTATTAGGGGGCGCTATAGAGCCACCATAACACACCTAGTGCCAAATGAGGTATTCAATCAAAGAACTTCATATTTTCAATCTATGAGTATAGGTGTATAAGTTAGGTGTGTTTTCGAGAACGATAAGGCCCTCAAAAATGTGTTCATAAAATCTGAAAAAACGCAGGAAATGGCTCATAGCTCACTTCCTGTGAGGCAAAAAAATTATAAAAAAATTGACAAAAACATTTATGATGACTACTGTGACCCTATCGAATTTCGTGAGAATCCGAGCAAGTTCGTTCCAAAATGGCCGCGTGTTTGGTGGCGCTATAGAGCCACTGGGGCATGTCCAAGCACAAAAATAATAATACTTTGCAATTTTCACCACGACTGACGTGTCGGCAAATTTTTGTGAGTTTTCGTGCATGGCAAAGCCCTCAAAAATGCGTTCTCGTAGCAGAATAAAAAGAAGAAGAAGAAGAAGAAGAATTAAAGCTGCAAGCAGCGTTGAAAGGGCCCTCGCCCCCCCTGTGCACATTGGGGTGGCAGCAAGATCTTGATGGCTGCAGGTGTCCATTCAGAGCCATTGGACACAGCTCGACCGCATACAATGTGGTTTCCTGATGGGAGTGCAAAAATTTTCTGGAGGGCGCTATGATACCATTTTGACTTGCCTGTGCACAAAATCTACAACACAGTAATCGAAATACGGTGCTCCATGAGTGTTTTGATTTTTGTAAATTTTCCAGCATGTTTAGACTTTCAAAAGAGCAATTCTTTTATAAATATTATTGGGGGCGCTATAGAGCCATTATGCCCCATTTAGTGCCAATTGATGGATGTATTGAAGAGAATAAGACAGTTCTAATTTTTGGATGGTTTTGCAAGTTTTGGAGCATTCTAAGGCCTTAAAACGTGTGTTCATAAAATTTGGAAAAACACAGGAAATAGCTCATAGCTCATTTCCTGTTTGGCAAAAAAATTTCAAAAAATTAACAAATGCGGAGAATGACTAATGCAATGATCATGTCAAATTTCATGAACTTTCAAGCACTTTTATCTGAACATGCCCATATCTAGAGGGCGCTGTGGAGCCACCTGGCACCTCTCGATATAAAATAAGCATATATCTATACTTGGGCGAACAATTTAATCAAGCTTGGAAAGTTTCAGGCAAATCCCACAAAGTATGTGGAATTGAAAGCAACTTCTTGTTTCATGGCAGGACATCAAAATTCGCCATTACGCCACGGATGCATCGTTCGATGAAATCAAAAAAGCTTCGCAATTTAACGTCAGCAAGGTTGTTAGATATTAAATGCCAAATTTTAGGTTGATCGGATAAAATCTCTAGGAGGAGTTCGTAAAAGTACGACACCTGTGAATGGCAAAAAAAAAAAAAAAAGTTGCAATTTCAATTAAAAATGGCAGCCTTCCTGTTGAGTCTAGGTCATGGCACCAAGAGACTTTTTTGTAGGTCTCGGCATATTCCACATGTCTACCGAATTTCATACATGTGGGTTTACCGGGCTGCGAGGGCTGCTTATTTGAAATTTTCCAGGGGGCGCTATAATGCCATTTTTGCCATGTCGATTTGTAAGTTTTTTGTCAGAGTAATACGAATGATGGTTTTTATACATTTTCAAAATTTTGTGAGTTTTCGAACATGCTGAGACCCTCAAAAGGGCAATTCTTTTAAAAATCTGATTGGGGGCGCTAAAGAGCCATTGTGCCAAATTTAGTGTAAATTGATGTATAAAATTGAAGACAATAAGACAATTATAATTTGTGCAACTTTTTGCAAGATTTTGAGTCTTCTAAGGCTCCAAACACGTGTTTCTAAAATTTGGAAAAACGCAGGAAATGGCTCATAGCTCACTTCCTGTTTGGCCAAAAAACTTCAAAAAAATTACCATCACTCGACATGACAAACGCAATGACCACACCAAATTTCATGAACATTAAAGCACTTTTATCTCAACATGGCCGTGTCAAGAGGGCGCTGTGGAGCCACTTGACCACACCCAATCCAATATCAACATGTGGGTATACTTGGAAGTAGACTATTATCAAGCCTGTGAAGTTTCGCGCAACTTTCACAAAGCATGTGTGCGTAAAACCAACTTCCTGTTTCATGGCGGAACATCAAAATTCGCCGCGACGCCACGGATACAAAGTTCGATAAATCCAAAAAAGCTTCGCAATTTAACATCGACGACGTCTTTCAATGTCATATGCCAAATTTTAAGTTGATCAGATAAAATCTCTAGGAGGAGTTCGTTAAAGTACGATGCCTGTGAATTGCAAAAAATTTAAAAAAATTGCAAATTCAATTAAAAATGGCGGACTTCCTGTTGAGTCTAGGTCATGGCACCAAGAGACTTTTTTTTAGGTCTTGGCATAGTACATATGTCCACCGAATTTGGAACATGTAGATCAATCACGCTGCGAGGGCTGCTTCATTGAAATTTTCTAGGTGGCGCTGTAATGCAATTTTGCCACATTTTTCTTCAAACTCTATATCCAAGTTAATAGTATGACCAGCTTAATAGGTCTGCAAAGTTTCGTGAGTTTTCGAGCATGCTGAGGTTCTCAAAAATGCAATTATGTATTAGGGGGCGCTATAGAGCTACCATGTCAAACTTAGTGCCAAATGAGATATCGAATCAAAGTATTTAATATTTTTAGTCTATGAGCCAAGTTTGGTGAATTTTCGAGCATAATAAGGCCCTCAAAAATGTGTTCGTAAAATCTGAAAAAACACAGGAAATGGCTCACAGCTCACTTCCTGTGCGACAAAAAAATTTCAAAAAAATTGACAAAAAAATTTATTATGACTGCTGTGGCCCTGTTGAATTTCATGAGAATCCGAGCAAGTGCGTTCCAAAATGGCCGCGTGTTTCGTGGCGCTATAGAGCCACTGGGGCATGTCAAAGCACAAAAACAAAAAAACTTTGTAATTTTCACCAAGTCTGACGTGTGTAAATTTTTGTGAGTTTTCGTGCATGGTAAAGCCTTCAAAAATGCGTTCTCGCAGCAGAATAATAATAATAATTAAAGCTGCAAGCAGCGTTGAAAGGGCCCTCGCCCCCCCTGTGCACATTGGGGTGGCAGCAAGATCTTGATGGCTGCAGGTGTCCTTTCAGAGCCATTGGACACAGCTGGACCGCGTACAATGTGGTTTCCTGATGGGAGTGCAAAAATTTTCTGAGGGCGCTATGATACCATTTTGACTTGCCTGTGCACAAAATCTACAACACAGTAATCGTAATACGGGGCTCCATGAGTGTATTGATTTTTGTAAATTTTCCAGCATGTTTAGACTTTCAAAATAGCAATTCTTTTATAAATATTATTGGGGGCGCTATAGAGCCATTATGCCCCATTTAGTGCCAATTGATGGATGTATTGAAGAAAATAAGACAGTTCCAATTTTTTGATGGTTTTGCAAGTTTTGGAGCATTCTAAGGCCTTAAAACGTGTGTTCGTAAAATTTGGAAAAACGCAGGAAATAGCTCATAGCTCACTTCCTGTTTGGCAAAAAAATTTCAAAAAATTAACAATTGCGGGGAATGACTAATGCAATGATCATACCAAATTTCATGAACTTTCAAGCACTTTTATCTAAACATGGCCATATCTAGAGGGTGCTGTGGAGCCACCTGGTACCTCCCGATATAAAATAAGCATATATCTATACTTGGGCGGACAATTTTATCAAGCTTGGAAAGTTTCAGGCAAATCCCACAAAGTATGTGGAATTGAAAGCAACTTCCTGTTTCATGGCAGGACATCAAAATTCGCCGTGACGCCACAGATGCATCGTTCGATGAAATCAAAAAAGCTTCGCAATTTAATGTCAGCAAGGTTTTTAGATATTATATGCCAAATTTTAAGTTGATCGGATAAAATCTCCAGGAGGAGTTCGTTAAAGTACGACACCTGTGAATGGCAAAAAAATTTTAAAAAGTTGCAATTTCAATTAAAAATGGCAGCCTTCCTGTTGGGTCTAGGTCATGGCACCAAGAGACTTTTTTGTAGGTCTCGACATATTCCACATGTCTACCGAATTTCATACATGTGGGTTTATCGGGCTGCGAGGGCTGCTTATTTGAAATTTTCCAGGGGGCGCTATAATGCCATTTTTGCCACGCCTATTTGTAAATTTTTTATCAGTGTAATTGGAATGATGGTCTTTAAAATTGTACAAAATTTTGTGAGTTTTTGAGCATGCTGAAACCCTCAAAAGGGTAATTCTTTTAAAAATCGTATTGGGGGCGCAATAGAGCCATGATGCCTCATTTACTGCCAATTTTTGTTACAAATTGAAGACAATGTGACAAATAAAATTTTAGCTAAGTTTTGCAAGTTTTCGAGTATGCTAAGGCCTTCAAATGTGTGTTCATAAAATTTGGAATAACGCAGGAAATGACTCATAGCTCACTTCCTGTTTGGCCGAAAAATTTCAAAAAAATCAGCACGGCCCAGAAAACCAAATGCAATGATCTGACCAAATTTCATGAACATTCAAGCACTTTTATATCAACATGGCCGTGTCAAGAGGGCGCTGTAGATCCACCTGACCACACCCACTCCAATATCAACATATAGGTATATTTGGAATTAAACTCTCATTAAGCCTGTAAAGTTTCATGTAAATCTCCCAAAACATATTCTCATAAAATAAACTTCCATTTTCATGGCGGAACATCGAAATTCACCGCGACGCCACAGATACAAAGTTCTATGAATCCAAAAAAGCTTCGGAATTTAACATCGACGACGTCTTTCAATGTCATATGCCAAATTTTAAGTTGATCAGATAAAATCTCTAGGAGGAGTTTGTTAAAGTACGACACCTGTGAATGGCCAACAATCCAAAAAAGTTGCAATTTCAATGAAAAATGGTAGACTTCCTGTTGAGTGTAGGTCATGGCACCAAGAGAATTTTTTGTAGGTCTCGGCATATTCCACATGTCTACCGAATTTCATACACGTAGGTTTACCAGGCTGCGAGGGCTGCTTATTTAAAATTTTCCAGGGGGCGCTATAGTGACATTTTTGCCATGTATATATATAAGTTTTTTGTCAGAGTAATACAAATGATGGTCTTTATACATTTACAAAATTTTGTGAGTTTTAGAACATGCTGAGACCCTCAAAATGGCAATTCTTTTTAAAATCTGATTGGGGGCGCTATAGAGCCATTGTGCCAAATTTAGTGTAAATTGATATGTAAAATTGAAGATAATAAGACAATTTTAATTTGTGCAACTTTTTGCAAGATTTCGAGTATTCTAAGGCATCCAAACATGTGTTTATAAAATTTGGAAAAACGCAGGAAATGGTGCATAGCTCACTTCCTGTTTGGCCAAAAAATTTCAAAAAAATTAAAATAACTCGACATGAACAATGCAATGATCACACCAAATTTCATGAACATTCAAGCACTTTTATCTCAACATGGCCGTTTCAAGAGGGCGCTGTGGAGCCACCTGACCACACCCAATTTAATATCAACATATAGTTCTACTTGGAAGTGGACTCCTATAAAGCCTGTAAAGTTTCGCGCAAATTTTACAAAGCATGTGCGCGTAAAACCAACTTCCTGTTTCATGGCGGAACATCGAAATTCGCCGCGACGCCACGGACACAAAGTTCAATGAATCCAAAAAAGCTTCGCAATTTAACATCGACAAGGTCTTAAGATGTTAAATTCAAAATTTAAAGTTGATCGGATAAAATCTCTTGGAGGAGTTCGTTAAAGTACGAAGCCTGTGAATGGCAAAAAATTTAAATAATTTGCAAATTCAATTAAAAATGGCGGACTTCCTGTTGAGTCTAGGTCATGGCACCAAGAGACTTTTTTTTAGGTCTTGGCATAGTACACATGTCCACTGAATTTTGTACATGTAGGTCAAACATGCTGCGAGGGCTGCTTCATTGAAATTTTCTAGGTGGCGCTGTAATGCAATTTTGCCACATCCATCTGTAAACCCTAAATCCTAGTTAAAAGTAAGACCTGCTTAATATGTTTGCAAAGTTTTGTGAGTTTTCAAGCATGCTGAGGCCCTCAAAAATGCAATTATGTATTAGGGGGCGCTATAGAGCTACCATATCACACCCAGTGCCAAATGAGATATCGAATCAAAGAACGTAATATTTCTAGTCTATGAGCCAAGTCTGGTAAGTTTTCGAGTATGGTAAAACCCTCAAAAATGTGTTCGTAAAATCTGAAAAAACGCAGGAAATGGCTCATAGCTCACTTCCCGTGAGGCAAAAAAATTTCAAAAAAATTTACAAAAAAATTTATGATGACTACTATGACTCTATAAAATTTCGTGAGAATCCGAGCAAGTGCGTTCCAAAATGGCCGCGTGTTTGGTGGCGCTTTAGAGCCACCGGGGCATGTCCAAGCACAAAAATAATAATACTTTGCAATTTTCACCACGACTGACGTGTGGGCAAATTTTTGTGAGTTTTCGTGCATGGCAAAGCCCTCAAAAATGCGTTCTCGCAGCAGAATAAAAAGAAGAAGAAGAAGAAGAAGAAGAAAAATCCCTTCAAAAACAATAGGTTCCTCGCACCTTCGGTGCCAGGACCTGTTCCGGGCCCTGGCACCGGTCGGTGCTCGGGCCCTAATTAAAGCTGCAAGCAGCGTTGAAAGGGCCCTCGCCCCCCCTGTGCACATTGGGGTGGCAGCAAGATCTTGATGGCTGCAGGTGTCCATTCAGAGCCATTGGACACAGCTGGACCGCGTACAATGTGGTTTCCTGATGGGAGTGCAAAAATTTTCTGGAGGGCGCTATGATACCATTTTGACTTGCCTGTGCACAAAATCTACAACACAGTAATCGTAATACGGGGCTCCATGAGTGTTTCGATTTTTGTAAATTTTCCAGCATGTTTAGACTTTCAAAAGAGCAATTCTTTTATAAATATTATTGGGGGCGCTATAGAGCCATTATGCCCCATTTAGTGCCAGTTGATGGATGTATTGAAGAGAATAAGACAGTTCTAATTTTTGGATGGTTTTGCAAGTTTTGGAGCATTCTAAGGCCTTAAAACGTGTGTTCGTAAAATTTGGAAAAACGCAGGAAATAGCTCATAGCTCTCTTCCTGTTTGGCAAAAAAATTTCAAAAAGTAACAATTGCGGAGAATGACTAATGCAATGATCATACCAAATTTCATGAACTTTCAAGCACTTTTATCTGATCATGGCCATATCTAGAGGGCGCTGTGGAGCCACCTGGTACCTCTCGATATAAAATAAGCATATATCTATACTTGGGCGGACAATTTTATCAAGCTTGGAAAGTTTCAGGCAAATCCCTCAAAGTTTTTGGAATTGAAAGCAACTTCCTGTTTCATGGCAGGACATCAAAATTCGCCGTGACGCCACAGATGCATCGTTCGATAAAAATCAAAAAAGCTTCGCAATTTAACGTCAGCAAGGTTTTTAGATATTATATGCCAAATTTTAAGTTGATCGGATAAAATCTCTAGGAGGAGTTCGTTCAAGTACGACACCTGTGAATGGCAAAAAAAATTTAAAAAAAGTTGCAATTTCAATTAAAAATGGCAGCCTTCCTGTTGGGTCTAGGTCATGGCACCAAGAAACTTTATTGTAGGTCTCGGCATATTCCACATGTCTACCGAATTTAATACATGTGGGTTTATCGGGCTGCGAGGGCTGCTTATTTGAAATTTTCCAGGGGGCGCTATAATGCCATTTTTGCCACGCCTATTTGTAAATTTTTTATCAGTGTAATAGGAATGATGGTCTTTAAAATTGTACAAAATTTTGTGAGTTTTTGAGCATGCTGAAACCCTCGAAAGGGTAATTCTTTTAAAAATCGTATTGGGGGCGCTATAGAGCCATGATGCCTCATTTACTGCCAATTTTTGTTTCAAATTGAAGACAATGTGACAAATAAAATTTTTTGCTAAGTTTTGCAAGTTTTCCAGTATGCTAAGGCCTTCAAATGTGTGTTCATAAAATTTGGAATAACGCAGGAAATGACTCATAGCTCACTTCCTGTTTGGCTAAAAAATTTCAAAAAAAATCAGCACTGCCCAGAAAACCAAATGCAATGATCTGACCAAATTTCATGAAAATATAAGCACTTTTATATCAACATGGCCGTGTCAAGAGGGCGCTGTAGAGCCACCTGACCACACCCACTCCAATATCAACATATAGGTATATTTGGAATTAGACTATCATTAAGCCTGTAAAGTTTCATGTAAATCTCCCAAAGCATATGCTCATAAAATAAACTTCAATTTTCATGGCGGAACATCGAAATTCACCGCGACGCCACGGATACAAAGTTCGATGAATCCAAAAAAGCTTCGCAATTTAACATCGACGACGTCTTTCAATGTCATATGCCAAATTTTAAGTTGATCAGATAAAATCTCTAGGAGGAGTTCGTTAAAGTACGACACCTGTGAATGGCCAACAATCCAAAAAAGTTGCAATTTCAATTAAAAATGGTGGACTTCCTGTTGAGTGTAGGTCATGGCACCAAGAGAATTTTTTGTAGGTCTCGGCATATTCCACATGTCTACCGAATTTCATACATGTAGGTTTACCAGGCTGCGAGGGCTGCTTATTTAAAATTTTCCAGGGGGCGCTATAGTGACATTTTTGCCATGTATATGTATAAGTTTTTTGTCAGAGTAATACGAATGATGGTCTTTATACATTTACAAAATTTTGTGAGTTTTAGAACATGCTGAGACCCTCAAAATGGCAATTCTTTTAAAAATCTGATTGGGGGCGCTATAGAGCCATTGTGCCAAATTTAGTGTAATTTGATTTATAAAATTGAAGATAATAAGACAATTATAATTTGTGCAACTTTTTGCAAGATTTCGAGTATTCTAAAGCATCCAAACATGTGTTTATAAAATTTGGAAAAACGCAGGAAATGGCGCATAGCTCACTTCCTGTTCGGCCAAAAAATTTCAAAAAAATTGAAATAACTCGACATTAACAATGCAATGATCACACCAAATTTCATGAACATTCAAGCACTTTTATCTCAACATGGCCGTTTCAAGAGGGCGCTGTGGAGCCACCTGACCACACCCAATCTAATATCAACATATAGGTCTACTTGAAAGTGGACTCCTATAAAGCCTGTAAAGTTTCGCGCAAATTTCACAAAGCATGTGCGCGTAAAACAAACTTCCTGTTTCATGGCGGAACATCGAAATTCGCCGCGACGCCACGGATACAAAGTTCAATGAATCCAAAAAAGCTTCGCAATTTAACATCGACAAGGTCTTAAGATGTTAAATTCAAAATTTTAAGTTGATCGGATAAAATCTCTAGGAGGAGTTCGTTAAAGTACGAAGCCTGTGAATGGCAAAAAATTAAAAAAATTTGCAAATTCAATTAAAAATGGCGGACTTCCTGTTGAGTCTAGGTCAGGGCACCTAGAGACTTTTTTTTAGGTCTTGGCCTAGTACACATGTCCACCGAATTTTGTACATGTAGGTCAAACACGCTGCGAGGGCTGCTTCATTGAAATTTTCTAGGTGGCGCTGTAATGCAATTTTGCCACATCCATCTGTAAACCCTAAATCCTAGTTAAAAGTAAGACCTGCTTAATATGTTTGCAAAGTTTTGTGAGTTTTCAAGCATGCTGAGGCCCTCAAAAATGCAATTATGTATTAGGGGGCGCTATAGAGCTACCATATCACAGCCAGTGCCAAATGAGATATCGAATCAAAGAACGTAATATTTCTAGTCTATGAGCCAAGTCTGTTGAGTTTTCGAGTATGATAAAACCCTCAAAAATGTGTTCGTGAAATCTAAAAAAACGCAGGAAATGGCTCATAGCTCACTTCCTGTGAGGCAAAAAAATTTCAAAAAAATTTACAAAAAAATTTATGATGACTACTATGACTCTGTAAAATTTCGTGAGAATCCGAGCAAATGCGTTCCAAAATGGCCGCGTGTTTGGTGGCGCTATAGAGCCACCGGGGCATGTCCAAGCACAAAAATAATAATACTTTGCAATTTTCACGACGACTGACGTGTGGTCAAATTTTTGTGAGTTTTCGTGCATGGCAAAGCCCTCAAAAATGCGTTCTCGCAGCAGAATAAAAAGAAGAAGAAGAAGAAGAAGAAGAAGAATAATAAAAATCCCATCAAAAACAATAGGTTCCTCGCACCGGTCGGTGCTCGGGCCCTAATAAGAAGAAGAAGAATAATAATAAAAATCCCATCAAAAACAATAGGTTCCTGGCACTGGTCGGTGCTCGGGCCCTAATAATAATAAAAAAAAAACCTGTAAAAGAATATATTTTATTATTATTTTTTCATTATTTATGTTGTAGTTTTATTATTATTAGGGCCCGAGCACCGACCCGAAGGTGCGAGGAACCTATTGTTTTTGATGGGATTTTTAGGGCCCGAGCACCGACCGGTGCCAGGGCCCGGAACGGGTCCTGGCACCGAAGGTGCGAGGAACCTATTGTTTTTGATGGGATTTTTATTATTATTATTCTTCTTCTTCTTCTTCTTTTTATTCTGCTGCGAGAACGCATTTTTGATGGCTTTGCCATGCACGAAAACTCACAAAAATTTGCCCACACATAAGTCGTGGTGAAAATTGCAAAGTATTATTATTTTTGTGCTTGGACATGCCCCAGTGGCTCTTTAGCGCCACCAAACACACGGCCATTTTGGAACGCACTTGCTCGGATTCTCACGAAATTTGATAGGGTCATAGTAGTCATCATAAATTTTTTTGTCAATTTTTTTGAAATTTTTTTGCCACACAGGAAGTGAGCTATGAGCCATTTCCTGCGTTTTTTCAGATTTTACGAACACATTTTTGAGGGCCTTATTATGCTCGAAAATTCACCAAACTTGGCTCATAGACTAAAAATATTAAATACTTTGATTCGATATCTCATTTGGCACTTGGTTTGACATGGTAGCTCTATAGCGCCCCCTAATACATAATTGCATTTTTGAGGGCCTCAGCATGCTCGAAAACTCACGAAACTTTGCAGACCTTTTAAGCTGCTCATACTATTTACTAGGATATAAGGCTTGAAGAAAAATGTGGCAAAATTGCATTACAGCGCCACCTAGAAAATTTCAATGAAGCAGCCCTCGCAGCGTGTTTAATCTACATGTTCCAAATTCGGTAGACATATGTACAATGCCAAGACCTAAAAAAAAGTCTCTTGGTGCCATGACCTAGACGCAACAGGAAGTCCGCCATTTTTAATTGAATTTGCAATTTTTTTAAATTTTTTGCAATTCACAGGCATCGTACTTTAACGAACTCCTCCTAGAGATTTTATCTGATCAACTTCAAATTTGGCATATGACATTGAAAGACGTCGTCGATGTTAAATTGCGAAGCTTTTTTGGATTCATCGAACTTTGTATCCGTGGCGTCGCGGCGAATTTCGATGTACCGCCATGAAAATGGAAGTTGCTTTTATGAGCATATGCTTAGGGAGATTTACGTGAAACTTTACAGGCTTAATGATAGTCTAATTCCAAATATACCTATATCTTGATATTGGAGTGGGTGTGGTCAGGTGGCTCTACAGCGCCCTCTTGACACGGCCATGTTGATATAAAAGTGCTTGAATGTTCATGAAATTTGGTCTGATGATTGCATTTGTTTTTCTGGGCTGTGCTGATTTTTTTGAAATTTTTCGGCCAAACAGGAAGTGAGCTATGAGTCATTTCCTGCGTTATTCCAAATTTTATGAACACACATTTGAAGGCCTTAGCATACTCGAAAACTTGCAAAACTTAGCTAAAATTTTATTTGTCACATTGTCTTCAATTTGAAACAAAAATTGGCAGTAAATGAGGCATCATGGCTCTATAGCGCCCCCAATACGATTTTTAAAAGAATTACCCTTTTGAGGGTTTCAGCATGCTCAAAAACTCACAAAATTTTGTACAATTTTAAAGAACAATAGTCCTATTACACTAATAAAAAATTTACAAATAGGCGTGGCAAAAATGGCATTATAGCGCCCCCTGGAAAATTTCAAATAAGCAGCCCTCGCAGCCCGGTAAACCCACATGTATGAAATTCGGTAGACATGTGGAATATGCCGAGACCTACAAAAAAGTCTCTTGGTGCCATGACCTAGACTCAACAGGAAGGCTGCCATTTTTAATTGAAATTGCAACTTTTTTAAATTTTTTTTGCCATTCACAGGTGTCGTACTTTTACGAACTCCTCCTAGAGATTTTATCCGATCAACCTAAAATTTGGCATTTAATATCTAACAACCTTGCTGACGTTAAATTGCGAAGCTTTTTTGATTTCATCGAACGATGCATCCGTGGTGTAATGGCGAATTTTGATGTCCTGCCATGAAACAAGAAGTTGCTTTCAATTCCACATACTTCGTGGGATTTGCCTGAAACTTTCCAAGCTTGATTAAATTGTTCGCCCAAGTATAGATATATGCTTATTTTATATCGAGAGGTGCCAGGTGGCTCCACAGCGCCCTCTAGATATGGGCATGTTCAGATAAAAGTGCTTGAAAGTTCATGAAATTTGACATGATCATTGCATTAGTCATTCTCCGCAATTGTTAATTTTTTGAAATTTTTTTGCCAAACAGGAAATGAGCTATGAGCTATTTCCTGTGTTTTTCCAAATTTTATGAACACACGTTTTAAGGCCTTAGAATGCTCCAAAACTTGCAAAACCATCCAAAAATTAGAAATGTCTTATTCTCTTCAATACATCCATCAATTGGCACTAAATGGGGCATAATGGCTCTATAGCGCCCCCAATAATATTTATAAAAGAATTGCTCTTTTGAAAGTCTAAACATGCTGGAAAATTTACAAAAATCAAAACACTCATGGAGCACCGTATTTCGATTACTGTGTTGTAGATTTTGTGCACAGGCAAGTCAAAATGGTATCATAGCGCCCTCCAGAAAATGTTTGCACTCCCATCAGGAAACCACATTGTACGTGGTCGAGCTGTGTCCAATGGCTCTGAATGGACACCTGCAGCCATCAAGATCTTGCTGCCACCCCAATGTGCACAGGGGGGGCGAGGGCCCTTTCAACGCTGCTTGCAGCTTTAATTATTCTTCTTCTTCTTCTTCTTCTTCTTTTTATTCTGCTGCGAGCACGCATTTTTGAGGGCTTTGCCAATGCACGAAAACTCACAAAAATTTGCCCACACGTCAGTCGTGGTGAAAATTGCAAAGTATTATTTCTTTTGTGCTTGGACATGCCCCGGTGGCTCTTTAGCGCCACCAAACACACGGCCATTTTGGAACGCACTTGCTCGGATTCTCACGAAATTTGATAGGGTCATAGTAGACATCATAAATTTTTTTGTAAATTTTTTTGAAATTTTTTTGCCTCACAGGAAGTGAGCTATGAGCCATTTCCTGCGTTTTTTCAGATTTTACGAACACATTTTTGAGGGCCTTTTCATACTCAAAAACACACCAAACTTGGCTTATTGACTAAAAATATTAAGTTCTTTGATTCAATATCTCATTTGGCAGTGGGTGTGACATGGTGGCTCTACAGCGCCCCCTAATACATAATTGCATTTTTGAGGGCATCAACATGCACGAAAACTCACAAAACGTTGCAAACATATTAAGCTGGTTATACTCTTTACTAGGATATAGGGATTAGAGATGGATGTGGCAAAATTGCATTACAGCGCCACCTAGAAAATTTCAATGAAGCAGCCCTCGCAGCGTGTTTAACCTACATGAACAAAATTCGGTGGACATGTGTACTATGCCAAGACCAAAAAAAAATCTCTTGGTGCCATGACCTAGACTCAACAGGAAGTCCGCCATTTTTATTTGAATTTGCAACTTTTTAAAATTTTTTGCCATTCACAGGCGTCGTACTTTAACGAACTCCTCCTAGAGATTTTATCCGATCAACTTAAAATTTTGCATATGACATCTAAAGACCTTGTTGATGTTAAATTGCGAAGCTTTTTTGGATTCATTGAACTTTGTATCCGTGGCGTCGCGGCGAATTTCGATGTTCCGCCATGAAACAGGAAGTTGGTTTTGTGCGCATATGCTTTGTGAGATTTGCCCGAAACTTTATAGGCTTAATAAGAGTCGACTTCTAAATATACCTATATGTTGATATTGGATTGGGTGTGGTCAGGTAGCTCCACAGCGCCCTCTTGACACGGCCATGTTGAGTAAAAAGTGCTTGAATGTTCATGAAATTTGGTCTGATCACTACATTTGTTTTTTTGGGCTATGCTTATTTTTTTGAAATTTTTTGGCCAAACAGGAAGTGAGCTATGAGCCATTTCCTGCGTTATTCCAAATTTTACGAACACACGTTTGAAGGCTTTAGCATACCTGAAAACTTGCAAAACTTTGCAAAAATCATAATTGTCTGATTGTCTTCAATGTGAGGCAGAAATTGGCAGTAAATGTGGCATAATGGCTCTATAGCGCCCCAATCAGATTTTTAAAAGAATTGCCCATTTGAGGGTCTCAGCATACTCAAAAACTCACAAAATTTTGTACAATTGTAAAGACTATCATTCCTATCACACTGATAAAAAATTTGCATATAGCCATGGCAAAAATGGCATCATAGCGCCCCCTGGAAAATTTCAAATAAGCAGCCCTCGCATCGTGGTTGACCTGCATGTATGAACTTTGGTGGACATGTGGAATATCCTGAGACCTAAAAAAAAGTCTCTTGGTGCCATGACCTAGACCCAACAGGAAGCTTGCCATTTTTAATTGAAATTGCAACTTTTGTAGATTTTTCGCAATTCACAGGTGTCGTACTTTAACGAACTACTTCTAGAGATTTTATCCGATCAACTTAATATTTGGCAAATAATATCTAAAGACCTTGCTGATGTTAAATTGCAAAGCTATTTTGATTTCATCCGATGATGTTACCGTGGCGTCGCGGCGAATTTTGATGTCCCGCCATGAAACAGGAAGTTGGTTTTACTCGCACATACTTTGTGGGATTTGCCTGAAACTTTCCAAGCTTGATAAAATTGTCCTCCCAAGTATAAATATATGTAAATATTAGATCGAGAGGTACCAGGTGGCTCCACAGCGCCCTCAAGATATGGCCATGTTAAGATAAAAGTGCTTGAATGTTCATGAAATTTGGTGTGATCATTGCATTTGTCATTCCCCGCAATTGTTAATTTTTGAAATTTTTTTTGCCAAACAGGAAGTGAGCTGTGAGCTATTTCCTTCGTATCTCCAAATTTTACGAACACACATTTTAAGCCTTAGAATGCTCCAAAACTTGCAAAAACCTTGCAAAAATTAAAAATGTCTTATTCTCTTCAATTTCATCCATCAATTGGCACTAAATGTGGCATTTTGGCTCTATAGCGCCCCCAATAATATTAATAAAAGAATTGCTGTTTTGGAAGTCTAAACATGCTGGAAAATTAAAAAAAATCAACACACTTATGGAGCTCGATATTACGATTACTATGTTGTAGATTTTGCGCACAGGCATGTCAAAATGGTTTCATAGCGCCCTCCAGAAAATTTTTGCACTCCACTCAGGAAACCACATTGTACGTGGTCCAGCAGTGTCCAATGGCTCTGAATGGACACCTGCACCCATCAAGATCTGGCTGCCACCCCAACGTGCACGAGGGGTGCGAGGTCCCTTTCAACGCTGCTTGCAGCTTTAATTACTTTTATTATTGGTTACACTATATTTCACGGGGTCCCTTATCCAATGTATCTAGACCTTATTAAATACAGTGTAATAACCAATGAATTAATATTTTAATGTAATGTCATATTGAGTCGTAATTAAACAAAAATATTGGTTATTTATATCATTAAAAACCAATATTCTTGTAGAATTAATACTGAGTACATTGCATATCCCAAAAAACCCTGTGAGGTTCCACCCTGTGAGGCATACATAGCCTAACAGGGTGGAACCTAACAGGGTGGAAATTTTTAGCCAAGTAAGCCCTAGCTCTTTGAGCTAGCAACATTTAGCGAGCACACACTCTACAGATGAACAGCACTTAAATAACTATTTTTAACTTGTATTTAAAATTATTTTATCCAAAAAACATTATCCATAATATACACTAACAGGGTGGAGCTTTAAGGTTTCCTCAAGCAGCCATGTCACACGAAATTGAGAAAAATAAAGGAGAGAGTGACTGTTGGAGCTTACCTCAGTTTTTCACTTGAATTTCCCTCCAAAAAAAAATGTTGTATCATCAAGTAAATGGCTATCGGGATTTGTAGTGTTTTTTGGGGGGTCATGAAAGTACTGACTAACAGGGTGGAAAAGGACTGCAGGGACATATTTTATATTATATAACCACAGAAAATAAATTTAGTTTCACAATTTTTACTTCTTTGTTTAATGTTAAGTAGTCCCTTGTCTATCAAATTAATAAAGAATAAGTTTTAAGTTTTGATAATTTTAAGTTTTATATTAACTGAAGAAGTTGATTACATTTCATTGGGGACATGCTAAAATTAACATGTATACCACAGAGAAAGTGCCTTAAAGAGATTAAAAAATAAAATAAAGTTATTTAACTATGTTGAAGCAATAGAACACACCTAAACACATAATACAATACATTTTTATGAGTATTTCTAAATTAAAAAAATGATAAGAGCCAGTAAATCACAGGGTCATGAATATGTGGCCCAAAACAGGAATCACGCATCTGGCAGCTTCTCACATTTGGAAGCATCCTCTTCTAGTGCCTTTCTTTTTTTAATCATGGCCTTTGCGGCCCCTCCTGGCCTCTTCTTGCCCTCCATCCACAACGCACCTCTCAGGTGCAACTACGCATAACCTGAGAATCACTCCCGCGCACGCATAGAACACGCTTGCTGATCATGCACGTCGAGTGGCAGAAAGACTATGATTGGACAATTCAGCTCCCATTCCCTGTTCCACTGTAGCCTAACTTCTGAGAGCAAAACAAGCAAAATATATAGTAGGCCTATAGGCTGTGTTTTGATCGCTTTTTACATGCCCTAATAAACATTTTATTTTTGTAACAATTTATTAAAATGCATAGGACAATGTAGCTAGGCCTACCACGTCATGAATTAAGATTTACATTGCATCTTGAGTCACCATGGGTGAGTATTTGACGATGTTGATCAGGTATATATACATATACAACGTCCTCAGCATACTCGAGAAGAAAGACGTTCAAATATGGTAATTGTTACTTATATGTTACCTGTACCTGTATGACTGAACAGTTTCATGGAAATTATATTTTACAATTCTTCATATTATAAACTAACGAAATTCGTTAGGGCAAGTAGTTTGGTGCTTTCATAGTCATGGTTTTGAGCTCAGATAGATTCCATAATCTGCTCGTATTCAGATGCTGCGGGTGGCCGGCACGGAGTGTGCTGCGGTGTCAGACATTCGGCTAAATAAAGTCAGCGATCACTCGAAGATAAAAGGCAAAGTCATAACACGCATCCACTCACTGGGTCTGAGGTTTCAGGTGGATTCTGGAGATTTTTCTTTATTCACTGAGAGCCCCATTTCATCAAAGCCCGCTGCATATCTGACTGAAATGTTTTGCATAAAGTATGAGTCCAGTGTTATTGTAGTTTTGAACTTTCACCTGGTGTTTTGTCTGAGATTTTAAATGTTGCAGTGAGCCGACTGTTGAACCTCAGTCTTGTGCATTTGATCCCTCCCTCAGACAGTACAGCGCGTCTTCATTATTTAATATTTTGAAGTAGGTATTTCCACTCACAGCTGATGTCAAAAATCGTGTTGTGTTAGTCTAGCTAATTCAGATTATAGAGCCACAAGTTACTTAACTAACAGCGTTAAGGGTCAGAAGTACTTGAATTCAGGGCGTTTTGTGATTGTTAATCATTAATTAAGGCCGATGTTATTCGCACTTATACGTGTGGCCAATGCTGAATTTTTTTTCTTGGCCACGATTATTCACTGCGCCAGTTGATGACCATTTCAATTTTTAGGACGTACCGCTTAAAATATTTTTTCTTGGGCAAATTTATCTTTGGACACATTAAAATATGTGTGAGCATTGGAGCAATGCGCATACTGGCCACGCTTATAAGTGCATCTAATACAAAGTTCGATCAATTTTTGTGTTTGGATGCACTTAAATAAGAGCGAATAGTAAGTTTGATTAATTTAAGTATTCTCTTTCCCTGCACGCATGCACACACAGCTGCTCCGCCTGCGCACTGTTGAATATGTTTTAAGAAAGCAAATTAGGCCTACATATTTTATTATTATAAAATAATATAATAATAATATTTTTAATTATTCTCCATTATCTTATAAATATTTTTAAATGTTTTTTGACCTGTTTCCCCTTTTTCCATTTCCCGGGAAAGGGGAAATGGTTTGGAGGTCAAATACCGGGAATCCTCATCCTGCCAGTCGACTCAGGTCAACTTCCATAACCTGCCAATGTCGACCTGAGTCGAAATGCAGCGGCGGCTCATGTGCAGTCATGATATTAAAAAATAAAGGACAGTAGGCACTACTGTATATTCTTGCCTACATGAATATGGATTATTTTCGCATTCAGATAACGTGATCCCGCCGGGTGAAAACCCGATTGAAACCGCGCAATCTCATTTTGATATAAAGACTGTCAAGTAGACCCATGAGATGTGTAAATGATGGGTTACATATTGAGGTTTCAAAATTGTGTTCAAAAACGTATTTATAACATCATAGTGAAATTCATGAATTTATTGACACTACGTTTATATTTTTACAGAGAATTGCCGGTAGTTCGTTTGTGCAACAAGACTTGTTTCAATTGGCTTTTAGTTTACCTTTGGCTAAACACCCGATAGTTTGGTTGTTTGTATTGAGGAATGTCTTTTCTACCATTGAAAATGAGTGTAGACCAAAATGTCAACGCGCACCATTGTCAGGAAGGTAAGCGCAGAGACATGAAACTGCATGGCGATTTAGGGGGTGTCTGCGTGTCAGGTTAAAAAATATCGCTTTATTTAAAAAACCAATCACGATCATCCATTCGATCGCCGATATGCGATCTGATCGAAAATCGCCTCATCCCTAAATAGATGGTAAATGTCTGGCCTGTCAGGCCATTCTGAACAAGTAATTCAAGATGCAGTTAAAATGTCTGATACTTTGAAAATTGGCACTTTTAAATTCTATGTAATTTAATGCAGTCACAGTACTGTGTCCACATAACATTTGTTATTATCTTTAAAATGGTGCAATTACACTGCCAGGCTAATTGGGGGAGAAAAGTCTCACACTATAATATTTTGTTGGGCCACCTTTAGCTTTGGTCTTTCCACACACTCATCATGGTTTTGTTTCGATGATTTTATTTGATGCGAAAGCATTTATTTCCGACCAGATTTGCATTAATTTGTGGTCAAGATGCTGTATTGAGGATGGTAGAGTCAAACTTCGTTCAGCCCTCTCCAGCACATCCCAAAGACTTCCAATTGATCAAGGTCCAGGCTCTTAGGTGACCAATCTCATGTGTGAAAATGATTCCTCCTGCTCGATGCACCACTCTTTCACAATTTGGGCCTGATAAATTTTGGCATTGTCGAAATGGAATAGGCTGTCTGGGTTTGGAAAGTCCATTGATGGGTTAGTGGTCATTCGGTATACTCAGGTAAAATACTGAATTCATTTTATTTCTGCAGAACAGTAGTCGAGTTTCCATCTCACTATTCTCATGCGCATTTTGAAAATTCGCATTTTAAAAAGATGATGGAGATGGCAAAATGCAAATAAATTTCAACGACAGTGAGATATGTCTTCCGACATAATTTTATAAGAAATGAGAAGTAACACACTAAATCATTCATGATGGAGTCTGTCGGGATTCCAATTGCAGTGATGAAACGTATTCATCACTGCAATAATGATTCAGTCATAGGTGCTTGAGTATTTCTGTGTTTAAAGCAAAACGGCGACTTTTTTCACTGGCAAAGTGCATCTAAGTTACCTGCTCTGTGATGGTGCATTGAAAATGGTGGAAATAGAATAACTACTCCAAAGTCCTGGAATTAAATTTCAGTGTTGGTACCTGTGTGATCTGCTGGTTCTCTCCATATCAAGGATGGCACATGGCTCATTTTGTTGTTGATCATGGCTCTCTGTTCTCTCTCCTTTCCTGTTCTCTCACAGGGGAGGCGATTCCTCACCTTCTGTTTCAGCTGGAATGTGAAATTCATCAGCATGATTCACGGCACAATTAAAAACCAGCTGCAGTTCTTCCCCAAGTGAGTGTCTCTCAGTGACACCACATCCTCCGTGCTCGGTCTCATGTGGAATAATTTAGTGATTTGCCGTTTGTAGAGGACTTCATTATCAGTATTTTGTGTTTCCAGGCTCACTTCCGAAGGTTGTTAAGTCACTGGGGCTTTTTTTGAGCTGTGGTCTTGTATTATGTCATCAGAATCGATTAAATCAATATTTATTTGTTGTTGTCAAATTAAAGAGAGCACTTGGCCTGCTGGAATGTCACCCCCATATCTCATGTCAAAGCCTCTGCTAACTTTATCTCTAATATTAAAAATTGATGTGGAATAACAAAGATGAATGACAGGTCAAGTATCCATAAAAAAATCCAATGAAAATGTTTGTGACAAATAAACTTTCTTTTTTCACTACTCTGATCACAATGATGTGGGGGCAAATCTTGCTTAATTGACATCTGCTTTTCTGGTCACATTACTCAATTATTCTCTCATTGCTAATAACAACGGCAAGATGGCGCAAATCTTGCCGTTGGCCATACCAACCCTCAGACCACAGCCTGAAATAGACCTGTACTCACTGGTACTGACGCTTCTTATTTTTTTTCCACATAAGTACCCTTACTTTATTATTGAGCACCACCATCTCCCAGAGTCTATGAATGCTCCTCTAAATGCCTGCCTTTAGTTTTGGGTTTTTTTTTTTTTTTAAATAAATTTGATTGATTTGAACTGTGACTCTGTAAAATATGTTGCAGTCTGGGGTTCAGAGAATTGGCCTTTCACCGTTGCATGGCAAGCAAGCTCACTGCCCCCACTGGGAAGCTAGATTTTTGCTAGTCTCACAGCTCTAAAGCTGCCTGTAATATTATAAGCGCTATCAATTTTCTCCATAAATAACATCCCCTGCAATACCATCGGGCACTTGTAGCAAAACTAACAAGCTGAGCAAAATGCTAGTATAACTTGCTGTTAAGTTGGACTCCAGATTAAATTAACCTGATTTGAAATTAGCTGAAGTTGACAGCTGAGCTCACGTGTTCTGGCTTCAGCCTCAGACCAGCTGTGCCTACTGATGTTCGGAAAGGTAGATGCTGAACCAGAGCTAGAGAAAGAATCATGTCATCCACCAAAACGGGCCACTTGGCAAAACCAAAAACTTTTTCCCTGAAATGTCTGAAATGAATTACACTTGGGGAAAATGGGTACTGCATACTAGCGAACTAGTCGACAACGGGTGAATTCACACTGACACGAAGAAGACAAATGGAAGCATGTTCTAATGGCCATAATTAAACGCTAGACTGAAATTTAGTTTTTGTTTTCCATCGAAGATCTGTACTTGCACCCAGTCATAAATTATGGAGTAAGTTCTGGGGGCTTTAACAATCCAGTGTCTTATTAGAAGGTGATTAACTATGCCCTTAATTATGAGGAAACGTATTGTAATGAGGTTGACTTGATTTTCTCGCTTAATGTACCATACTGATTAACTGAATTAACTGGTTGATCCTGTTGCAATTTCAGATTCATCATCGAACATGTGGCAGAGATATATTGCAGAGCTTGGAAGAAGGCCTCTGGCCTGATTCTGCAGGTATCATCATTTTTATGTTCCCCTTTCCCCCCATCCTGAGCACAGCCAAAGACTTTAGAGAGCAATGAGACTCCGGAATATTAACCAGCTTATCTGCTTGTCCCCAGAGAGGCTCTGCCAATTGTTGCCTCGCCGAGTTGGACCTCATAGCTGGAAATGATGTAGCTGGTATTTAAAGACTGAACCGTAGGGCTCCTACACTCTGCAGATTAGGGTTGTGCGGAGGCACTACTGTTTGTATTTGTATTTGTTTTCGTGCAAAATAATTCGCATTTGGGGGGAGAGTGGGCGGGGCTAAAACCAGAAGTTTGGGGGGGGGGGGGGGGTTATTTTATTTTATTTTTTTTTTAATCATTGGATTTTAACCACATAGAAATCTAAAATTTCTGAAATTCCAAAACCACTATCTTGAGGAGAATAAACAATCAGTTATCAAATGGAAAAGGCTCAAAGTAGCTCCACACTTCATTGGTAGAATTCCGAGGGCCCTGACATGTAAAACGAGGCACTGAGAACTTTGAAAATGCACAAGTAGTTTATTAAAATAGACTGTTAATGCAGACAGTACCTTGAGGTAGTTTCCCGTCACTGCCATCTTGAAAGTCACGATAAGTCGATTGACGAGCACAAACCAATTTTTGCAGTCTGTTCCCCTATCCTACCTACTTGTTCATGGGTCATTCCAAGTGAAAGGACCAGATATTTCTTGGGAGTGTTGCTGCACCATTTTCAAATTGGTCTCAAATTTACATGCCACTAGATAGTCACAAAAGTACTTTCTATGCAAAATTGTAGGCCTGTAGCTCAAATAGTTACTGAGTTATGGGGGTCTGAAATTTTCAGAATTTGGGCTATAAATAGCCAAGAAAAGCCTCGCCAGGGTTTTTTGCATCTTTAAGTGGTTAATTCTCAGCCTCTAGACATATCAGAGAGCTGTAAGTTGGTATACAAGGCCTCTGCATGTAGCTAGTGCTCCACAAACATCCCCAGGTGTTTCCCTACACTCTGCAGGCCATGGGGGCTTGCTAAAAATGCCAAAAATTAAGAAAAACCTACTCGTGAATGGGGTTTGGGGCCTTAAAGGTACTAGAAATACTGCACAATAGTGTTCTAATACCCCTGGGTTCCATTCTACACAAACTTGTGTGATAACGTGGCAAACTGGAGCTTTCTAGATACCTCAGCTTGGAAAATATGAGCTAAGTTGGACAAGATTTTTAATTGGCTGTTTTTGGTGGCAAAAATCTCCGTGTGGGACAGGTGCCAGAGACCCCAACTTTTTCTAAAGACAGTCCTATCTGTCTTCTATCACTGTACAAAAAAGCAGCGGGGTTATATTTGTAGTTACTGAGATATTCTTATTCAAAATGGCATGGGTGATGCCAAAATTGTTTTCTGCTTTTCAGTACTTTAAATTGGGATACAAGTATTAGTAGTCATTCCAATGGCAGTATTATGTATATTTTGTTCTTTTTGAAATGTTAATTGTTAAAGATGACTACTTTCAAAAAGTATAATGCCCTTTTTGTGTCACAAGGTCTAGCTTGGAGGCATCCCTGTAGATATGTTGTCACCGATTTGTAATGCATACATGTACATGTACATACATGTAATTATAATATACACATACATATACAAATTTCATGTCCTAACTTGAATTTTCATGATTAATTTTAAAATAGCAACAATCATTTCGAATTTTAAGATATTTAGTATCAGTGCAGTGGGATTAAACATGTTAAATTTAATTGCACGATGTCATCTTACTAGCAAAATAACCTGTTCCTAAGTTATGTTAGTCTGTTAGATACGAAGCTCTGAAAGGACTTTTCAACTTCTTTTCTTGCTTTTGAGTCAAGCTAGTACATGTACATGTATGCATTGAAAATCGGTGTCAACATATCTACAGGGATGCCTCTAAGCTAGACCTTGTGACACAAAAAGGGCATTATACTTTTTGAGTAGTCCTCTTTAACAATTAACATTTCAAAAAGAACAAAATATACATAATACTGCCATTGGAATGACTACTAATACTTGTATCCCAATTTTAAGTACTGAAAAGCAAAAAATGATTTTGGCATCACCCATGCCATTTTGAATAAGAATATCTCAGTAACTACAAATATAACCCTGCTGCTTTTTTGTACAGTGATAGAAGACAGATTCAATTCAATTCAATTTATTTTGTATAGCGCTTTTCACAGAGACTGTCACAAAGACGCTTTACAGTGAGAGTTTAAAGAAATAAAAAGGCAGTGCCCAGCCTATTCCCCACTACAGCAAATGAGGCAAAAAACTCCGAGTAGGGAGAAAAATCCTCCAACAGTGGTGAGAAAAAACTCCCCAGTGGGAAGAAATCTCAGGAGGAACCCGGCCATAGTGGGGGAGCCCATCCTCCACGGGCTAGCTAATTAAGAACAAAAAGTAAAATGGAGTGAACGACAGAGGAGTTCCATTTAAGTCCATCTAAAGTGGCAACGGTAGCTTCAGAAAGTGGCAAGTCGAGGATGGTGCAGGACTGGACCAGGGCCAAACCGGATCGGATCAGGACAGCAGGACAGCAGCAGCCAGCGCTCATGGTGAGGGACAGGGCTCATACGGTCCAGGACTCAGGGAAGTGGAGGGAAGATCCTCGGAAAGAGACAGAGAAGAAAGGGGTGTGAGGCACTGGATAACTACTGCATGATAATAAAAGTACCGTCCTCTGGCATGTGCCAAGTGAGAAGTTACAAGGAGACTGGTCAGGAAACAGTCAACACCCCTCCATCCACTTCCTGCAGCACAGAGGCCCAACACTTATTCCAGGCTGTTAGATCACTTTTCATTTTCTAAACAATAGTACCATATGGACCTCCCCGGTGACTAAGGCTATAGCAAGCCCCACTGGTGCCGTGTAAGTGCAATCTCAGTGCCACCGGTTCCACATGGATTTAAGCAATTTTAACGACCAAAAGCTAGTAACCTTCATCCATTTAATGCAGCGCAGAGGCCCTGAATTCCATCCGACCAAGGCTGTGTAATTTTTCAATCAGATACCACCAACACCATGTGGACCTACCCGGTGACTAAGGCCGTAGCAAGCCCCACCGGTGCCGTGTAAGTGCTATCTCAGTGCCACCGGTTCCACATGGATTTGCGTAACACTACACCAGTACCATATGGACCTCCCCGGTGACTAAGGCTGTAACAAGCCCCACTGGCACCGTTAATGCATGCTCAGTGCCACCGGTTCCACATGGATTTACTTAACTCAGGCTTCCAATATCTTATGAACCCATCAACTAGGTTTTAGTCAGTCCCATCCGAGCCAAGTAATGTTTTATACATAATGATCTAATCATGATCTAATCATAGGCTTGACTAAAAAGGTAAGTTTTTAGCCTACTCTTGAACACAGAGACCGTGTCTGAGGCCCGAATGTCTGTTGGGAGATTGTTCCACAAGATTGGGGCTTTGTAGGAGAATGCTCTCCCTCCAGATGTAACTCTAGATATAGTTGGAATTTTCAAATATCCAGCACCTTGTGAACGAAGTAATCTTGGAGGGGAGTAAGGAATGAGAAGTGCACTAAGATATTCTGGGGCCAAATCATTTAAGGCTTTGTAGGTAAGCAGTAGAATTTTATATTCAATTCTAAATTTGACAGGCAGCCAGTGAAGATTTTTGAGTACTGGGCTAATGTGGTCATATTTCTTCGTCCTGGTCAGCACCCTAGCAGCAGCATTCTGCACTAATTGAAGGCGATTCAGGATAGAACTGGTGCAGCCTGACAGTAAAACGTTACAGTAATCCAGCCGAGAGGACACAAATGCATGAACCATTTTTTCGGCGTCCTGAAGAGACAGCATTTTTCTCAGCTTAGATATATTTCTAAGATGAAAGAAAGCCACTTTTATTATGTTGTTAATGTGACAGTGCAGAGAGAGATCTGAATCAAGGGTGACACCAAGGTTTTTAACAACAGCTTTTGCAGAAACCCGGAGACTGTAGACGTTGAGAGAAAACTTGAGGAATGAGTCTCTGAGTGATTTGGGACCAATTACCAATATTTCAGTTTTATCTGGATTTAAAGAGAGAAAATTCTGTGTCATCCATGCTTTAACGGCTTTAAGACACATCTCTAATCTAGTTAGTGGATCGATTTCACCTGGTTTAAAAGATATATAGAGCTGCGTGTCATCTGCATAACAATGGTACTTCACGTCATAACTACTTATGATGCTTCCAAGGGGAAGCATGTATAAGGAAAACAGCAGAAAACACCAGAACAGATCCTTGAGGTATTCCAAAGTTCACCTTGGAATACTCAGAGGAATTACCATTTACTCTGACAAACTGACATCTATCAGAAAGATAGGACTTAAACCATGAAAGGGCGAGTCCAGAAATACCAACCAGATTTTCTAGCCTGTGAAGAAGAATATGGTGGTCTATCGTGTCGAAGGCAGCACTTAGATCTAGTAGGACAAGGACAGAGATGCGGCCACAGTCCATGGAGAGAAGTAGATCATTCATTACTACAGTGAGGGCTGTTTCAGTGCTATGATGTTTTCTAAAGCCAGATTGAAACCTATCATTTACCTTATTTGTTTGCAAGAAGCAAGTGAGCTGTTGGGCAACACATTTCTCAAGGATCTTGGATAGAAATGGAAGGTTTGAGATCGGCCTATGATTGGCCAAAACTGTTGGATCTAAATTTGGTTTTTTGAGTAGAGGCTTAATTTCAGCAATCTTAAATGAAGTCGGAATCAAACCTGAAATCAGGGAAGAATTGATTATGTGCAGAATTTGACTGCCAAGAATGGGCAGGAGTTCCTTCAGTAACTTACTTGGGATGGGATCTAAGAGACAAGTTGTTGATTTGGAAGTAGCGACCAGTTTGGCAAGTTCGCTCGGGGATATGGGAGAGAATGAATTAAATTGGTTTATATGCATAGCATGAGGTTTTAAGTTAAGGCCTTCACCAACTGCCAGGGAAGCACTAATATTTTCTCTAATTTCAATTATTTTGCCACTAAAGAATTTTAAAAAATCATCACTGCTGCAGGATGGTGGAATTTGCGGGGAACTTGCAGCATGGTTGTTTGTTAATTTGGCCACTGTTTTGAACAAGAATCGAGGGTCATTTTTATTTTCCTGTATAAGATTTGCAAAATATGACGACCTAGCAACAGACAAAGCCTGCTTATACACAACAAGGCTCTCTTTCCAAGCACGGTGGAATACCTGGAGTTTAGTGCAGCGCCATTTGCGTTCTAGTTGACGGGATTTTTGCTTTCGAGTCCGCGTCCGGTCAGTGTACCATGGGGCTGGTCTCTTATTCTGAGTAGCCTTTTTAAATTTCAATGGGGCAACTACATCAAGTGTACTACGGAGGGCATTAGCAAACTTACCTGCCATTTCATCAATACAGAGGGGGCTGGCTGGATAATCAAGATAAGTTGGTAGTACTTCAATGAATTGTGAAGATGTTGTGAAGATGGAACTGTCTTTTAGAAAAAGTTGGGGTCTCTGGCACCTGTCCCACATGGAGATTTTTGCCACCAAAAACAGCCAATTAAAAATCTCGTCCAACTTTGGGAGCTCATATTTTCCAAACTGAGGTATCTAGAAAGCTCCAGTTTGCTAAGTTATCACACAAGTTTGTGTAGGATGGAACCCAGGGGTATTAGAACACTATTGTGCAGTATTTCTAGTACCTTTAAGGCCCCAAACCCCACTCGCGAGTAGGTTTTTCTTAATTTTTGGCATTTTTAGCAAGCCCCCATGGTCTGCAGAGTGTAGGGAAACACCTGGGGATGTTTGTGAAACCACACGGAATGACCCTCATGCTCGTCAATCGACTTATTCTGACTTTCAAGATGGCAGCGACGAGAAACTACCTCAAGGTACTCTCTGATGTGTGGAGCTACTTTGAGCCCTGTTAATGATGTAAAAATAGCGATTTCTTTGCATGGCAATGCTATGCCCCATTTACTACCATTGTAAGCCTGTTGGGAACTTCGGCTAAAAAGCCCTATATTTTGAAAAGTTGGGTGCGTACGGAGGTGGGGTAGTCGACAAAAGTTAGAACTTGTTATCATGTTTCAATACACCCCAAGTCAATTTCACACCCTATAAGCCAAATTTAAATTAAAATAAAAAAAAAAATCTAGGGTGCCAAAAACATTGACACATTGCATGCGATATAAAAGGGTGTGTGTGCCAACTGAATTTTTTTTTTCTTCTTGCTTAAATTTCAGGAAATAGAGACGATCTGTATCCAAGACTTCATGCAGTATGGTGTGCTTTTACACCGGAAATCCCCTGTCCATGGCAAAGTCAGGCAGGTAGTACAACTGATGATCGGGCTGTGTATGATGATGATGATGATGATGCTGCTGCTGCTAGTGGACAAGTTTGTTGCTGCGCTGCTGTCTTCTGTGTCCTCTCCTCTGCTTGCTCTTAATGGTGAATGTTGGATATTGTGTTCCTTTCTTACAAGTGAGAGAACTGGTGTCACTGCTCCTACAGATCAGTTGAAATTGAACTGTGGCACAGTGGTGTTGGGATATGAACGCTCTGGACTACCAGTCTGGTGCCCATTCGCACGTCTGTAATGAGAAGCTGGATTGCTGCTGCTTTGCTGTGCTGAAGGTGTTGTTTGTCAAAGACCGTGCTGGGCTCTGGCAGAGCAGCATCTGAACCTTTAGTGTTAATGCGAATGCCGTTTTTCTGTCTGTTCAGATTCTGAGCTACTTTCATAAGCAGAAGCTGCGGCAGGGCGTGGATGAGATGCTTCACAGACTCTACAAACCCATTCTGTGGAGAGGCCTGAAGGTATTGCACTGTTATGGATCTCCCACAAAGCAGCTTACACAATTTGGGCTGAGAGTTCATCTGAACAAACAAATTATTTTTCGTGGTGGTAAGAACAGATGGACTAAAGTACCTAGAAGTTATGCCTGGAAATGTCTTCCCATGAGTGCGTATGTGAATCCTTAGACTGCCCACTTGCCCTTTAACACTCTTTAATAGGGCCTGTTTTCCAATGCATCGAACCTGTGATTTAAATTAGTGACTTTGGCACAATTGCAGCTTAAAATAAATTTTTCATTGTTTCGACAAATGAGACTGCATGTTTTTTAATAAAATTGCTGTGGTATGTTAGGCTGGGCAGTATATCGATATCATGACATCCAAAATTCCTGAAGATATTTTATATCATAATGGCATGATGGGAGAAAAATGTTTTTTTTTTTTTTGTTTGTTTTTTTTTCCCCTGTTTTCAAAGGCTGCTTTACAGTTATTGGATGCAGTTTACTGCATTTATTACACTGTTCTAACTGTTGCCTGAACCTTTGCCTGTTTGGTCATCATATCCACATTACATTGTGCAAGTATTTTGTGAAATCACCGAAAATACAGTCACAATATAAATATCAAGATGTTCAGTCAAAGATGTTGCAATATTTTACCTTGTCCATATCGCCCAGCCCGAATGGGATGTCTGCTTGTGCTGGCAGACTTGGTGTAACTTCTGGAGGATCCTCTAAAGATTTGTGACTTGATTGCTCGTATCTTGGCCACACAGGCGATTAACTCTGAGGTGCGGGCCAATGCAGCCCTGCTCTTCACTGAGGCCTTTCCTGTGCGGGACCCGAGTCTCAGCTGTGAGAAGATGGACAGCGCCATCCAGAGGCAGCTGGACACAATGTTTGTGAGTCAAAAAGTACACGAGGATATAAAGTGCTCAAGTTTTGGCTTTAGTGTCGTTTCGGCTCATGTTACATATTGAGAATTCATTGAATCTCCACTAATAGATCTCCTAATAGACAATAGTCGGGAGATACTATGGTTTAGCTCCGGGGCCGCTGCCGCAGAGATTCTCTGTTCCAGTCTCTGGAGGCTTCAAAGTTTATAGGATTTTTCTCGAAATTTGCATGGTCAAAGATGCTTATTTGGCAATGCTCAAAATCAATTCTCGGCAATTTACAACAGCCAATATGGCCGCCGGTAGCCATTTTGTCAAAAAAATTTTTGGTTTTTTTGCAGATTTTGTATTTTCTGCTCATTTTCAGCCACATTTACATATATATATACATGTACAGGAACGCATATTAATGCCGTAGCAAAAGTAAAAACGGTAACATTGCGGCTGTAAAAATTTGCAAGTGATCTCATGGGGATCGGGGAGATGCACGACTCAGTCCCTGTAGCGACCAAGTTATCTAGTTGAATTTGAATAGATTAAAATCAGGCAACTGTGGTACAATCATCTGGCACTTTATGAATGGTGATAAGATGCACTTTCACTCAAGTAATATTTGCTGATAAGTCTGCCAACTGAGATATGCCATGTAATGTTCACAAGGCTGGTTAGTAGCTGCTAATGATGCTGCTAATTTGAACACATCTGTTTGTGTCGATCAGACTCTTCTGGAAGACCCCCAGCCATTAGTCCGCTCCACGGCAGTCCTGGGCGTCTGCAAAATCCTGTCAAAGTACTGGGAGATGATCCCTCCCACCATCCTGACAGATTTCCTGAAGAAGCTGGTGATGGAGCTGGCGGCAGACGTGAACTCGCCCGACGTGCGCTGTTCTGTGTTTAAGGTGGTGTCCCCGCGTTCTGTGTTTAAAGTAGACTTGTATTTTTTTGAAACTTTATATAAGATTCTCATAAAGAATAAGACAAAATACCGCACACACCAGGGTACTTTTGGCAGCACTTTGATTCAAAAATTACATTTTAGAAAAGGGAAGCGAATAACGCATTTCGAATTAGCTTCATCAGATTCGCTCTGTGCTGATAAACAGCAGGTGCGTCTTTGTAAAACCAGCGGGTGCTAATTGACTGGAAACGGAAACACAATCAATATCAGAATATATAAATATACAAATACAAAAATAAAACATTGCAAAGACACTAATAGGAGACTCAAAAAATATGCAAAGGGCCAAAGGCTATCTCCTCTAGAGATTAGATACAATATAATATCAAAATGTTTTATCATAAATATAATTCTCGTACACAATGCGAAGAGATACACAATGTTAAGAATATTTCCTGCCGTGGAGTCAAGTTGGGACCGATGAAGTGACACACCAATGACCACTTTCCAATTGAAAAGGCTTTTATTACAATGCGCAAGGGAGGATCCTAGAGTCCGCCGTAGCCTTCGTAGAGAATCCTGACACACTGTTCACATCTCTGGGTTTAAGTACAAGATCCGTGGTAGAGCAAGTGGTGGATGTAACACCTTCCCATAGACATCCAGCCAAACTTACAGGATGTTGATATTACCTTTGATCATGTACCTTCCTTCTGAGTACAATACAGCAATTACCAAGTGTGACCAGGTGCCAGGCGCCCCCCACTATGGGAGGATATTGATGTGAGTGCGTGTGTGTGTGTATTGGGGGGGGGGGCTGGGGTAAGCAAGGGGAGGGTGCTGGGAATGAGTGTGTGTAGGTGTGTGTGAGTGTGGGTGTGGGGTAAGCGAGGGGAAGGGACTGAGAATGGGTGCGTGTGTGGATCTGTGTGTGCTGAGAGAAAAACCTTAATCCAATAGCTCAATTCTATCAACAACATACTGGAAATTTCATCTTTAAAAATGCAGAGGATATGCTGATACTATAAGACTCATCACAAGGTAGAAAAAAGAAAAAAACATTGAGAATCCACCTTTCTGTATAAGGGAGGGGCAGGAAGGGGCTGTGTTGGGAAAGGTTTAAGTGGGTGACTATTTTTCTGCGAAAGAAGTCACCTTAAATTACAAAAGAATAATCTAGTTAGACACATGAATTACAGAAATGAAATCGAATCCAGTGTCTAATTCAACCCATGCAGCTCCAAAAAGTTGAGAGTATATATCCAATCTGCTTCCCTTTTTAATAATTGATTTATGATATTACCACCGCTGGGGTTAGGAGTAACTCTCTCAATCCCTACAAATTTAAGGGAAGCAGCAGAACCATGATTTCTTTCCTTGTAGTGCCTCGCAGTAGCATAATCCATATTCCCATTCCTTATAGCTGCTTACTGCTCTGCAATTCTCAATTTAAGATGACGCTTTGTTTGACCCACATAGATAAGACCACAGGGACACTTCAACATATAAATGACATGTGTAGACATTTAATTGATAAACTCTCTAATCTTATACTTTTGACCTGAACGAGGATAACAAAACGCCTCCATATCATAAGTATTAGAACAATGCGTACATCTGCCGCATTTATAATTACTATAAATCTCTTTGGGAAAATATCTTCATATTATATTTTGTATCTAATCTCTAGAGTAGATAGACTTTGGCCCTTTGTATATTTTTTGAGTCTCCTATTAGTGTCTTTGCAGTGTTGTATTTTTGTATTTGTATATTATGTATCCAGATATTGAGTCCGTTTCCATTTCCTGTCAATTAGCACCTGCTGGTTTTAAAAAGACGCACCTGCTGTTTATTCGCACAGAGCGAATCTGATGAAGCTGATGTACAACACATTATTCGCTTCCCTTTTTTTAAATGTCATTTTTTAATAAAAGTGCTGCCAAGAGTATCCTGGTGTGCGCTGGTATTTTGGCTTATTGTTTATGAATTTGTCCTGCACCAGCCAGCACTTGGGACACAGTGCTGTGCACGTGGTGTCCACTGTTTTTGAAAAGATTGTCACATTTGGTATTATCTGAAAGGGCATGCAATACTCTCTCTCTCTATCAACATTTTTCACCCGGAGATGATAATGGAATAGCATAATCATGGTTGTTAAACAGGCTTTTAGCATCCCCCAATATCGCCCTTGAGCAGCACTGTCGAAAGGGCCAAGAGCTGTAACATACCGTGTTGGATCGTGACACACAGGCTATCTTATGTGTATTTTACATTGCAAGCAAGACGTCGAAATCCACTAAAATATTTTTCAACCCCTGCTTGACTTGGACATCGACTATAGAGTACAAGATGATATTTTGAGCCGTTAGCAAGTCCAAATCCAGACAATTGTGATACAAAGTAGCCACTCACCAGTTCCACCGTCCAAGTTTGAGATTTGAGTAAAGTACTCTGGGAATCGTCAAATGTACATGATTTCAGATATGCAAAGCCAATTGTGCGCTGCTCTAATGCTCTAAAAAGGTTACCGGGCACTAGCGCGACCAGAGCTCCAGTCTGGGCTGCGGTGTTCACTACTACTAAGTGGCGCCTTAAAGCTGCAGTTGGGAAGTCTTATAAAAGTAACTTTTTGTCATTTTTGCTAAAACTGTAACTGTCTAGTCAGTAGTACATAAAACTAGTACTCTGTAATTTAAAAAAGGCTCCTATCAACCCACATACGGCTCCTACTGCAATTTAAAAGAATCCTTCGGACTGACCAAAAACAACCAATTAGAGCCAGGATGGTGTCTGACAGCTGTTAAACAGTGCTCATGCACGCGCTGCAGACAGCCTCCTCCCCCTTCCTCCTCAGTTCACGCCAGTGCTCAGTCAAGCTCAAATTTTCGAGGGAGGGTTCAGGAGCTTAGAGACACTAATGGAACAACAACTGCCATCAGCGAGGGGAAAAAAAAAACACTGATGACAATCTGGCCAAGCAGCAGCATTAATTGTTCACTTAATTGCCTGGAAGGAAGGAAAACCAGGACTGTATTTGGATTCGAGGGCCGGATTTGGAGAGCCCTGCTGTAGTGCATGTGATGTTACTGTGATGTTGCAGTCGGGCTAACGTTAACTTGTTTCAGATGCTAGGGCTAACGTTACTGGCGTCGTGTTATTAGAAAGTAGCAGAAAATATCTTTATGAAGTGACCTGCCAGTCTTATCGGTTGTGTTGTTGTCCCTATAAATATGTGTAACGTTACAGCGAGTTGAGTGACTGCAAAAACTGCTGTTGTAAAAACTGGTGTACCTACTTGTCGCCAAAATTACCTTCATTCAATGACGAGTTCTGAAATGCTGTTGCCAAGTGACGGTGCATAGACCTCAGGACTCCAGAGTGCGACCAAAATTTTTAAGAGTGCGACTAATAATTTTGCTAGGTCGCACTGGTGCACCTGATGATGCTCAGGTTAAAACTTAAATTTAATTCGCAAGCGCATCATCGCTCTGTGTTCTCCTGTGACCGAACTCTCACACTCATCATGGTAGGAACATTTCGTGTTCTAAACCAATAAGAGACAGAGCTCGGGCGCGTCTTTGCCTCTGATTGGTCCTGTAAGTTGTGAGTGTTAAAAGCGCCAGAGTGGCTGACTAACTGAAACGAAAAAATAAACTAAACGAAACGAGGGAAAAAAAGAGAGGCCGAAATATTGAAAGTTTTTTCATTAAGAAAACTAAGCCCGCAACCAGCCCTACCACTATAATCCCATCCATCCCCACTACAGAGTGTCCATCCCGTCATGAAACGGAGCCGGTCCCTGATGAGATGCCACGCCCCAGTCCTTCGGCAACAACATCGGATTCGGAACCAGAGGAGGTGTCAACCGAGTGTGGGATAGAGCCCGGCTCTGAGACCCAAATTAAAAAGGCCGAAATATATTCCTTCAGAAAGGACTGGCTGAAACAATTTCCCTGGCTGAAGTACAACAAAGGACGTAACGCAATGCACAGCGTGTACTGTCAGGAGTGCGGTCAGAATATGGCCGGAAATATTGCATTCGCGAGCGGATCAACAACGTTTCGTATTGAAACTTAAAAAAAAAACATAATATGTATAAAAACACACGTTGTGCAGTGACAAGTGCGCACAGAAAGTGGCCCTTCTTCTAGCTGCATTTCAGTGGCAGAGAGTAAGGCCCGGGCCACACTGCCGGCTGCTGCGTTGCGTCTTCCGCAGGTCGCATGCGTCTTTTTCGTTTCGGTTCCCATGTTATTCAATGAATAGATAGCTTAGTGTGTTCACGCGACAAGGGGTTTCTTACGGTGTGTTGCATGCCTGGTGCCCAGGTAGGAGACCTCCTGGAGCGTGCGGACAAGCTCCTGGCCAGAGTGGGGAGGGATCCAGTTGTCATGGTCCATGTTGGGACAAATGACATGGGTAAGGGTAGGTTTGAGGTTCTGCAAGGCAAATTTGTGAAATTTGCTGAGAAGCTTAGGAGCAGATCCTCAACGG
Source organism: Gymnothorax reevesii (assembly GCA_029721435.1). NCBI lineage: Eukaryota > Metazoa > Chordata > Actinopteri > Anguilliformes > Muraenidae > Gymnothorax > Gymnothorax reevesii. Next base: position 61,788,546 of record CM056575.1, read on the forward strand.
TAGTGGTCTCCGGGATTCTACCGGTACCACGTGCAAACAGAAGTAAGCAGAATTTTATCTGGAGGTTTAACACGTGGCTACGAACCTGGTGTAGGAAAGAGGGGTATAGGTTTAAGGGGCACTAGAACTTTTTCTGCGACAGGGGTGACCTGTTCAAGCCTGATGGGCTGCACCTGAACCGGAGGGGTACCTTTGCACTGGGCCAGCGTTTGTAGAGGGTAGCACAGGATTATTTAAACTAGGGACTTGGGGGGCAGGGAGGTTAGTGTGTGTTACACATGGGGAAATGCAGACTGCCCCGATGGAAGCTGACGACGTAACATGCACTATCGATGTTTTACTTTTAAAGCAACAAAGCGTAGTGGGGGGCTCGAGGCGGCGGCCACATGGGAAATCAAGGGGGAAGAGCATTTGTAATAACCTGAAATGTTTTTATTTAAATGCAAGAAGCATAAAAAATAAATTTCCAGAGCTTGAGGCTGTAGTGATCAGTTAGGCCTATGACATAGTTGGGATTACAGAGACATGGCTGTGTGAAGAGGATGGAGATGAATATAATATAGAAGGTTATAAGCTCTTTAGGAAGGTTAGATGTAATAGGCGAGGAGGGGGCCAAGCACTCTATGTGAACGAAAACATTAATGTACAGGAAATTCCCAAAATTGAACATTCCTTGCCCAGTGAAGATATCTGGGTCAGGCTCATTGGCAAACACGAGACAGGTTTAAACATGGGAGTATGCTATCGACCACCAGCTTTGGACAGTACAGTCAATGAAATGCCTTTTAGGGGCATTACGCAAGCTTGTAGTGGTGGTGGGACTATTATCATGGGAGACTTAAATTATCCTGGTATCAATTGGGAAATGGTGAAAGGACAGGGTAGGGGGGAGGAAGAATTTCTAGATGTTATAAATGATAATTTCTTGGTGCGGTATGTTAATAAACCTACCAGAGAGAAGGCAATTTTAGACTTAGTGCTCTGTAATGACCCAGATAGCTGAAATAAAATAGGTGACACTCCTGGACTGTAAGTCTGTAAATGAGATGTGGGAAAGATTTAAGGGGGTTTTACTTGAATCACATGCAGAGGCGTCCAAAAGTAAGCTGAAAAAGCAGAATCCTCAGTGGATGAACAAAAGTATTCGTAGGATTTTGAGGGAAAAGAGGAATCTTTATAAGAAGTACATAAAGGATAACAATGAGAATACTAAGGCTGAATACTGTAATATGTGGGCTGTGGTCTAAAAAGAGCTGAGGAATGCTAGAAGACTGTATGAAAGACAAATTGCAGAGGGAGCAAAAACTAGCCCTAAACGCTTCTTTCAGTACTGTTGCAGAAAAAGGAAAGTTAAAGAGCAGATTAAGTGCATAAAGAATAAAAATGGATCCCTGCTATATGATGATAATATTGCGGATGCCTTAAACAGTTACTTTGTTGACAATTTTACCTCAGAGGGGGTCTTTATTTGGCCAGAGGGCATGTCAAATGCTCAAGATTATTTAGCGGAAATAGAGGTTTGGGATAACTAAGTATTAGACAAGTTGCATAAACTAAAGGCAGATAAGGTGGCGGGTCCTGATGGCTTATATCCTAGAGCAGTGATTCCCAAAGTGTGGGCAGCGGCCCCCTAGTGGGCCGTGGTGGTACTGCAGGTGGGCCGTGAGAGGTCATTAAAAATATGATTCATTTTTGCAAATATGATTTTTCATTATTTTTATTGTAAAATTTTTATTGCACGATTTTAAAAAATATTTAGAAGTAATAACCTATTGAGTGTTATTGACCTCACAATATTTTAGGAACCTTATATAGTTTATGATCGGAACGTAGCTTTCTGGTCATCATGACCGGGGGTCATAATCGGAGGAGCACGTGTTGTGTTCGATAATTAATTCTGTTTTGTGTGTACACCACAGATTAAAAGTTTGGGCTTCCTTTTATCCCCCTGCTTTCATTTCAATCTTGAATATTAATAATAAAAATAATAATAATAATAGTAATAATTATAATAAATAAATAAATAAAAAACAACAGCAATTGTTGTTGTTTTTTATTTATTTTATTTTATTTATTTTAACAACAACAACAATTATTGTTGCTGTTAAGTGTTCTGAGAATGCATAATTTCATCTATGTACTGTTTATAGGACAAAGGTGGGCCGCGGACATTTTTTAGATTTTCAAGTGGGCCCTGATTTGGAAAAGTTTGGGAACCCCTGTCCTAGAGTGCTCAGGGAAGCTGGTGAGTTCATCTTTTAGCCGCTATCCGCCATCTTCAGACGGTCTTTAGAAACTGGAGAAATACCAAATGATTGGAAACAGGGCAATATAATACCAATATATAAGAAAGGGGACCGTACCGAGCCAGGAAATTACAGGCCAGTGAGTTTAACTTGCATTTCGTGGAAAATATTGGAATCGATCATAAAAGATGAGCTGGACTTATTTCTTGAACTTAGCAGTATCTTGAGGGATAGCCAACATGGTTTCCTGAAGGGAAGGTCATGCCTAACAAACCTTCTGGAATTTTTTGAAGAGGCCACCAGGACTTACGACCAGAGCAGGGCTTATGACATCATATACTTGGATTTTCAGAAAGCATTCAATACAATACCGCATAAGAGACTAATTTTTAAAATGAGCTCCATTGGAGTTACAGGAGGTATTCTGAAGTGGATTCAAAACTGGTTACAGGACAGAACACACAGAGTAGTGGTCAGTGATGTCTCATCTGAGCTAGGTATGGTGGGGAGTGGTGTCCCCCAGGGATCGGTGTTGGGACCACTGCTGTTCCTCATTTACATTAATGACCTTGATAGGAATATTGAGAGCAGATTGGTTAAATTTGCAGATGATACTAAATTGGGGGGTTTGGCAAATAGTTTAGGGTCCACTAAAGTGATTCAGGACTATTTGGATAGAATCCAGAATTGGGCGGAACTTTTGCAAATGAAATTTAACCTAGCAAAATGTAAAGTTGTACATGTAGGTAATAAAAACATTAGACGGGATTACTTCATGGGAGCTTTTAAGAGGACATGAAACAACAGAGTAGACACCAACATAGGATATGTGTATTTATTTAAAACATACTACAGAAATAAAACATTTTTAAAAATCAGCCTTTTTAAATAAAATCAACTTTTCAAATGCATTTATGATATGTTTTGGGACGTACTCTCCGCCATCTTTATTTTACGTCAAGGCCTACATCATCGGGAGTTGTTTATTGGAGGTTCGGTTGGTTTGAGTGTTGAGTTTTCACGAATTGCAGAGGGAGGAAAAATGTCAGAGGACGAGGCAGAAAGGGTTATTTTTCAGTCATCTAACCTAATGGCTAACGCATTTCAGCCAGTGACGAGGAGGAGGATTGAGAGACCTGTTTTTGCGGATGATGAGGGAGCTGACGGAGATGGCAGCGAGGGGCGGGTCGGCAACACCTCATGGGGTACATGCGGTCAGTGCTCCGCAATGCCGGCAAGTGTGGAGTCTGTGTGCTGCCATGAAGCTGATTTGGATAATGTGCTTGGGGAGCTATCCTGAATCACCTTATCCCGCACCTTCCAGAAGGCTTATTAATGAGATAAATCCTTGTCCATTGAAGTATCAGTTTCATTTGCGTAAAGGTGGACGGTCACCACAAGTAACATGGAAAGCGATCACGACTTCTCGTGCTTCTGTTTACTCAGCGATTGAAAACAATGCATGCGTTTTTCATGATCGTTTAAATGAAATAGGACCATTAGAAACGTCTTTCTGCAATTCCATTGCTGTCAATCCCTCAGTAAAGACAAGCCTGAGAATTCCCCAGTCATAATCAATTTCCGTGTCCCTAGTAGGGAAATTCACCGGAATGCACGTGAAACTGATTAACTTAATTCACAATGACTTCGATTCCGCAAGTGACTTTCTTCAGTGCGCATTGATAGAATTATTGCTTACTACGGAGCAGGAATGTGAATGCCAGAGACATCTCTGCAGATACTGTCGTTGTGTTGTACTACTGTTGAGTGCAGCCATATAAAAGATTAAAATCAATGAAGCGGATGTTTTTTTTTTTTTTTTATGTGTGTTGGGTCGCGGTGCGGGGGGTCGAATATATTCGCACTTCACGTTGTCATATTCTAAATTCGTTCGAAGTTGTCTTTTTTAAAGGTGACAGCCCTATTACAGAGACCTACAGGTGTCATCAGCCATGTTTCCATCCGCGCATTCTTATGCAAATTAAATCATATCGAAATTAATTTCTTATGGAAACGGTGAAATTCTACTTGATTTCAAGAATATCGACACAAAGTTTATACGGTTGGTCTGATCGGATTTTCTGTCTATCGGTAAAAGGCTGATGCGATAAATGCTGATTATAAGCGTTATTTTCTGAATAAATTTGCTACTGCACCTTGACGGTGTTTTGATGCCATCGATGCCTTCTGATAATGGTTTCCCATGTTGCTAATTGCTGGCACAAAAGCACGTACAAATTGTGCAATTATCATCCTTTGTTGGTAGACGCGATCCATTTAGGCTAACCAGCTAAATTAATCAGCTAACACAACTTTTTTTTCGCTTGAAGGTTCTGTGATTCAGTGCGAAAATGAATGGAAACAGCTTAAAATGTCAGAAATCTATTTGATACTCCACTTTAGTCGCATAACAGCATGTGGCGTCATTATGGCACAACTTTCTATTCGCTTTAATGCCGTTAGATGGAAACGCATTTTCACCTGCTTTTTTTCACATGAATATGTTTGGCGACCTTCAGATAGTTCGATTGACAAGTGGATGGAAACATAGCAAATGTCCCTCATTACCCCCAGGTGCGATCCTCTCGTAGCAAAGAAACAAATTCAGGGCTCCTACCGATTCAGCCTAATGGTGAGTTATGTTTCTTAATAAATTTTACATTTGTTTTAATGCCGTTCATATCATATTTCATTGTGTTCATCTGCCACACATTGAAGGCCGGTCCGTGAAATTATTGTCTTATAAGCAATTGATGGGATGATCGTGATTGAGATTGAACTGGATTGTTGAACATTTGCTGTTCGTATAATTATCTCTCTCTGTTCTGTTGAGTAGTTACACCGTTATACGGTGGGCAGCCACTTCTGAACTAACGTTAGTGGACTGCGTCGGTCTGTCTTCCGTGCATCATAGGAAGAAAAGTTTAACACTGAGGGAGTTGCATCTGGTTTCAACCTGTTGTTTCTACGAGTCGCCAGTACTCCTGCCTCATCAAAAAACTTTTCCTCCACGTAGTCTTCAGCTACAAAGTGATCACTACAAACTCTAGTATTGCTGCTAACAGGTGGGTTCTTCCTTTTGAGTGCAGCTAGCCAACGTCGGAGAACAGGTGGTCATTTTAAGTTGCAAATTATTGATAAGTACTGGTTTCTCCCCATCTTTGATTCTGTAAAATTCATTTGAACATCCAGCGGCAATGCAAAACATGCTTTCCTTAACCCCTTTCTGCAGATGTAGTGGCCTGCGTCTATAGACCTGCAAATTTAAGCGCACTGTTACTGTACTCGATCTCTAGATGGCACCCCCGGATCAGTTATTGAATGTTCACAAGCAAGCAGACTTCGAACGCGGTTCTGAGTATGGGGAAGTTCACTCCACGCCGTGTTTTTCAAGCGCTGCATGAATTAAACTCCTCAGCAAAGCCTGATGTGCAAACTGGTCAGTATCCTTGCCCATAGTATCGATCCAGCAGTTTAAAAAAACTATATCTTGACACAGAAAAAAATCGTTATCCTCTGTTGCATCTTAGTTTAGCCACAGTGACCCAACAGCATTTCAATTAGTGGTTCAGAAAAATCAGTTTTCTGAGGCAAAAAAATCAACATGGTATTGATTCTCTCACATTGTACTGTCAATTACCGTAGTCACATACAAAAAAATTTGTAGTTCCCTGCCGTGGATTTACGCGTAGATTCCTTCATTGACAAATCCAGCGCATCCTTATATCCACCCGAGTACTGGCGTTGATAGCCAATCACTCAATCATACACTCAAGCTCTTCTGCTTAATTGTAGAGTTACACTCCATGCCCTCGTGAAGTTTCCCTGGTAACAATGTATTGATTGGCTCGTTTCTTATCCAATTCCCGAGTGTTTAAACATTTTAGAGTAAGTGAAACACATTGATTGGACAAACACAGAGCATACAAACCTATGCGTATCAGCAGGCTCGGTTGTATCCTGTCTACGTTATGCACATTACGCGGCTAAAATAGATTTATAGAAAATCGGTTCGCAAAACTGGCCTTGAAGTGTTCAGTTACATTTACAGGATTTAAATGAGATAAGGATATGGTCAACTGGAATTATTTCGAATGAAACAGGACCGGAGGGTTCCTGCTACTGGATACATCGGTCGGTCTCTGGAGGAGGGATTCATGAAAAAGGTCATGCTGCTACTTTTTTTTTGTTGTTATGGAATGTATATGTACTCAACAAAGTCCAATGTCGAGTTTTTTTTTTTCCTGTTTAAAACGCGAACTGCCCGTGCATTTGGGTGGACCCCCTGGTACGTTCATTGCACGTTTCTTTTGAATCGGGAGAGGCAATGGATTTGATATTCCCTGAAAGTGGAGTGTCTGTTCTGTTAAAATAAGGTATATTTCAGAATTCAGATATTACTGAGTTAGTGGGGTGTACTTGTTCCTTATAAGTGTTGAAATGGGTTCATGAGCTTAGAAGAAGGGACTGGCAGCTTCCATTACAGGGTGAATGTTCTGACCGTTTAATAAGCAGTTTATTTAATGCGTGTTTGTGCTGGCTTTGAAGAAAAATGGCCAAAACTCTAAACCTTATTTGGAGAAAAGGCATGTTTTGTGTTTGGAGAGGTTACTGGTGACCACTGATATTAAACTGCACTGATATTGATACATTCATAGTAAACTCAACCAGAAAATAATTTGTTCATATTTAATTTCATGCCTTAAAACTTTATTTGTGTTAAATACATGATTTTTTTAATTATGTGACAGCACATCATTTTAGACTTTGGGGAGACACTTGGGTAGCTGTATAATTTGGCTAATAGCATGTAGGTAATCTAGAATGTAATGTTGAAGATGAATTCTACTTGTGCTCAAGGAGTTTATGATACCAGAAATGTAAAGTTTTAAGCCCCAGCAGTTTTTCCATCCTCAGAATTATTTTTTTTGCAATTTCAATGGTGAATTCTCATGAAGATTATTTATGTTTGCTGCTCATTTTCTCTACCAAAATCATGAAAATAAACTGAAATACAATGTAATTCTAAATGCTGTAAGTGTCCTTTCTGAATTGAGCCACATTTTTTCTCTTTATGAAGCTTAAATCTTGAATTATACAGCATTAAAGTGGGTAACCCATAAATAGCCAAATTTGGCTTCTGCACAAAGGGGTTAACTCGCTTTTTGATTTGCTTCTCTTTCTCTTATTTTGAATGAACGGATGTAGTTCGTCAGTGCGATCGCTAGATTGAGGAGTTGAGCCAACCACTCCGATGACGTCACGTCCGGCAACACAATAGCAATGGCGCCCTCCTTTGTTTTAACAGTTGAACTGAAATGGCAGGATTTTGAAATTTCTTTCTCCATCAGTGGTAGAACTAAAATAATCATTTTATGGTGAGAGACCTTCATTAAATTAAGATAACTACATTTAGTGTTTCATGTCCTCTTTAAAACTGGAATGTGCTGCACACGAGAAAGATCTGGGAGTGATTGTTTACCAAACCCTCACAGGCTCTGGCCATTGTGCCGTAGCAGTTAAAAAAGCCAATCGGATGCTGGGATACATTGCCAAAAGTATTGATTACAAATCTAAGGAGGTGATGCTTCTTTTGTACAACACATTCGTCAGATCACATCTGGAGTATTGTGTACAGTTCTGGGGACCATACTTGAAGAAAGATACAGAGGCTCTAGAGAAAGTTCAGAGAAGAGCCACTAAGCTTATTCCAGGTACAAAAGATGAAAGCTACGAGAAGAGACTGAAGATCCTTAATCTCAGGAGACTCAGGGGTGATTTGATTGAGGTCTGTAAATATGTTAAAGGGATTATCAAAGTGAATTATGTAGGATTCCTTCGACCAAGTGTTGTGAGTAGAACTGGGGGTCACAAATGGAAGTTGACCAAAGGTAAATTTAGCGCTGATATTCGGAAATATTTTTTCACCCAAAGAGTAATTTCAATGTGGAATAGCTTGCCTGACCATATTGTTGAGGCAGAGACCTTGGGGGTTTTCAAGAGCAGGCTTGACCTAAAGCTAGATACCATTGAGTCATTTAGTATCTGAAGGGATATATTCACAATAGTATAAAGAAACTGGCAAGCTTAGTCGAGCTGAAAGGCCTGTTTTTGCCATTCATGTTATGTTATGTTACCAAAATCAGCGACTTAAACATTTTTAGTCAATAAGACGTGACACCTGGCGAATGCTTATATTTACATTTATATTTAATGAGTTTAAGGTGGCGTCCCAGCATAATACATTTAAGGAAGCGTCCCCGCATAATGTGTTTAAGGTAGTGTTCCCGCATAATGTGTTTAAGGTAGCAATCAATTCAGGTCAGACATGGTCTCCCGCAATCGCAGGTGAGCCCAAAGTCCAAAAAGTGTGAGTAATTTAGACTGATTTCTTTAATTTAGAGGACTGGCAAAACACGTTGGTGGTGGTTTATAGAAAATGGTACGGCTGGCTAAATGGAGCGGGTTGTTCATCCCTGTGTTACTTTGCTGTTATTGCCTCTCAGTGCATGACTGTTATCCTGGACAACAACATGAGCCATCCACTACTGGAGCAGCTCCTGCCCGCTCTGAAGAACAGCCTGCATGACCACTCTGAGAAGGTGCGCGTGGCCTGCGTGGACCTGCTCCTCAAGATCAAGGCTGTCAGAGCTGCTAAGGTATGACCACTTCTGGGGCAGTCCTTCTCTGAATGTGTTAAAGAAATTAGGTTGAAAAGGGTTCCCACTTTTTACAGGCAGTCATTTTCAAGGGCATTTTCTCGTACATGAATGTGAAAAACTGACTCCAAAGTGCCAACAAATTAGGAAAGTGGAGAAAAAATATGGAATGAAATGCTTCTAATCTCAAAATAATGCTCAATGGCTTGATCTTTAGCCTACCCTGCAGTTTTACAACACCTTACAACCACTGTCATTTTTTATTTTTTAATTTAGTTTTGTGTCAGGTATTGTCCACGAAAAATCATTGTAGAAAATCTAGTTTTCATTTTTTTAAAATTTGGCCCAGATCTGGAATGCCCAATTCAAGAACTATGTACAAGGCTTGCTCGCATGCGACCCCATGTTGCCACCTCGGGAAAACGAAAACAGTTTGCGGCTCCTTTCTGAAGCACGCGCCTGTCAGCCACTGCTTCTTTGCCCTCGTTGGTCGAAACTTTGCAAGTTCAGAATAAGGGCAGAGGATACCCGAACCTGAGCAAGCTTAGAATCTTCCAGACAAGCGCCCGGTTGGCCAACAGCAGGCGCTGAAACAATGAATGAAGCAGCTTTTTTTTTTTATCCCATCCTGGCAGTCCCTTCCCAATTTGCATCCCTGCAACACTTTAGCCAATCATTTGCTGCTCTGAAAAAGCTGCTGACCACTGCCGGCTGGTACAACCGAGGATCGAACCCGTGCCGCGGCAGTCACTACTACGCTGCAAATGCAGTGCCTTTACCAAATGAGCTAACCCGGCTGTTCCAGGATGATTTTAAAATTATAAACAAATCTTGCTTTATTAAACACTCCCTTATTTATTTACTCCCTCGTTTTACCCCAAACACGGCACAAGAGCTGCTCTCCAGTGTACCCAGGCTGTTTCATATTGGGACACACATGGATGCTCCTCACATTAACAGTACAATAGTCAGATCCATCATTTTTCCTCATGAGTGTTTTTCCATCCTGTTCCTCCACCTTTCATCTTTACCAGGGAGCTCGTCAAGAACTGATCATGAAAGGCCTGATTTTTCTTGAAGCAGCCAGCTGATTGCAATTTGTCGCATATTAATGCAGGAGATTTGCTCCTTGTGGCATAAAGTGGGGCCTCATATAAACTGTAGGGTCAATGAATCATCAATTATGCTTAAATGAGGATAATACAAGTTTGTCTGTGTATATTTTACATTGCTAGAATTTTTCCCATTTCTCTTTGCATTCCAGTGCTTTGATAATTCAGCAGCATTTTGCTCCATTAGCATTCTGTTTTCCAAGGCTTGCAAGCTCTGCATTAAACAACGTTCTTTGGATTATAAATCCTGTCAGTGTCATATTAAGATGTTTTACTAGGCTAGTAGCAACCAGACTAGGAACTATCTGTGCCCTCCATGTTTGATCTCACAAAACTGAAAGTACGTGTTTGTAGTTAAAACTTTGTCTGGGTCTGTCACTTAACTTCAGGGTGAAAGATATCCCAGCGCAGTAATTGTTAAATTGTTGATTTTACTGTTTAAACTACTACATGTAGAATGTTGAAATTTGGTTCACATTTCTACAATCACAAGCCCTAAGATTAGAGCTATTTACACATGTTTATATCACATGGTTTAGCCACCATATTGAATTTAGCATTTTCCAGAATATTTTCACATAGGCTGGTTTGGAAGTGGCACCAAATTCACCTGTATACATGTGATGGACTTAACAAAGTGCACGCTGATCTCACCCCTCTAACAAAAATGCCTTCTGCTCCTATTTTTCTTAAGTTTCTCTACCTATAGCTGAATATGGAATCCACTTCGACTGGAAAGTTTCTTTTCTCCTATTTTGATAGATGTGAGAAATTAGTGGCACCAAGCTAAATGCATAAGCCACATTTCCAACATAACATGAATGGAGAGAACATGCCGTTCAGCCCAACTACGCTTGCCAGTTTCTTTATACTATTGTGAATATATCCCTTCAGATTCTCAATGACTCAATGGTATCTAGCTTTAGTCAAGCTTGCTCTTGAAAACCCCCAAGGTCTCTACCTCAACAATATGGTCAGGCAAGCTATTCCACATTGAAATTACTCTTTGGGTGAAGAAATATTTCCGAATATCAGCGCTAAATTTACCTTTGGTCAACTTCCATTTGTGACCCCGAGTTCTGCTCACAACACTTGGTCGAAGGAATCCTACATAATTCACTTTGTTAATCCCATTAACATATTTAAAGACCTGCATCAAATTACCCCTTAGTCTCCTTTACCTAAGACTAAAGAGATTAAGGATTTTCAGCCTCTTCTCGTCGCTTTCATCTTTCATACCTGGAATAAGCTTAGTGGCTCTTCTCTGAACTTTCTCTAGAGCCTCTGTATCTTTCTTCAAGTATGGTCCCCAGAACTGTACACAATACTCCAGATGTGGCTTGATGAATGTACTAAAGAAGCATCATCTCCTTAGATTTGTACTCAATACTTTTGGCAATGTATCCCAGCATCCAATTGGCTTTTTTAACCGCTACGGCACAATGGCTAGAGCCTGTGAGGGTTTGGTCAACAATCACTCCCAGATCTTTCTTGTGTGCAGCACATTCCAGTTTTGAACCTCCCATGAAGTCATCCCGTCTAATGTTTTTTTTACCTACACGTACAACTTTACATTTCGCTACATTAAATTTCATTTGCCACATTTCTGCCCAATTCTGGATTCTATCAAAATCATCCTGAATCACTTTAGTGGACTCTAAACTATTTTCCAAACCCCCCCAATTTAGTATCATCTGCAAATTTAACTAAACTGCTCTCAGTATTCCAATCGAGGTCATTAATGCAGATGAGGAACAGCAGAGGTCCCAACACCGATCCCTGGGGGACGCCACTCCCCACCATACCTTGGTCAGATGAGATTCCACTGACCACCACTCTTTTTGCTCTGTCCTGTAACCAATTTTGAATCCACCCCAGAATACCTTCTGTACCTCCAATGGAGCTCATTTTAAAAATTAGTCTCTTATGCGGTACTCTATTGAATGCTTTCTGAAAATCTAAGTATATGATGTCATAAGCCCTGCTCTGGTCATTAGTCTTGGTGGCCTCTTCAAAAAATTCCTGAAGGTTTGTCAGGCAAACCATGTTTGCTATCCCTCAAGATACTGTTAGATTCAAGAAATAAGTCCAGCTCATCTTTTATGATTGATTCCAATATTTTGCACGCAATGCAAGTTAAACTAACTGTCCAGTAATTTCCTGGCTCGGTACGGTCCCCTTTCTTATATATTGGTATTATATTGCCCTGTTTCCAATCATTTGGTATTTTTCCAGTTTCTAAAGACCGACTGAAGATGGCGGATAGTGGCTTAAGGATGATCTCACCAACTTCCCCGAGCACTCTAGGATATAAGCCATCAGGACCCACCGCCTTATCTGCCTTTAGTTTATGCAACTTGTCTAATACTTTGTTATCCTGAACTTCAATTTCCGCTAAATAATCTTGAGCATTTAACATGCCCTCTGGCCGAATAAAGAACCCCTCTGAGGTAAAATTCTCAACAAAGTAACTGTTTAAGGCATCCACAATATTTTTGTTATCATATAGCAGCGATTCATTTTTATTTTTTATGTACTTAACGTGCTCTTTAACTTTCCCTTTTCTGCTACAGTACTGAAAGAAGCGCTTAGGGCTAGTTTTTGCCCCCTCTGCAGTTTGTCTTTCATACAGTCTTCCAGTATTCCTCAGCTCTTATTTGACCACAGCCCGCATTGACCACAGCCTTAGTGTTCTCATTGTTATCCTTTATGTACATCTTATGAAGATTCCTCTTTTCCCTCAAAATCCTACGAAAACTTTTGGTCATTCACTGAGGATTCTGCTTTTTCAGACACCTTTGGAAATTTGCATTGTGATTCAAGTAAAACCCCCTTAAATCTTTCCCACATCTCATTTAAGGACTCACAGTCCAGGAGTGTCTCCCATTTTATTTCACTTAGATATGAGCGCATCCTGTCAAAGTTTGCTCGCCTAAAATTGAAAATTTGTTTTTCAATACACCTTTTTAACTTCCCATGAAACATCAAAATTAACAGCAGAGTGATTACTTGTCCCAAGTGGCTCCAGTACCTCAAACATTGCTAATTCTATCTGGGTCATTACAGAGCACTCAGTCTAAAATTGCTTTCTCTCTTGTTGGTTTATTAACATGCTGCACCAAGAAATTATCATTTATAACATCTAGAAATTCTTCTTCCCACCTATCCTGTCCTTTCACCATTTCCCAATCGATACCAGGATAATTTATGTCTCCAATAATAATAGTCCCTCCACCTTACAAGCTTGCGTAATCCTCTTTAAAAGCATTTCATTGACTGTACTGTCCAAAGTTGATGGTCGATGGCATACTCCTATGTTTAAACCTGTCTCGTGTTTGCCAATGAGCCTGACCCAGATATCTTCACTGGGCAAGGAATGTTCAATTTCAGGAATTTCCTGTACATTCTTGTTTTCTTTCACATAGATTCCTACGCGCCCTCCCTGCCTATTACATCTATCCTTCCGATAGGGCTTATAACCTTCTATATTATATTCATCTCCATCCTCTTCACTGAGCCATGTCTCTGTAATCCCAACTATGTCATAGCCTTTTGTTATGGCCCCAATTTGTTATAACATACAGTGCCGTGAAAAAGTATTTGCCCCCTTCATGGTTTCTTATTTTTTGCATATTTGTCACACTTAAATGTTTCAGATCAGCAAATAAATTTTAATATTAGACAAAGACAACCCAAGTAAATACAAAATGCAGTTTTTAAATTATGATTGCACTTATTAGGGGGAAAAAGCTATTCGAACCTACCTGGCCTGGTGTGAAAAAGTAATTTCCCCCTCAACCTAATAACTGGTTGTGCCACCCTCTGCGACAACAACTGCAATCAAGTGTTTGCGATAACTGGCAATGAGTCTTTCACATCGCTGTGAAGGAATTGTGGCTCTCTCTTCTTTGCAGAATTTCTTAATTCTGCCACATTGGAGGGTTTTTGAGCATGAACGGCCTGTTTAAGGTCATGCCACAGCATCACAATTGGATTTAAGTCCAGACTTTGCTTAGGACATTCCAAAACCTTCAGTCTGATTTTTTTTTAAGCCATTCAGAGGTAAACTTATTGTGTGTTTCAGATCATTGTCCTTCTGTATAACCCAAGTGCACTTGAGCTTGAGGTCACAAGCTGATGGTTGGACATTCTCCTTCAGGATTTTCCAGTCGAGAGCAGAATTAATAGTTCCATCAATTACGACAAGTCTTCCAGGTCCTGAAGCAGCAAAGCAGCCCCAAACCATCACACTACCTCCAACATGTTTGACTTTTGGTATAATGTTCTTTTTATGAAATGATATGTTAGTTTTATGCCTGACGTAACGGGATGTATGCCTTCCAAAAAGTTCAACTTTTGTCTCGTCAGTCCAGAGAATATTTTCCCAAAAGTTTTGGGGATCATCAAAATGTATTTTGGCAAATGTGAGACGAGCCCTTGTGTTCTTTTTGGTCAGCAGTAGCTTTCGCCTTGGAACTCTCCCATGGATGCCATTTTTGCCCAGTATTGTTGAATCATGAACACTGACTTGAAATGAGGCAAGTGAGGCCTGCAGTTCTTTAGTTGTTGTTCTGGCTTCTTTTGTGACATCCTGGATGAATTGTCGATGCACTTTTAGAGTCATTCTGGTAGGCCGGCCACTCCTGGGAAGGGTCACCACTGTTCCAAGTTTTCTCCATTTGTGGATAATGGCTCTCACCGTGATTCGCCAGAGTCCCAAAGCCTTAGGAATGGCTTTGCCACCCTTTCCAGACTGACAGATGTCAATTTCTTTGTTTCTTAGATTTGCTCTTGAATTTCATTAGTTTGCAGCATGATATGTTGCTTTTGGAGATCTTTTAGACAGCTTCACTTTGTCAGACAGGTTCTATTTCAGTGATTTCTTGTTTCAACAGGTCTGGCAGTAATCAGGCCTAGGTGTGGCTAGTGAAATTGGACTCAAAAAATGTGGTTGATGTGGAAAATGCTCCAACACAGGCCAAAATCCACTATGAGCTTCACAGGTCTTGAAAAGAAGTGACAGGTCTGGTCAAATGCATCCTTCTTGCAATTTCTCCTACTCTTCCACTCTCTCAGTTTTCCTCCTTATATCCTCTTTTGTAGACCCCTCCCACCTTTTAGACTTTTTTTTTTTTTTTTTTTTTTTAATCCTCTGGGGCTTGTCTCAGACATGCCCAAGATATGCCCAAACCGAGCTCCAGTCTGGGCTTAACAAAAAAAGGTCAATGCTGCCATCTAGTGGCTTCTATTCGCATTACACCTCCAGTCCAAAAGGGAAAAATTTTGACTCATAAAGGCAAACTTTTTCTTCGCAATACAAAAATGGTTAAGTAGACACTTATGTATATGTGCATATAATACAATATGCTCATAAACGTGATATATACACATACTCAAACACGGGATAAGCAATCAGCAATTACATTATCAGTACCCTTTACATGCTTAATTTCCAAGTCAAACTCCCGTCAAATCAAACTCCAATTCAACAATCTCCGATTCTTGTTTTTCATATTACTCAAAAACATTAACGGATTGTGGTCAGTGTACGCAATCATTGGCCTTTGCCCTGTGCAAACATAAACCTCAAAGTGTTGTAAAAACAGAACCAGAGCCAACAGCTCCTTCTCTATCGTGGAATAGTTCTTTTGGTGGCGATTGAAATTCCTGGAGAAGTATGCCACTGGATGCTCAATGTCATCAGTCACTTCTCTGTAGGAGCACAGATCCACAAGCTTGGTTGCTAGCATCGACCGCGATGGAGAACGGTTTGTTGAAGTCAGGAGATTTGAGCATGGGGAAGTGACACAGCAGAGACTTCAGGCGATCAAAGGCTCTTTGGCATGCTTCATCCCAAGTGAACTTTACGCCTTTTTTCAGTTGGTTGGTGAGACTGAGAGCAATCTCAGCAAAGTTCTTGCAGAAATGCGGTAGTACCCGATCATTCCAAGGAAGCGGCGCAAAGCTTTTTTTGTTGTCAGGAACTGGAAAGTCCATGATGGCTTGAACTTTAGCATTTATGGGTGCCACCTTACCTTAGCCTATGACGCAGCCAAGATAGGTGACAGTAGCACAACCGAAGTCACTCTTGTTCAGGTTAACAGTCAGGTTAGCCTGGGTCAGGCGCTGGAACAATGTCTCTACATCTTTCAGATGTTCTTCCCAGGAGTCACTCCATGTGATCAGGTCGTCGATGTACGCACTCGGGTGTGGTAATCCGGCGATTGTAGACCGTATCATCCTTTGGAACGTGGCTGGGGCATTTTTCATGCCTAAGGGTAGGACTTCATACTGGTACAACCCAGATGGTGTGGCAAATCAGTTAAAGGCACACACCAACAACCCTTCAATAAATCAATCTTGGTCAGAAACTTTGCTTGCCCTACTCTATCGATACTGTCATCAATCCTAGGTATTGGAAACCCATCAGTTCTGGTTACAGCATTGACTTTGCGATAATCTGTACAGAATCTAGTACTTCCATCAGGTTTTGGAACTAGCACACAGGTTGAACTCCAATCGGAGTTGGAGGGTCTGATAATATCATGTTCTGACATGTACTCAACCTCTTTCTCAGCAATCTTTCTCTTTTCAGGATTCATCCGGTACGGATGCTGTTTTATTGGTTTAGCATCACCAACATCTACATCATGAGAAGCTATAGAAACTCTCTTTGGAACATCAGGAAATAGATCATTATATTTCTTGATCAACCTCTCAAACAGATACTTCTGTGAGGGTTCTAAGTGCAGTAGTTATACATCAAGATTTTGCAACACTTCAGAATTTGACAATTTACATGAAAGATCTTCAGCTTTAATTCTAGGTTCATCATCTTGAAACTCTTCCTCATCTTCACACGTCCCGACCATAGGAGAATCTGAAGTGACAGCTGCAACCCTAGCATTTCTGTCATGATAAGGCTTCAGCGTGTTAATGTGACACAACTGTCTTGGCTTTCTCCTATCTGGAGTCTTCACAATGTAATTAAGATCATTGAGTTTTGTCAGAATTTCATACGGACCATGAAATCTAGCCTGCAATGGATTGGACTGCAAGGGAAACAACACAAGGACCTTGTCTCCTGGTTTAAACTCACGGCTTCTAGCCTTATGATCATACCAAGTTTTCATTTTTCTCTGACTTGATTTCAAGTTCTCTTTGGCTAGGTCACAAGCTGCACGCAATCTTTCCTTGAACTTGCTAACATAGTCTAACCGACTGATATGTGTCTCTTTCTCTTGCCATTGTTCACTCAACAATAGCAAAGGCCCTCTCACTTCATGGCTAAACACTAGCTCAAACGGACTGAATCCAGTAGACTCCTGCACTGCTTCTCTAGCTGCAAACGGCAGCAAATGAACACCTTCATCCCAGTCTTTCTCATGGTCAAAACAATAAGTCCTTCTCATTGTCTTGAGAGTGGAGTGAAACCGCTCTAAGGCACCCTGACTCTCTGGATGATAGGAAGAATCTGCGTCGCACCTAGTTCATACACAACCTGCTGAAACAATCCGGAAGTGAAATTGCTACCTTGCTCTGACTGAATTTCCCTGGGAAGGCCAAACAACGTGAAGAACATTATCAAAGCCTTCGAGATTGCAGTTGCCTTGATGTTGCATAGAGGTATGGCTTTGGGGAATCTGGTAGATGCACACATGATTGTCAACAAGTACTGATTTCCAGATCTAGTCTTGGGTAATGGACTAACACAATCAACAATGACCTTAGAGTAGGGCTCCCCAAATGCTGGGATAGGCTGCAATGGAGCTACAGGTGGGTCTAACTGGTGTTTTCCAACAACCTGACAAGTGTGACACGTTTTGCAAAAGTTGGAAACATCTTTCCGAAGCCCAGTCCAGAAGAAGTGTTTTATGATCTTATCAACAGTCTTGTTAACACCAAGATGACCTCCTAAAAGTAAACTATGAGGCATTGTTAAGATCTCATTCCTGTAGACCTTCGGAACAACAATTTGCCTAACCACTGCCCAATCTGCTTTGGCTGGGATATCAGGAGGGCCCTACTTCCGCATCAACACACCATCCTTGAGATAATAGCTAACTGGAACTGCGTCTATTTCTTTATCAGGAAGGGCTCTCCTCTTAAGTATGCAAATTTCAGTATCATTAGTTTGCTCCTCAATCAACCGCTTTCTGGACAGAGACAAGTCTCCAGACACATCAGAATCTCTAGACCCATCTGGCTGGCTGAACAGAGAACTGATAAAAGTATCTGATAAGACAGGGGTCCCCAGTGTTTCCCAGAAAGGGCCGGTGTGGGTGCAGGCTTTAATTGCAACCAACCAGCTATGCACCTGATGCTACTAATGAAGCTTATTAGTAAGGAGTCCAGGGGTTGATTAGTAGCATCAGGTGTGTAATGTAATGTGTGCAATGAAAGCCTGCACCCACACCGGCCCTTTCTGGCAAAGATTGAGGAACCCTGTGATCAGTCCTCAAACGGAGAAACCATAGTAGCCGAGCAGAGTCATGAGGCGAACCACCTGAGTCCTGACTATTCAATGTGCTGGACGCCGACGGCACCACATCATCTTCTTCTTTAGCCTTCTTTGCCATAGCACGAGTCACTGCACAGGAACGATACAGAGATGGGTCTTCATCGTCATCTTCAGTGCTCGGCTGTGAAGTAAGATGTACAGGCAGGGTCGGAAATTAGCGGTCGCCAGTCGCCAATTCAGACCAAAATATTGTGTTGGCGAGGTAAATTTTTCATGATTCAATTCAATTCAATTCAATTTATTTTGTATAGCGCTTTTCACAGAGACTGTCACAAAGACGCTTTACAGTGAGAGTTTAAAGAAATAAAAAGGCAGTGCCCAGCCTATTCCCCACTACAGCAAATGAGGCAAAAAACTCCGAGTAGGGAGAAAAATCCTCCAACAGTGGTGAGAAAAAACTCCCCAGTGGGAAGAAATCTCAGGAGGAACCCGGCCATAGTGGGGGAGCCCATCCTCCACGGGCTAGCTAATTAAGAACAAAAAGTAAAATGGAGTGAACGACAGAGGAGTTCCATTTAAGTCCATCTAAAGTGGCAACGGTAGCTTCAGAAAGTGGCAAGTCGAGGATGGTGCAGGACTGGACCAGGGCCAAACCGGATCGGATCAGGACAGCAGGACAGCAGCAGCCAGCGCTCATGGTGAGGGACAGGGCTCATACGGTCCAGGACTCAGGGAAGTGGAGGGTGTCTCGCCGGGGGCGAGACATGAGTCATGAGTCTCGCCGGGGACGAGTAGGAGAAATAGTGTAATTTCAATTTCAAAATCATATCAGATTAACAATACCGTCCGCACGTCAGTCTCGTTATCAAAGCTGTAACCCTCCGTTCTGTTCTTTTTGATGTTGAAGTGCGCGTGACATTGTAGACATTATGTGTCTGTACGAGCGCGTGCTATTGTTTATGTCGATTCATAGCGCGCCTCTTGCCAAAAGGCTAGAACCGCGCAGAGATTAGTTTGTTTTGTTGACAGTTAAGTTTCGACTTCAGCATTATAAAATGGAGCGATTTCTTCGACCAATTAATCCGCCACCGGCCAAGAAAGCTAACGTTACAAACAGGGATGATGAGCAGAGTGTAACGTTAGGTCAACCCCACGATGCTGAGACTCCGGCTGGCTGTCAAAATGAGAGCGGGGCAACTTCGTCCTCGTCCCTCCCAGGCCTCCCTACCCCGTCCCCGGCATCAGCCACTCCACCCACGCAAGCAAAACCTATCGCTGCTACCCAAACAAGCAGGAAGTTTCTATCCCGGTGGTATATAAATGAAAACAATGAAAGGCGAACATGGCTCATATACCGAAACAGCATGATGTTTTGCGATCTGTGCTGCTTATATGCAAGTAAGGCAGCAATCAAGTCTCGGTAATCCCTTTATCATTGGTTGTCAAACAATGAAATTGGAAAGCATCAAATCCCACGAAGGGTCCGATTTACTCACCCAATGTGTCGCTATCGCCAAAGCACAAAGTGTGCCCCCAGAGAAGTCTGCTGTCGGCGAAGGACTCTCAAAGCTGACAGATGCGACAAGGAGGAAGATGAGAATGTTGTTCTCAAACGCTCACGCCATCGCTAAACAGGCTCGCCCCTACTCCAACTATGTCTGGATGTGCACGTAAGTCACTAGAAGCCATATGGTTTATTTATATTGGATTAAAAAAAGACCCAACCAGGGTATGGGGTTGCAAACTAGCCACCTTCCATCGGCTTTCCCAGCGCTCAGCTTACTGAACGCAGCTTTGTTTAAAAGTTGCGATGGACACAAAACGGGCCATACCAAAATCACTATTTATGTATCTTTGGCCATAAAATCCGTGGAACCCATTGTAATACACGGGGTCTAGCTTGAGCATTGACCTGGAATATTTCTTCAGACTGTGATGATGATGTTATAATGTACGCTGCATTATCCCTGACAGATAAATAAATAAATAAATAAATAGCGTACATAGTGAGTGTGATGATGACACTGTTTTCTATAAGGTATCTCATTATTGGTAGTGGGTCTGTGACATGGTGTTTACTAGTAACTAGCTAGCTAACAGTAATAATAAGAATAATAATAATAATACATTTTATTTGTAATGCAGTTACAATTCATCTGAATTGTCAATGTGCTAGTTAACTGTCAAATTCAAACAGTATACAGTATATATTTAATATGCCACCTGTGGCACAAAAACAGTATCTTCTGTAGAAGGCCTGACGTTATGGCAGGAAGGAAGAGAAAACGTGTACTGTCTCAGTCTGAGTCTGACTCTGAAGAAGAGTCTGTAGACTGCCGCATTGAAGAGGACATATGATAGAATAAATAAAATATATTATCATATGTTGTTCTATTATCATATATATAGGGCTAAGTATGTTTTAGACCAGGAGGGGGGGTACTCGAGGCAGGGCTGGGGGTATTCTGGGATTGTTCAGAAATTGCTAGGTGTGACTGCTGTTGATTAATGTATAGACATGTTCTTATTTTTTTAAATAATCCAGACGAGAATAAATGCACTTATATAATATACCTGCTCTGTAATTGTTCTTTTATTATAGGAAAAAAAAATGTGTGCATATATATATATTCAGATGAGGACGAGTGTTACGTTGAAGGCATACTGCTATTTATTCCTTCTAATATGTTACTCTTACTTACTTCAATTAAATTATAGCTGTATCATTGAATAGAAATAGCCCATATTAAAACAGGATGGCTGGAAGTTCGTACTATGATAACTGCTTATATGTTACTAATGTTGAAATAGATTAACGTCAGTGATGCAACTTTTTTTGTTTTGGCCAGTAAAAAATCTGACTGGCTAGTAAATTTTTAAATCTAACTAGCCAGTGGCCAGTAGGTAAAAAAGTTCATTTCAGACCCTGTGTACAGGGGGAACTACATTGCCCCCATCCAGGCCATTGCCTAGCAACAGAGAAACACCCTTTATAGGTAGACTTGACATTAGTCCCACCTTTACCTGTCCTGTAACTAAATCTGACTTCAAGAATATAGAGCGCAGGGGTACAGATACAGTTCTCCCTTCAATACCTTGTACAAGTATGAAATCCCCAGAAGCGGTCTCATCATGTAACTCCTAGGAGTCCATCAACAAAAGTGACTGTGAAGCTCTGGTATCCCTTAGGATATATGGGGACAGGAGTAGAATGCTCATTCAGAGCCACAAATCCCTCTGACACAAATGGAAGAAATTCCTCCCTCACAAAGTCAGCAGTATCAGGCTTCTTAGCCCCACAAGGAGCAGGCAATTTAGCAGATCGGTTATCTACTACAGGGGTTTCTAACCTTGTTTTCACAAACGCTTTTGGTTTGGTATCCTTACTTTTTTGTAATGTGACCAGATTTCTTGCAATTGCAAACTAGACCACTTTTGTCACTGTCAGCTTTCACACTTTGATCAGACCTGTGACTGGATTTCTGAGCACCATCACCAGATTTGTCTTTGTCTTTGGGTGAGGAATCTTGGGTATCACAGTTACCTTTTTTTTCTGAAATTAGAACCATCCATTGTTACTGCTAGACTGAAATTTGGACTTATGTGTGAGAACATATTCATCTGCAAATTTGGCAGCTGATTACAAATTCAGTGCTTGCTTCTCATTAAGGTAGGTCTTAACATCATCCTTAACACAGTTCTTGAATTCTTCAACTAACACCATCTCTTTTAGTGAGTTGAAATCATCCTTGACCTCCATAGAAGTACACCAGCGCTCAAAGCAAACCTTCTTCTCATTAGCAAATTCCACATAAGTCTGATTGTCAGATTTCTTCAGACCTCTGAATTTCTGTCGGTAAGCCCCTGGAACCAACTCATAAGCTCTCAAAATAACCTTTTTATACAACCTCATAATCAGAGGAATCATCTGCAGACAAAGCCGAATAGGCTTGTTGAGGTTTACCCTTGAGGACAGTTTGCAACATCAGAGGCCAGTGTTCCTTTGGCCACTGACAACTTTTAGCTGCCTTTTCAAAGCACTGGAAATAGTTATCAAAGTCCTCCTCCAGGAATGGAGGCACCAGTTTTACCTCCTGGCTAGCACAAAATTTGTTTTTAGCCTCAATTTTAATTTTTAGTAGCTCCATTTGGAGTCTAACTTCTCTAATTCAAAATCTCTCTGTCTCTCTCTTTTTGCTCTTTCCTCTTTCTCTCTCTCTCTTGCTAATTTTTCTAACTCAAATTCTCTGTTTTTCTTCTCTTGCTAATATTTCTAACTCAAACTGCCTTTGTTTTTCTTCTTCCACCCTCTCAAATTTTTGTTTTTCTTTTTCCTCCCTTTCTATTTTGAGCATTTTTAATTTAAGTTCCATTTCTATATTTGGATTTTCCACTGGGAACTGTTCCAGATCTCCTGGTGCAAACACTTTTTCATCAATGTAATAATCAACAATCTCTCTAGCCAGTCTTGCTTCTCGCATGGCTGGTTTTACCTCTGTCAGCTCTAAATGTCTGCATATTTCTTGCAGTTCTCTTTTTAAAAGACTTCAAAACCTCTACGGTTGGTGATGCCAAGAAATCATACATTGCTGTTGATCTGTCAATATATATATATATATATATATATATATATATATATATATATATATGAAAATTCAAAAAACAATTTTACATGTTTGAAATGTTAGATTTTCAATAAATGACTCACACAATGGTCTATCCCGGACGAGCCCCCAATTTGTTATGGCCCCAATTTGTTATAACATATATGACAGCAAGGGGTGACAGACAAAATTTTAAAACTTAAACTCATTTAATTAAACAAACACTTTTAACTAATCTACTATCTACTCTACTCACGCATTCGCAGTTTAATTGTCATATTCAAGTTCCCGTCCCGTATGTCAGCAACCATTCAACCAGCGCGTTTGTTTGAGACTCTCAAGCGGAATTGAAGTACTTGTGCATGGAGGTTTATCAGTTTCACAAGCGTTTCGGTGGATTTCACTACTAGTGACATGGAAATAATTATGACTCCAGACTTTTCACGCTTTTCTTTACACATAGGTTGAAAGCAATGGAATTGCATAAAAACGTTTCAAATTTTCCTATTTGATTTAAACAACTTGAACGATCGTGGAACACATGCATTGCGTTGATTGACTAATTGCTGACCACGGCATGGGAACGCAAGCATGCCACCTAATCTCAAACAAACAAACATGACGCGCAGGCGGCGGGTGATCACTGTGCCCAGTGTAAGTGCATTCGGATTCTCTTATGAGCGCGGTTTTCTCCCTAAGTTGTAAGAGTCCCCTTTACACCTTTCCTTTATCTCATGACGTTTTACACAGGGGTTAAAGAAAAGTGGTTCGGAATTAGACGATAGGACGCGATTATTTAACTTTTCGGACGCAGCCATGGTTCCGCGGCAAGCTAAAGACGGAAGTGTCAGAGCGCACCACGTGATGCATCTGAGCGAATCCCGTTAGCAGAAACCAGCAGTAGCCAATGAGATTTTGTCATTAGCTTTAAATCCCCATATGAACTTTCACAATTCGTGACTGACAGAAAGGAAATACCCTTATTTGGATTACACAGCGTTGTGCAGGAGAATCAGAGCTTTTCAACGGTACCGGACTTGACAGACTTCAGTGAAGAGGCGAAGTACTGTCCGTTGCGTTGGAATGCTAACTTTTTGGTAAATTCGGAAGAAACTCACTGCCGCAAGTAGACAAAATGTAATAAAATAAACGTCTAAATGTATAATTTTTGTGTTTTCTTTATTGCAGTTTGAAAGAATACATTGTCAAGGAGTAAACTAGCCCCAAATCTCAAATTTGACCATTGCATGGAAAATCCATGTTTTTGCCTGCCGTGTCTCGCCTTAAGTAATGTCAAGTAATGTTTTTGAAGGGACACTCCCTTATAAAACACTATATTTCAATGAAGTATCGTTCTCTAAGCCTACCATGAAAAAAATCAATAACTTCCCCCCTAGGCATTTTGATATTATGACACTTTTTCGCTGAACTGTCAAAGCTTTCCACAGAGGCTGCCATTTTAAACATTTTCTGTGAGTCACAAGATCATAAATCATGGCCCTGACATCAGCACATTCAGTCACTTATTCTTCTCCTTCATTTGGTGTTGTTTTCTTGAGTATTGAGTCGAATGGATTCACTCAATAATCGCAAAAAACAATAGTTTATTTTTTTCATTCCTCTTTTGATTGAGTGATAATGTGTGGATGGGGATAATGAAACTGAAGAAAGTAACTACACATGCATTGTATGTATGCTCGGAACCTAATGAGCTGTCGGGAATTCTCTGGAGTCCCAGCAATGACAGAACACTGTAATGTAAAACTTCTTCAGGGAAACAAATGATATAGCTTTATAAAGGCTGCAAACGCAGATTATTCTAATAACAGGCATGTTAATTTTGTAGGGCATGAAAGAATACGTGAATCATTTTTCTGCCCTGCCTCCCAACTATGGCAATGATGACAGCAGCCATACCACAATTCAATCTGCTTCAGCTGTGTGGCTGAAGCTAAGCAGGTGTGGGCTTGGCCAGTACTTGGATGGGAGACCACTGAGGAAAACCTTGTTGCTGCTGGAAGAGGTGTTGGTGGGCCAGTAGGTGGCGATCTTCCCACTGGTGGAATAAACCCCAATGCCCCAGTGCAGTGACGGGGACACTGTACTGAAGAAGACGCCGTCTTTCGGATGAGACGTTAAACCGAGGTCCTGACTCACAGTGGTCATTAAAAATCCCATGACACTCTTCGATAAGAGTAGGGGGTTCCCCGGTGTCATGGCTAAAGTCCCAACTTGGCTCTTTCGATCTGCCGCCTAATCATCCCCTTATCTAATTGGCTGTGCAATACCTCTGTCCCTCCCCACCTTTTCCCCCAGGGCTCCCTTGAAAAAGAGATTTCAATCTCAACGGGACTTCCCTGGTTAAATAAGGGTTAAATAAATAAATAAAAAATAAATAAATGACATTATTTTCCTGACAGATGGAAATGGCATGAACACTTTGTTCGCAACTCACGCGTTTTAGGCTATTAATCGATCATAAATCATAAAATAAAAATGATCAAGGCTTTGCAACTGACAAATGTTGCTATGTTCCAGAGGTCTGTGCTCTCAACCCTGCCAGTGTGCACTGATACTGGGGGAGCGGTAATGTGCAGCAACTTCGCTGCTGAACAAAAGTTACATTTTGGGTGTCTTAAAATGCAGCACTGTCTAGCAAAAATCAACCTCATGATAATGCCAACTTTAGCTATTTGGCTAGAGACATGAGCAAACACATGCACACCACTAGCTATTTTTGTTACGAAGAAACATTCCATAAAATATTAAAACGCAACCGAACTACGACGATTCAGTGGTTTTCATATTTTATTTACCAAGGAATTATTTACATGTATGCATTTCTTTTGGTGCCTCTGTGGCGTTGGTAACCATCTTGCTGATGATTCGCATGATACTGTGGAGACTTGTCGTACCCATGACAACACACGAATGCGCAAAACAAGGGGGTAGGGCTAAGTGGTGCGGCCAAGGGATGAAATGGGATTCACCCTTAATTTAAGTGAATTGCGATGCAGCCCTCCCTTGCTCAATTGTTCGTTTTTCCGCATTTTCAAGCGACTGCAGTACCATACCATAGCAGCCGGTGAGCAGAACAGGTGGGCGAGGCTAACTAGTGGGAGAAGTCGGGGATTCACTTCAGCACTCGGACGTTTGACAGGCTGATCCGGTACATATCGGATACTAAAAAGGGTAGTTAAAAAAGAATGGTTTGTTCATTTTTGCCCATCACTAGCTTGTTAACACATCCACAATCATGGAGCAAGGTACAAGCCTTGAACTTCATTGCAGTAGATCCTAGTCAAGTAGGCTTGTTGCTGCAACGTCATTCAGTATCAGTTTACTTGCGAAACCCATGGAATGCTTTATCAGATTATTCGAGTAGTCCTCCGGGTACGTGAGGTGTTCACTACATTCACGGACCTGTTGATCTTTTGGTTCAGGACTTGCACATTTCGCAAGCCACTGAATCCGTAGACACTTCCTTTTCTTGCCAGCTGGTAACTTGTGAAATCTAGCATTTTGCGGATTGTTTCTATCCGAAACAGCACAGTGTTTGGCGATACAATACGGCATTTCACGATGAAATGATGACAAAGGAAACCAAACGAACACCAGCTACAAACACTGATCTATATCGAATAACTATATATTGTTATTCTATATAGATCAGGGGGTACAAGGTGATGACTGCTACTGTCAGTACTCATAACTGATGTCACTTTATTTGAGATCGGTCATGTGACTGGACGAAATGGCTTCGCCTGTGAGAGTATCAAAAAGTTATCAGCTTAAAACTATACAAAACGCTATCAGATAGCAGTGAAATTTTGTACATACCTTCTATACATTATAAACTATCGATTGACAGCATTTTTTAGCATGATGACAGTAGTTTCCCTTTAATCAAAGGCAACTAGGCAGAAATACTTTCATCAGTCAAGAGATAATCAGTTCAAATTCGGAGCGAACCATCTAGTTTGTTCTAGTGAATATCTGTTGTGATATTGCTGCAACATTGTCAGAAACCATGTAAAAAGACAAATTAATTTCTTTCTTTAACCACATCAAGCAATAATGGTTGATGTACTGGATGCGAAAGCATTCTATAAGATGAGAGAAAGGGTCAAGGGGTGGATTTTGTGTATTTGGGAGGGAGGGGGGCGGAAGGGGGAAGATGTCTGTTTTTAAGACTAATACACATTCTGTTTCTTACCAGTTGTCCTTGGCCTTCATAAAGTTATTCTTTCACAAGCTTCTGAAGTCCGTTAGTTATGCTTTAGAGTTTCTGAAGCGATGTGACTGAGTGCAAGGTTGTCATAGGCCTTGCTGAAATGTTAGTCTATTCTCTGGAGGCCAGGGTGCCCATGCTTATCCAAAATGGGCCGATATGCATTCAAGGATTCATTTTAGCTCTCCTAATTCAAATTCATCTGAGTACTCTAAAGATTGTATCCAGTTAAGACCTAAAGTTGAATTTTGCAGCTTATTGTGGGTCTGAGTTGCAAATCTGAACCACATTGTTGCATTGTTTTGGATAAGATTTGATACCCATGTTGTACACCATTTCCTTCTCTTCCAGTTTTGGAAAGTGTGTTCTATGGAGAATATCCTGGCCAGGCTGGCCAATGACTCGAGCTCCGTCTGCAAACGTATTGTCAACCTCCTTTTCAACTCCTTTTTCCCCGTCAACCAATCAGAAGAGGTGTGGTGCGAGCGGTGTGTGACGCTCATTCAGATGAACCCAGCAGCGGCCAGGAAGTTTTTTCTGTACGCACACGCCTATACTGCTCCTACCAACATAGGTGAGCTCTGCTCGGCCACCTGTAGAAGCTCCCACAGTATTATCTGTAATGGGTGTGACATTCTGACTCTCACTCTGTCTTTTAAAATTCCAATCTTATAGTGATGTCATTATTCATATGTATTATTTACTTACTCTTGCAAAATAACATCTGCTATCCCTAGCTTTTATTTTAGGGACTCCTTTACAGCAGTAAGACTTTATTCTCTCACATATTAAGTTTTGCTGCCAGTTTGATGTTTCTAATTGTTACAGCCAAACTTATGTTGACGATCCGACGCTGCCTCAATGCCTGCATTATGAGGAACCAACAGGAAGAGATGAATGGGACAGACAGCAGCAACAAGGAGAACACCAGTGTGAGTGAGGCCACTGCTGATATATAAAATGTATATAAAAATAGGTCAAGGTCACCTTTAAGTAGATCATTTGTAGGTCTATATAAGATGCATGTCCAGTAAGAATTAGGAGCCTGAAACTGAAATCGTTGATGAGATACAGCAAAATGTCAAAGTTTTTGGTGATATTTATTGGCCAGTGACCTTGAAAAAAATGGGCCAAGGTCACCTTTAGGCATGTCATTTATAGGCCTTTATGGGATGCATGTACAGTAAAAATTAGGAGCCTCTAACTGAAATAGTTGATGAGATGAAGCAAAATGTCAAGATTTTTGGTTATGTGTTTGGGCCAGTGACCTTGAAAAAATAGGCCAAGGTCACCTTTAGGCACGTTATTTGTAGGCCTTTATGAGATCCATGTCCAGAAAAAATTAGGAACCTGAAACTGAAATCGTTCATGAGATACAGCAAAATGTCAAAGTTTTTGGTGATATTTTTAGGCCAGTGACCTTGAAAAAATAGGCCAAGGTCACCATAATGCACATAATTTGTAGGCCTTTATAAGATGCATGTCCAGCAATAATTAGGAGCCTGAAACTGAAATCGTTGGTGAGATAAAGCAAAATGTGTTGACGGACACACATACGGATGGTGCCCGATACTATAGCTCCCACACCGCGAGTGGCAGAAGCTAAAAAGGCACATCTACACAATAAGATGTAACCAAGTATAAAATTTTATTGAGAAAAATTGAACGGTGTATGGATTTTTAGCCTGGAAAAGATGCATGACAGACGGATGGACACATGGAAGGACAGCACTCATTTTTATATCTTTATCCATTTTGTGGCAGGGATAATAAATGAATATTATTATTATAATATATATGATTGATAGTATTCTGTGGGCGGAAATGAAACCGAATGTTTGCTGCTGAGTGGGTTGGTTGTAAACATACTTGTCTGGATTCCATAGCTGTGTATACAAGTCTGCAGTTTGGCAGCCAAACTCAACCATAATCCTCCATCAGCGGTTGTACTGTTATGACAGCATAAGTTCCCTCCAGTAACACCAATTTCTGACCAGCTGCTGTTCTCATCTTGGGGATGCCCTCTAAAGACTGCTGTTATTGCATATTATGCTCAATAATTGGTGTTCTTGAGGGCTACATATTATTATTCTCTCTGATTGGTGCCTTAGAGTGTTGGATATGATCATGCGTTCTGATTGGTGCTTTAGAGAGCTGCTGATCATTATGCTCATTGAGTAGTGCTTTAGAGGGCTTGGATAGTTTTATGCTCTCTGACCCAAACCTCCAGAAATGATCTTCTGAGGTTAAAAAAAGGAAAAAAAAATCCTCATTTGCAATGAAAACTTGAGTAAATTTTGTAGTGTAATGTGATGCATTAATACTGTTCTGAACTACCTGATTGGACCGAAAGACTGAGCTGTATGTATCGCAGTCATTGCTCCTGCAATCCTCCTTTATCTTTTGGTTTTCCTTCAGTCTTTTATTTTACTGTATATGTTATGCTTTTGCATTATTGACAGTTCACTTTCGTGTGTTTGGTGTGGGTTTACCCCCAGGTCCTCGACGACATCCTGACCCTGCAGGACACTGCCACTATGGCCAGTCTGCTGGAGGTGGTGGTCATATTGTGGAGGAGCATCCATCGCTCCCTGGAGCTCAACCGGGATGCCTGGCAGTACACCACCACTAAGTTCGCCTCCGTGCTGCCCGAGTACTTTCGTGTATTTCAGGTACTGACTCTCCTCTCTCCTGTTCTGGCCATAGACTGTGTATAAGATGGACTAAGCAACAGTGATGTCACCCATTGGTTTCAGCATACCATTTAGGAAGCCTCGATTCTGGCATCATTTTGTAATTTTGAAAGTGGATATGATTACTGTTGGGTGAGAGCATGAATTAAATATCCAGAGAGGAATGAGGGGTGGATCTACGGGTGGATCTGACCGTATCAGACGGGGACCAGAGGATAGCCAGGCCCCTAAAGCATTTTCTGGCTTTATCCTATACTGAGCAACAAAAGAAACGCACGTTAGCTAGTTAGTTAATGTACTCTTCTGGTTACTCTGTCAAAGTGACCGCAAAGTAAATAAAAGTTTGATGAAATGAGTGTAGATGTGCACGCACTAGTAATAAATTTTGATTTGCTAAAATAATTACGCGCAAACTTATTTTCCAGTCTGCATTTAATTAACTTGCGTTTCTTTTGTTGTTCAGTATATATTCTTGTCGATCTGGGACCATAATTTACAAAAATGAAAATCATCATATATCGAAGCAGACTTGAAACTTGCGATAGATACCATAAAGTAATGTGGAAAATCATTATTGAAATAATAAATCAGGTGGGAAAGTAGGGTCATTTTCTCGGGTCACTTCTGTTGGATTGAATTTCTTTATGCAACCACCAAAGTCGCATCTGCCGGCCATTAATTAGCAGGGGATGCTGGTCGGCGCCGACCAGCACTCTGAATGCACCGACTAGCACTGGCAATCCACCGACCACCACTCAGCCCAGAAAGTGCTTTTTCTGCAGGGCACTATTTTTTCAAAGATTAATTAAAACAAATTCATCCAGTGTCCAATAAAACCGCAGGAAACAAAACATAAATGACCCTAAATATGTCCCTGATTCGCACAGCCGCTGCGCGAATAATGTTATGGCTCATCCTTATTGGCACAGCTGCTCTGCACTGTGCATTGGCACAGCTGTGCAAATAAAATAACTTGACCCACTACTGGCACAGCAGCTGTGCGAATAGCCACTCCAGCGGCGGAGCGAATTAAATAACTTGACCCACGATTTGCACAGCAGCTGTGCGAATAGCCACTCGGATTATTGCTTTGACACGAGTCCAGCTGACGTGCAGACGGCTAGCGGAGAGATGTCCAATGGAAGAATCGGGGCCCAATTGACAGATTTTTAAGGTGAGATTCAGTGTTTCACTTAGAAGATAATAACAGGGTTTGAAATTCGTGGTAGTCCGCTAGTGCACGCTAAAGTAAAAATTAAAGTGGACTTGTAAACTTGTCTTTGAACTAGTCCAAGTGTCTCATAAAATGTTGTCAACATGGAAAGAATTCCGTGACCAACGTCTTTATCTGCTTTTTATTGCCCAGAACGATTTCAAAAGGAGACGCCAATAGCGTTCGTGCCAGGGCATATCACAAGACATGTCCTCCCACCCATTCACGAACGCATTTCATTGGAAAAATGAAATTAAATGGCCATTTTATATTTAAGCTATTTTATATTTTTTTTTAGAATATATTTATAGAATATATTTAAGCTATTATATATATTTTTTTAGAATATTTATATTCTATTATATTGAAGCTCCTTGACTTCAAAAAGGTATATCGCCAACGTAACTGTTTATATTTGTTCGAGATGAATGAATGTCTTTAACCTTATGAATTTAATAGGCTACCTGTTCTGTGAAATTATGCATAATAAACAGCTCAACTGAAAAAGTAAACTTCCTATGTGCACAGATAGGTTAAATGATGAATGTTGGCTCTATATCCCACACTTCGGTATACATGAACGGTAGGCTATTCTTTAAGCGCTATGTTTCATGAATTAGAATGAGCAAAATGATCAAGTTTCATGTTATCCAGTCTGACCTTAATCACGAGAGCGTTCTTTCTAACCCAAGAAAGAGTAAACAAAGCATATTTTGACTTTGATAATAGATGTGTATTCAATGCGATTAAAAAAAATACAAACCATTTTCCTCTGCGTAATGTCAATGAAGAAATTATTTATTTTCCTCATAGCTTTTGAACACCATTATCTCAATTTATATTAAAGCAAGTCACCGTAGCCCGCATAATGATCGTGATCGAAGTCTTTGCATTTTTACTTTGTACACAAGATGGTAGTAAGTAGGCTATATCATACTGTAAGCCTGAGATAATTCAATCACCACGCTCTCCAGCTATAGGTTTGACGAGTGTGTCAACTTTTTATCTTTTTTTTTTCCCCCCTAACAGTTCCGTAAAATAATTTGTAGCTACTCTCACTAAACTTTAGAGGGCTTTGCCGCCCAGTTAAAAAAAAAAAAGGAGAAATTCAGAAGTGTGCAAGGTGCGCGAATGAGTGTGCAATATGCTGAACGAAAGAAAACGCATCATGCATCTCATCTGAGGGGCACCCTCCTGTTCAAGAAAATGGAATCAGCACGGCAGAAATTTACCGACCAGCACTCCTAGCATCCTGGGCTGAACCCTGAAAAAGAATGCAAATTTTAGAGATTTCTGCATTGGCCTCAGTTTTCAGACCCGGGTGCTGCATTCATCTTTTTACACAGTCTTTGGTTCTGGCAGGTACTTTGAGCCATTAATGGTCCCACATTATGTGGTCCCCCCCCCCCCCCCCCACCAAGTAATTATTTTATTGGATGTCCTTAAAGGACGTTTATTACACTTTTACCAAAACGCTTAAAAATCCCTCATT
Source organism: Gymnothorax reevesii (assembly GCA_029721435.1). Lineage (NCBI taxonomy): Eukaryota > Metazoa > Chordata > Actinopteri > Anguilliformes > Muraenidae > Gymnothorax > Gymnothorax reevesii. The sequence continues at coordinate 61,821,257 of CM056575.1, forward strand.
TTGCACCATTTGCCCCTAACATTTTTCTTGCCACTTAAGAATAGGCTGTTTTGTTAGCATTGCCACCATAAAATGAGCTTTGCTGGGATTTGCCTCCTTTGGCCTCCTAACGCTACTGCTGCCAAAACTGCGGCCGCCACCTCTGCTTCATTTCATTATTTGTTTTTCTTGTGGAAGTTTGAAGTGACAGGTTCTTGCCCGTTCGCAAATTTTTTTTTTCTGCACTAGAGTTTCGAATACCGCATTTACTTCATTTACATACCGCCGATCAGGATCACATTTTCCGTCCGGCCACCAAACGTTGTTGGTAGTCATGTACAACCCGGATTTTGAAATGGTTGGGACAAAATGTAAATTATGAATAGACTCAAAACGCAATGACACTCAAACCACACCAGCCAGTATTTTATTCACAAAAGGAGAGATGACATGGCAGATGTTGAAACTGAGAAATTTAACAACTTTATCCACAAAATCGGCTTATTTCAAATTTGATGGCTGCTACAGGTCTCAAAAATGTTGGGACAGGGGCCTGTTTACCATGGTGTAGCATCCCCTCTTCTTTTTAACACAGAGTGGAGGCGTCTGGGCATTTAGGAGACAAGTTTCTTGAGTTTCACTATTGGAATTTGATCTCACTCTTGTTTAATACAGGCTTCCAGCTGCTGGAGAGTTTTGGGTCTCCTTTGATGGACTTTTCCTTTAATTATGTGCCAAATGTCAGTTCAGCACATGGACTCTTCTACTACGAAGCTTTGCTGTGGTAATAGCTGCATTTTGCAGTTTTGCATTGTCCTGCTGAAATACACAAGGCCTTCCCTGGAATAGATGTTGTCTGGAGGGGAGCATATGTTGCTCTAAAAGCTTTATATACCTTTCAGCAATCATGGTGCTTCTAAGAACATGCAAGTGTCCCTCACCATATGCACTAATGCATCCCCATACCATCAGAAATGCTGGCTTTTGAACTGAACGCTGATGGTCTTTCTCCTCTTTAGCCCGGAGGGCACGACGCCCATGATTTCCAACATGAATGTCAAAGAACTAGGTTCACTAACCCACATAACTGGCCCTGTATTTTCGTAAATTACCAAATACAACCTTGAACAATTTTCATTTGTCGAATCAATCGTTAGAGATATATGCTGTCCAACAATAAACTTGCCGTTGGTTACCAAGACCTGAAATTGATTTTACGGATGCTTCAACTAGGCAATGACTTCACTTCAAGAGATTGAGCGAAAAAGACGACGTTCAAATCAGTTTTTCGCGTGGGCGGCATACTTCGCCCAAAATAATTTATATATCAATCAAATCTATTATAAATTCTTTACTTGAATTGTGGGCGAGGCCTGCCGCCCGAGTTTAATTTCGAAAATGAGTAGTTTACATTAGTGACGCGCTTAGTTACGCAAAATATATGAATGTGGGATTGGCATTTACAAACGGAAATAAAATTGAATTTCGTGATTTTTTTTAAAATAATAACTTAATGTAACGTTATTTCATACAACTGTAAGTATTTTTCAGGTAATCAAACAAATGTGTGGATTGTGTGTTTTTCAACACGAGGCACGAATCGTATTTCATACTGAAATCCAACTTTTCAATTGCACCTCTTGCATAAGCGGCGTTCTTTGTTGTACAGCTGTTCGCATTTCCTGCTTTGTTGACGCGTAATATTTTGAATGATGATTCTTCTCTAATATGTCAGATATGTAAATATCGAGTAAATAGTTTTGTGTCGTTGAGTGTTAGGCCTAATTACTCAATGTATGAGCCAGATAATCAGTGGCGTCAGGCTTTTCGGCGCGATGACCCAGTTTCGTCTTTCGACAATGATCCGATGAGGAAATGCTCCAGGTGAACCCAGGTAAACTACAGGTACACGAGGGAAGGTAAGTTTCATCTATGCAAAATCTATAAAAATCTGTTCATATACGGATATTCTGAGTTATGGTAGAGATGTAGAACCAATAAATAACTCTTTGAAAAATAAGATAGGCCTATAGGCTATCTAATGCCCGATCGATGCCCGACATTTCGCACCTCGATCAGCTCGGCCCTTCAGCACGCATCATATTATGCAACTTTGAAGTTTGTGAACTGAATTGAATCTGACCTTAATTTTAATTTTAATATAATTAATGGGTAGCATAATTAATTCAGAAAAATAAAAGACAAATATAATTTTGCTCCAGTATAAGTGTGATAAGGCATAGAAAAAAATACCTGTGACTCCCATTACCCGACAGTCCCTGTTTTCCCCCTACCCTAAACATTTTATTGGCATTTTTGATTGCTAAAGGTATCTTGCCTACTGTCGTTGCACACTTTTTGGACAAAAAAAATAATTTTTGAGATTACTGTAGAGATTTCAGTATAGGGCCTATAGAGTGGCTTTATTGTGGTTTAAAATTTTATTAAGAAGTACTGCATTAAAATATTTTAAAAAAATTAAATAATGTTCCTGCCTACCTACCCACCCACCCACTCTATTTCTATTTGGGACGTGATAGGAATTGAACCTATTTTTTTCTAGACCTAATATCAGTATTTTTTTCTGACTTACTTAACTGTTTCATTAAACATTTCTGTTTGTTATTTATATTTGTTATTTATATCTCCCGTTGCCATGGCAACAATGGACCACTCATCTTGATAATGTTGAATTGTTAATTTTTTTATATAATAATTGATATACATGGTTTATAAGACAATATATTGAACTCTTTTGCTCTTGGGATTGAAAGTATGCCAAATAATGACATTTTGCATGGTGCAATTTCCTGTTCCGGTCCCATGGCAACCATGGGGCAGTAAGGCTTATAACATTCATTTTTTTTTAATTTTGGCTATTATGTCAATAAATGACACCAATGATTATTAGTTTTTAGACGGGGCCAATTTTGATGGTTAGTGAACCTTGTCCTTTGGAGTCGTCTGACCACAGGACACTTTGCCACTTTGCTACAGTCTATCTTAAATGAGCCTTGGCCCTCAGAACATGGCGTTGCTTCTGGATCATGCCCAGCAATGGCTTCCTTCTTGCATGATAGAGTTTTAGGAGGCATCTGTGGGTGGCACGGCGGTCTGTGTTGACACAATGGTTTCTTGAAGTATTCCTGTGCCCATTTAGAAATGTCAATGACAGAATCATGCCGGTGAATGATGCAGTGGTGTCTGAGGGCCCGAAGATCACGGGCATCCAGTAAAAGCCTTAAGGCCTTCTCCCTTATGGGCAGAGATTTTTCCAGTTTCTCTGAATCTTTTGATGATGTTATGCACTGTCGATGATGAGACCTTCAAAGCCTTTGCAATTTGATGTTGAGGAACATTGTTTTCAACGTATTCCACAAGTTTTTTACGCATGCCTTCACAGGTTGGAGAGCCTCTGGCCATCTTCACTTGCGAGAGACTCAGCCTCTCTGATACATCCTTTTTATAGCCAGTCATGTTACACACCTGATGCCAGTTAACTTAATTACTTGCTAAAAGTTCTTTCAGCTGATTTTCTTCTATATTAATTGCTTTTTCAGCCTTTTTTGCCCAACTTTGTGAGACCTGTTGCAGTCAGTAAATTTGAAGTAAGGTCATTTTATGGATTAAAATTTAAAATGTCCCAGTTTCAACATTTGAAATGTTATCCATGTTCTATTGTAAATAACATATTGGCTCATGTGATCTGAAAGTCATTGCATTTTGATTTTATTCACAATTTACACTTTGTCTCAACTATTTTGGAATTGGGGTTGTATCTACCCAACAAACATTGTGGTTAACTAGGTAGAGCTAACACTGATTAGCCGAAGATATGGTAAGTGTTTCCGCTAGAATTTTTTGTAGCAGCGGTGCTATGTGTCGGTAACCTAGCAACAGTAGGGGGGTTTGGGGAAATTCTCCCCTGGAAGAAAATTTAGAAAAATTGCATTTTAAATAGTTCTCTGAGCAAATTACAACTGGGGGAGAAGTAATACTCCTAGTCGCTTCATGCCATGGAAACCAGGGTTAAGCATCTAGGCTCGAACAGGCTTAAAAAAAAAAAAAAGTTTAAAACATGTTGTGGTTTACATCAAACATATTTTCAGATTGTGTGGTTCCCCCATCCTCAAGCAATTGGAGAGAGACAGATTCTGAAAAGAAAATTTGGCTTTATTGTGTCATGTTGATAAATGTAAAGCAGAGTTCTTTTTGCGCACGAAGAACTGATTTCCCAACTTTCACACCCAGGTCTTATACCCTTATCACCAGAAATATCTTTCAAATATGGTCTTTCCTCATTCTCATTCTCGCACTGCAATTGGTGTGTGTTATGTTATGTGTGTGTGTGTCTGTGCGTTTGTGTTACTGCTGCCTACATAATATGGTTATTGATTATTGATGGCTAAATATAATATAAATTTAATTGTTAGTTTGCTGATTATTAGTATGAGTACTAAAATGAATAATGATTAAAAAAAATCAGTATTAGTGAATATCATGAATCAATATTTGTAAATATAATGAATAATGCTGAAATGTAATTAGTATTAGAAAATATAATGAATAATACTGAAATATAATCCTCAACAGAGACTCATCTGTAAATCGCATTAGTGTTTATTAACCTACTATCAGGATAAGACTTGCAATCTTTTTATTTGGGAAACGTTAGTCAACAGAGTAGCTGGTGGAATACCAACATCGTATATGTTGACGGCCTAATATACATTTTAATCTTACATTGAAGAACAGCTTACCCTATTAGCAAAAGAGTAGGCCTAGTCACGTCTAGATCAACAGTATTAATTCTAACGTGAACTCATTCACTGACATTCTCGACTTAAGTGGTGAGCGTGCGCCACAACGAGCTAACTAGTCAGATTCCCGCGTGTCTGCAAGCTAGTGAACCGCGTCTATAAACACAGAATTACGCCTAGTTTATGATCAGGCTTAACGTTACAATAGATAGGGAGGCTGTAACCTTCAGAAATTTCCAAACTAGCCTGTCAGTCACTTTGTTGCGAGCTGAAGAGATTTAGCAAGGCCAATGGGTAATGTCGCTCCCATTTAAAACCCCTTAACACTCCGGTAAAATTTGCCTTAAATGCCTATCAAAAGCCTACCCAAAGTAAATTGAAAGCCGTTTGGACTTTTTGGATGGTTTTGGTCTCTTTTGAAAGGAAACACTCTAATGTTTTCCCCCAGCTGGAAGAATCACTGTAATTGCTACTGTCATTGAGTAATATAAGTTGGAACACACTGAAGTAGAAGGTGTTTATTCTTGCCTGATTTTTTTTTTTTTGCAGATGCCTGCAGATGAGTTTAGCTGGGATTTATTAGCTGAAAAAGGGGACCACTGCATGAAGCCTTACCTAGTCCCAGTTCAAATTTGATAACAATCCTCCAGAAAATGAGTATTTTACACGTTTTTCTAAGGCTATGTCTAGGCGTTTCCAAAAATGGCCATTTGGAGACCCTAAAAAGACCCTTGGATAACCATGGTCACATACCTAGGATAAAAGGGCATAACTCTCGAGCGCTTCAATGTGCAGTCATATAATTAAAAGGCTCTAATGAAAGGCGACACTTGGAGGTATCCTATCCCATATCCAGATTCACTATCAATATTGCTGAAAAAAGTTACTGAGGCATAAACTCAAATTTGTGCATATAAAAGAGTCAAAATGAGTGCTGTTATGTAAAAAAAAAAATGCTTTGTAGCATGTCTTTGTAGCAATCCCGACTTGGGACAAAGCACAAAGGCACATTACACAAGGAGCATTTCACTGGCGTTTTTGCCTGGCAATGTCTGCACTTTAGCGGACCAGCGGTGCTGTGCACAGTGATATGCACTTGCTTGTGATGTGCTCCATGTGGAGCAGGAGCAGGTACGGGTCTGGCCATGGAGGAAGCCACTCCCAGCTCCTTGGCTAGGGTCTCTCTGAATGCCTTCTGGTGCAGAGGTGTCTCTCCTTTACTTTTTGCAAGTCCTTTGAGAAGGATGAAGACATTCACAATTGCAATGTCCATGAAATGGTAAAAGAAGGTCTTGTACCACTTCTGGGTCTTGTGGAAGACTTTGTAGTACCCAATCAGGGCGTCAGAGAGGTCCACTCCACCCATACACCTGAAACAAAATAGAGAAAAATAAACAAAAACATAAATATATGCAGCAGAAATTATTATATTTCGAAGGGCATCATTTATATTTGAATATACAGTACGTACCGGTTGTACTCCTTCACCTTCCGAAATTCTTCCTCGGGCTATGTCCCACCATCCTACCATCAGGAGTGCCCCAGCATGATACTCCCCAAATTTCGTGCAAATCCGATCAACTTTCATGTCACTTGGTGTTTCTCTGTTTATAGCGCCCCCCTATTGTCCGATTTGGGCCAAATTTGGCAGAGAGCCTCTGTTTGACCTCTGCAGCGAGTGAAAAGAGTTTGATGTTGACAGCTTTAATTTTGACACTAATATGTAACAATATGTGTTTTTTAGCTAGCAGAAAAAAATACTTTATTTATAAGAACCATATTTTTTTGGAGTAGCAAATTTCTTTTGATAACTTTTGATGAGGCACGTCTGAAGATTGTTACAGCAAAGTTTTGTGTAGATATAGTTTAATCACTAGGAGGAGTTCAAAAAAGTATGTTTTTGATGTCTAGTACCTTTAAAAGAAAAATATGTGGTGGAAGAGGGTGGGGCCTTTGTCACATGATGTGACTCTTTGGGGAATATGTGGATATTAAGTTTATGAAGATTTGTTTTAAAATGTGGAAATTACAAGCCAAAATGCATTTGCATCTGTTACAGCGCCACCTAGTGGACTTGACACACAATCTTTGGTATGGGTGGTCTGTCTGCTATTCTAGATATACCCTGTAATTTTGGGAGCCCTCAGCCAAATACTTGAGCTAAAATAAAAGTTTGATGTTTATCTTGTAATAAGCCATGCTCAGTTTGACCAGTCATAATGAATTTCAAAAAATGGCCTCAGGAGTGACCCAACATCCTACCCACCAAATTTGGTGAAAATCGGTCATGGCATTTAAGAGATATAAATTTCCCACCTTTACAGCGCCCCCTAGTGGCCAACATTAACCAAATTTGGCTTATTCCCTCACAGTCCCATTTCAACCAAAGATCTTAGATTTGGTGTTGTTAGCATTTATTTTTACCGAGAGATAGCAATGCAAACATTTGCATAGCTAGCTAGAAAATTTTATTCGCTAATAATTTGCGCGTATTTTCCCCGAACAAAATTCTTTTGATAAGTTTAGATCAAGTGAGTCTCCAGAGTGTACATGCCAAATTACAGACTGATCGGACAAAATCCCAAGGAGGAGTTTGAAAAAGTAGGTTTTCCAGTTTTTGCGATTTTGCAAAAAAATTTCATTGGCGGAAATGGGGGTGGCCTAGCCCAAGTGATTCAAGGCTTTCTAGGGAATCTGTGGATATAAAGTTTTTGAATGTGAGACGTACGGTCTGGGAGTTATAGCCTAAAACGCGGTGCTCATAGTTATAGCGCCCCCTGCTGGCGGACATATGTGAATTTTGGTGTCTGAGGTGAGTGCAGGGTTCTGGACCAACCCTCCAAATTGCACCACCCTCCCTTGCACGGTTTAGGCTGCAGCACCACTTTTACCAACGGAAAAATAAAAATACTAATAATAATAAAAATCCAAACAAAAACAATAGGGTTCCCAGGACCAGCGCGTATGCGTGCATACGCTTTTCCCAAGCCTTTCGGGCTTGGCCCCCTAATAATAATAATAAAAATACAAACAATAACAATAGGGTTCCCAGCACCGCTGGTCCTGGGAAACGCGTATGCGTGCATACGCTTTTCTCAAGCCCCTCGGGCTTGGCCCCCGAATAAAAATCCGAACAAAAACAATAGGGTTCCCAGCACCGCTCATTCTGGGAAACGCGTATGTTTGCATACAACGAGTTTCCCAAGCCCCTCGGGCTTGGCCCCCTAATAAAAACCCGAACAAAAACAATAGGGTTCCCAGCACCACTGGTCCTGGGAAACGCCTATGCTTGCATACGCGTTTCCCAAGCCCCTCGAGCTTGGCCCCCTAATAATAATAATTACTAGGAAAAGAATTTATAAAGAAACTCTGAGTTGCAATTGATAGCACAGATCAATGTGTAATGTGATGTTTATTTTTGCATTGTCCTGCACTCTGCTGTATGAAAGGGTGCAAAGTGTCTTCTTTACTGATAGGCAAGTATGATAAACGATGATGACTAACCATTGCATGGTTGAAGTGATCAGGACATATTTAAGGGTTAAATTTAGGGCTGACACAGTAATTAATCGCAATTAATTTAAGCGCAATAAAAGTAACTGCCACTGTGCGGCAGAAAGACGTGATTGCTGATTACCTTTTCTATGACACTCGCCTAATGCGGTCATTTGAAATTCTTCCGGGAAGAAAACTGTGATTTGAAGTCCGCTAATTACCAGCGAGGTTGGACAGCCTCCATCGCCTTGGCATAATTAGCCAACCTTAAATCAATTCCTGTGTACTTTGCCTGACTTGCAATCAAGCCATTTATTCAGCCAGCTGACAAATCAAAACCAAAATGTGGCCTATAATGATTAAGAAGAGAGAATGAGAACCATACAGACCTAACCAGGCTGCCGCGTTATATTGAAAGATTTTCAAATTCGTTAACAATTTACGTCACGTTCTATATGCTTAAACAAAATGTTTTCCACCTTCACTGTTGGTTATTTAGATGCTCAAAAGTAAATAAAATCAATTTCTATGAGTTACATTATTTTAAATTACTCCTGTTCAATTATCTAATAAAAATGCCTCAAATTTGCGGCAAAGATTCGCCGGATCGTTAATGGCCAAATCTTCGGTGCATTTGACTATTGCCTGCAATGCAAACGTAATCTCTCTCAGATTCATGTTCGGTATGCTTCACAAAATGTTTTCCACTTCACGTAGCCTATATTTTTAAGCTCTTAAAACCAGGCCAGCACCAAAAGAGAACCCAGGCGTACATGGGATGAACATGCAAACTCCACCCAGAAAGGCCGGGGGCGGATTCAAACCCACAACCTTCTTGCTGGGAGGCCGACCACCGTGCTACCCTACTCACTAAGATGAATGATGGGCAACCAAATCTAACTGCTTTGAACGGCATTTGGATCTGATGAATCACAAAACATGAACAATTTGATTATGTATGTATTATTATAGACGTATGATTTTTGTTTTTATTATTATTGGTGTTTTATTATTGGTATTATTACTATTACTATTTTTGATTATGGTAATATTATAACAATATTAAGATAAATTAATAATATTATGATATTCGTATCGTACAGAACCGTCCCCAAGAATGCAAAGGGTCTATTATAGTTTCTATGATGTTAATGATATTTTGAATATTATTGCCCCTCCTTGAATCGCCACCTTATCCTGGTGGAGGGGTTTGAGCACCTGGATGATCCTAGGAGCTATGTTGTCTGGGGCTTATTTGCCCCTGGTAGGGTCTCACAGGGCAAACAGGTCCTAGGTGACAGGTCAGATAAAGAGCGATTCGAAAACCCCTAATGAATGCTCAAAAAATCGAGGATGCTTACGTCGCCCGGATTGGCGGCACCGGGACCCCACCCTGGAGCCAGGCCTGGGGTTGGGGTTGGTAGGTGAGCGCCTGGTGGTCGGGCCACCACTCACGGGACCCGCCCGGGCATAGCCCGAACGAGCGATGTGGGCCCGCTTTCCCGTAGGCCCATCCCCCGCGGGAGGGTTCAGAAAGGGCTGATGTTTTGCCTTGTGTTTTGGGTGGCAGTCGTAGGCGGGGGCCCCGGTGACCCAATCCCCGGACTCTGAATCTGGTTCTGGGGACATGGAATGTCACCTCCCTGGGGGGGAAGGAGCCTGAGCTTGTGCGGGAGGTCGAGCGATACCGGCTAGAGATAGTCGGGCTCACCTCCACGCACAGTCTGGGCTCTGGAACCCAACTCCTTGAGAGAGGCTGGACTCTCTTCTACTCTGGAGTTGCCCGCGGTGAGAGGCGGCGAGCTGGTGTGGGTTTGCTTATAGCCCCCCAGCTTAGCCGTCAGGTGTTGGAGTTTTCACCCAGAACACCATAGCAACCGCCTAGCAACGCCATAGCAACTGCCCAGAACACCATAGCAACCGCCTAGCAACGCCCTAGCAACCACCCAGAACACCATAGCAACCGCCTAGCAACGCCCTAGCAACCACCCAGAAAACCATAGCAACTGCCTAGCAACGCCCTAGCAACCACTTAGAACACCATAGCAACTGCCTAGCAACCACCCAGAACACCATAGCAACTGCCTAGCAACGCCCTAACAACCACCTAGAACACCATAGCAACTGCCTAGCAACGCCCTGGCAACCACCCAGAACACCATAGCAACTGCCTAGCAACCACCCAGAACACCATAGCAACTGCCTTGCAACGCCCTAGCAACCGCTTAGAACACTATAGCAACTGCCTAGCAACGCCCTAGCAACCACTCAGAACACCATAGCAACCGCCTTGCAACCACCCAGAACACCATAGCAACTGCCTAGCAACGCCCTAGAAACCACTTGGAACACCATAGCAACCGTCTAGCAACCACCCAGATCACCATAGCAACCGCCTAGCAACGCCCTAGCAACCTCCAAGAACACCATAGCAACCGCCTAGCAACCTCCAAGAACACCATAGCAACTGTCTAGCAACCACCCAGAACACCATAGCAACTGCCTAACAACTGCCTAGCAACAACCCAGAACACCATAGCTACCGCCTGGCAACACCCTAGCAACCACCCAGAACACCATAGCAACTGCCTAGCAACCACCCAGAAAACCATAGCAACTGCCTAGAAACGCCCTAGCAACCTCCCAGAACACCACAGCAACCGCCTAGCAACCACCCAGAACACCATAGCAACTGCCTAGAAACGCCCTAGCAACCTCCCAGAACACCATAGCAACTGGCTAGCAACGCCCTAGCAACCACCCAGAACACCATAGCAACTGCCTAGCAACGCCCTAGAAACCACCCAGAACATTAAAGCAACTGCCTAGCAACGCCCTAGCAACCACCCACAACACTACAGCAACTGCCTAGTAACCACCCAGAACACCATAGCAACTGCCTAGCAACGCTCTAGCAACCACCCAGAGTACCATAGCAACCGCCTAGCAACGCCTTAGCAACCACCCAGAACACCATAGCAACCGCTTTGCAATGCCCTAGCAACCACCCAGAACACCATAGCAACTGCCTAGCAACGCCCTAGCAACCACCCAGAACACCATAGCAACCGCCTAGCAACGCCCTAGCAACCACCCAGAACACCATAGCAACTGCCTAGCAACCACCCAGAAAACCATAGCAACCGCCTGGCAACACCCTAGCAACCACCCAGAACACCACAGCAACCGCCTAGCAACCACCCACAACACCCTAGCAGCTGCCTAGAAACGCCCTAGCAACCACCCAGAACACCATAGCAACTGGCTAGCAACGCCCTAGTAACCACCTAGAACACCATAGCAACTGCCTAGCAACGCCCTAGAAACCACCCAGAACAACATAGCAACTGCCAAGCAATGCCCTAGCAACCACCCGGAACACCATAGCAATGCCCTAGCAATCACCCAGAACACGATAGCAACTGCCGAGCAATGGCCTAGTAGCCACCAAGAACACCATAGCAACTGCCTAGCAATGCCCTTGCAACCACCTAGAACACCATAGCAACTGCATAGCAACGGCCTAGCAACCACCCAGCACACCATAGCAACTGCCTAACAATGACCTAGCAGCCACCCAGAACACAATAGCAACCGCCTAGTAACGACCAGGCAACCACCCAAAACATCATAGCAACCGCCTAGGAACGCCATAGCAACTGACTAGCAATGCCCTAGCAACCACCCAGAACACCATAGCAACTGCCTAGCAACGCCGTAGCAAACACCCAGAACACCGTAGCAACCTCCCAGAACACCATAGCAACCGCCTAGCAACCCCCCAGAACACCATTGCAACTGCCTAGCAACGCCATAGCAACCACCCAGAATACCAAAGCAACTGCCAAGCAACGCCCTAGCAACCACTCAGAACACCATAGCAACTGCCTAGCAATGCCCTAGCAACCACACAGAACACCATAGCAACCTCCTAGCAACGTCCTAGCAACCACCCAAAATACCATAGCAATGCCCTAGCAACCTCCCAGAACACCATAGCAACTGCCTAACAATGACCTAGCAGCCACCCAGAACACCATAGCAACCGCCTAGGAACGCCATAGCAACTGACTAGCAATGCCCTAGCAACCACCCAGAACACCATAGCAACTGCCTAGGAACGCCATAGCAACTGACTAGCAATGCCCTAGCAACCACCCAGAACACCATAGCAACTGCCCAGCAACGCCGTTGCAAACACCCAGAACACCGTAGCAACCACCCAGAACACCATAGCAACAGCCTAGCAACACCGTAGCAACCACCTAGAACACCATAGCACCTACCTAGCAACGCCCCACCAACCACCCATAACACCATAGCAACCGCCTAGCAACCACCTAGAACACTATAGCATCTGCCCAGCAATGCCCTAGCAACCACTCAGAACACTATAGCAACCGCCTAGCAACACCCTAGCAACCACCCAAAATACCATAGCAACCGCCCAGCAACACCCTAGCAACCTCCCAGAACACCATAGCAACTGCCTAGCAACGCCTTAGCGACCACCCAGAACACGAAAGCTACTGCCAAGCAACGCCTTAGAAACCACCCTGAACACCATAGCAACTGCCTAGCAACGCCCTAGCAACCACCCAGAACACCATAGCAACTGCCTAGCAATGCCCTAGCAACCACACAGAACACCATAGCAACCGCCTAGCAACGCCCTAGCAACCACCCAAAATACCATAGCAATGGCTTAGCAACCTCCCAGAACACCATCGCAACCGCCTAGCAACCACCCAGAACACCATAGCAACCGCCCAGCAATCCCCGAGAACACCATAGCAACTGCCTAGCAACGCCTTAGCAACCACCCAAAACACAATAGCAACTGCCTAGCAATGCCCTAGCAACCACCCAGAACACCATAGCACCTGCCTTGTAAAGCCCTAGCAACCACCCAGAACACCATAGCAACTGTCTAGCAGTACCCTAGCAACCACCTAGAACACCATAGAAACCACCTAGCAACGCCCTAGCAACCACCCAGAACACCATAGCAACTGCTTAGCAATGATCTGGCACGCACCCAGAACCCCCTAGCAAGCATTTAGCAATACCCAAGCAACCACCGAGAACACCATAGCAACCATCTAGCAATGCCCTAGCAACCACCCAAAACACAATAACTGCTTACCTGAATGGTGGAAAGCACCTCCAACCCTGTACTCGTAGAGCAGCAGGCACATTCAAAATTTCTGCTGGAATTTTCTAGTTTATTTTTTGTTACCACTCTAGAGTGTAAATATATTATGCATCTCTAAATTTTTTAAACAGTTTTATTTTATTTATTCATTGAAATTTTTTTCGCAATGTTAAACCTGTATTTTGTGTCATATCATTGGCCACCTAGGGGTGGGGGGTTGGGGTGTTTGTCTCATTTTGTGTTTGTTCATTTATGTATTTTGTTCTATGTACTTGATTGAAACTAAATAAAAAGTAAAGGTTTGAGAAGCAGCTGAAACGCTTATCCTTTGTCAAATTATCCTTTATTGACAAAGCTGTCTGTTGTGAAATGCTGAGCACAAACAGCTAACGTTCCCTTTGGCCGTGGCTGTTGCTGCCAGCAAACATAGAAGCTACCCACTAATTTCTGGTGGCATCATCTTTTAGAGAAAGTAAACTGACAAGTAGCTTTGGGAGACATACTAACAAAATTACTCCTCAAATGATATGCGGTTCTTTTTTTATATTTACAAAAGTGTAGACGCTACTAAGGCATGGTATGATCTGCCGTTGTTAGTGCCTGCTAGAATAGTTTCCGGTGTGGGCAGGTCCAGCATAGTGGTTGGCTCTGGCTAGGTCTGTACTAATTGGACGGAACAACCTGACGTCAGGTTTTGCCCAGATCTTGTGAAGAGCTGTTCAGAGAGGAAATCACGCTAACGAAATCACGTTCTTGGATTACAGCAAAATCCCTGTATGTCATGTTTAGAAACTTTAGCATGGACAACCAACATTATAACATTACTAATATGTAATAAAAGAAGGATCAGCGTGTTAGGTCCCCTTTAAGGGTAACCTACGGTTAAAGGCGCCCAGGTTAAATGCCCACTTGCATTTAAAATCACATGGAGACAATGCGTTAATTGAACTTAAATTCAGTCAGTTTATAACGGTGTTGGAAAGCCAAACTTCGTTTCGTTGCTCTGTTGCGATTGCGTACATGTATGGTGCATAACAGCTTGTCCAGTATACGCAAGGGCTTTTTAATGGAAATACTTTGTGACAGGACTGGACATTCTGTCCGCTGTAAGCGAAAATCTTATATAAAATCCGGTGAATTCAATGTTTATTTAATGGGAAAACATTAGCAAAAAAAAAAAAAAAATCGGGACTTGAGCTGTTGTCCGGTATGAGCGAGTGTCCGTTTTATACGAGGCCGGTTTAGGCGAGTTCTACTATAGTTTTATATTTTTTTTACTTTTCTTGATTTCTTTGTGGGAATGTTGAGGATACTCTTCAAACAAGTTGACTGCCAGAGTCAAAAGTTACCTCAGAGTCGACGGTGTGGCAATAACCCAATCATTAGAAAGAAGTCCACATCGCCACAACATAACGTTCTATGATCTTTGATGACAATCAGCTACAGTAGCGGCGCCAATCAGAGATACGTAATATTTCTTTTTCCACCTCAAAGATTCCACATTTTATTTGCTTAAGTGGTGTATGATGGGGGAGGCGGGGGGTTATGTTTTGAAGCCTAGCCTATACTAAAGCCAAAGCCAAGTGATATGGTTTGCAAGCTGCTAGCAGTTGTAATGATATCTAGCAAATGGTCAACATTGCTAACGTTACGTTACTTCAAGCACAGCTATTTTTGCAGTGGCGCTGAGAATTCAGCAGCGGCGTTGCGCCGCTATGGAATGTACATAGGGGAAACACTGCAGTAATGTTAAGAATTCCATTATCTGATGTGGATAAGGGAAGAGAATAAACCAAGCTTTGCATTGTAGCTAGCTATTTAGCTAGCTAACAGTAAAATAGAGCTGGCTTGCGTTAGTCAACATATTTAGCTACATAGCCAGCAAGCTACATTGTTTATTGAGCATTAGATGGTTGACAAGCTAGATGGAGACAAACAAATTGCAACAATAACCAGCAACATGACTAACTAGCTTGCCTGAACTCATTTTGTTTGTATATAACAGCGTCAATGAATGCCATCTCAGCCAACTAGGGTTGCTAGAAAGCAGAGAAAACAAAGGCAGAGGGCAATTGGGGAACTTGACTAGCTAGCCAACTCTCATGGTCACACAGTCCATAAAAGATATGTGGGAAGCTAGTGTTACCCTGCTGACTAGCTAGTAACTTGTGATAACCAAAGATGCATCGCACACTGCTCAGGGTGTGCCACCTGTGAAATTTGACTGATTGGCTGAATGTAATAAAGCAAATGCGGTATCCGGAACTCAGCAGAAAAAGATTTTGCTGCCTGCTCGTGGGTCAGCTTATGTAATCACTGTTGCATGTTTCTTTACCATGTGTTTGTCTCTAAAACTCGCTATATTTCTAAAAAAATATCAATATCTCTTCTTTGTTAGTCTGGATGTATTGCTACCAAAAATTTACATTTTAACCATGCAGTGGGTTGCTGTAGGTTTTGTCTTTTGTTCCTTTAATTATACCCAATTCTGTAGTTTATCCAAACTGCAGTCGTAGTGAATAGCTTCTCAAGGAAATCATTACTATTCATATCTATTTTGTCTAGATAGAGCTACCAACCTGCAGCAAAGCCTTGCACCTTGGAATTGACTGACACATTCAAAGAGGTTGCATGACCTTGCCGGACATTGGCCGTCTTGTCAAGATCACATAGTTCAATAATTATCTATGTGGTATCCTGTCATCCCACCTCAGTTAAACTTTTTCCCCTTTTTTTTTTCATGCTTGGTAGGATGAGCGCTGCACCGTCCCTCTCATCCTCATCGCATCCTTCATCCCTGCCACAGCCGTCCCCACTTTCAGGTCTGTTCCTCCTCTCGGTCTCGTGAATGTCCACCAGAGGGTGCGGATGTGTCACTTCTCTCTCACTCTCCCCAACAGCTGCGGGGTGCTCTCTAAGCTGCGCAGGCTGGAGCCTGGAGTGGCTGCATCTCACTACAGCATGCTCATTGACTGCCTGTGCAGCTGGGGACAGGCCTCCCACATCGCCGAGCTCATTGGAGAGTGGCTAAACGAGGGGATGACACAGAAAACGGTGCGTTTTCCTCATCCCTCTGCAGCCTGACTGCCTCCGGTGTTGTCATAAACCCTGTGGCTTTTTGCTGAACTCATTTTTTACTGCTCATAATGCAAAAGTGCTGTCTTTAATCTTATTATTTAAGCTCAATTGATTCCTCATTCAGTCAGCTTTTGACTTCTCACAATAATTACATTCTTGCATTTAAACAGGCACAAAGCTCCTATCAAATTATGCCATGGGGCAGTTCCATAATCTTATATCCTATTTTGAGACCTTGTAGACAAATTCTATGTATTAAACCCCAATTCTAATGAAGTTTAGACGTGTAAAATGTGAATAAAAACAGAATACAATGATTTGCAAATCCATTTTGACCCATATTGAGGACACTACAAAGACAAGCTATTTAATGTTCAAACTTTATTGTTTTTTTTGTTTTTTTGGAAATATTCACTCATTTTGAATTTGATGCCTGCAACACTTTCCAAAAATGCTGGGACAGGGGCAACAGAAGACTGGGAAAGTTTGGAATGCTCCAAAAACACCTGTTTAGAAAATTCCACAGGTGAACAGGTTAAGTGGAAACAGGTGAGTGTCATGATTATGAAAAAAGCAGCATCCCCGAAAGGCTCAGTCGTTCACAAGCAAGGATGGGGCAAGGTTCACCACTTTGTAAACAACTGCTAGAGCAAATAGTGCAACACTTTAAGAACCGTGCATCTCATTGTGCAATTTCAAGGAATTTTGGGATTTTAGTCCATAATATCATCAAAGATTCAGAGAATCCAGAGAAATCTCGTCAGTGGCAAGGTCGAAAACCATCATTGAATGTCCATGACCATCGGTCCCTCAGGGGTCACTGCATTAAAAACCGACATCATTCTGTAAGGCATATTGCCATGTGGGCTCAGGGACACTCTGGAAAACCATTGTCAGTTAACACTGTTCGTCGCGGCATCAACTTGTGCAAGTTAAAACTCTTCCATGCAAAGGGAAAGCCATACATCATCAACACCCAGGAACACTGCTGGTTATTCTGGAAAAGTGTGCTGTGGTCTGACGAGTCCACATTTCAAATTGTTTTTGGAAATCATGGATGGTGTGTGGTGTGTGGTGTGTGTGTGTGGGCAAAAGAGGAAAAGGACCATCCAGACTGTTATCAGCGCAAAGTTCAAAAGCCAGCATCTGTGATGGTATGGGGCTGTGTTAGTGCCCATGGCATGGGTAACTTGCACATCTGTGAAGGCACCATTAACGCTGAAAGGTAGACAGCAACACATGCTGCCATCCAAGCAACATCTTTTTCAGGGACGTCCCTGCTTATTTCAGCAAGACAATGTGTTGTTAAAGGGAAAGGCGATGTAAAACAGTGATAAACATGCCCCATCCCAGCATTTTTGGAACGTGTTGCAGGCATCAAATTCAAAATGAGTGAATATTTCCAAAAAACAATAAAGTTTATCAGTTAAAACATTAAACATTCTTGTCTTTATAGTGTACTCAATTGAATATAGGTGTAAAAGGATTTGCAAATCATTTTATTCTGTTTTTATTCACATTTTACACAACATCCCAACTTCATTGGAAATGGGGTTTGTAAATTAATGGTAGCTCTGAAAGGGCTCAGCCAGGAAGCAGGCCTCCACTGAATGTTCAGTGTTTTCAAATAAATACCTCTAGAACCTAGCACTGACTGCATTGACTCTGGATAGTTGAAAACGAGGAAGTCTGCCAAAATCTTAACGGGGTACACTTTTTAACTACTACAGCAAGATTGCAACAGAGACTGAAGATTTTTCGAAAGACCCGGAAAAGTTGTGTTCCTCAACATCCCGTCTTTATAACTGCCTCTTGCCTTTTTGTCTGAACTTCAGTTTGCTTATATTGGGTCACACTTCATCCTATGCTAGTTGGCATGTTGGCTAATGTTACCAAACATGTAACATTAGGGTAATGCGGTACAACACCAATTCCGAAATAGTTGGGACAAAGTGTAAATTGTAAAAAAAATCTAAATGCAATGACTTTCAAATCATACCGGCCAGTATTTTATCCACAATAGAACAGAGATAACATAGGAAATGTTGAAATTGAAAAATTTTACAATAATTTTATCCATAAAGTTAGCTTATTTCAAATTTGATGGCTGCTACAGGTCTCAAAAAATTTGGGACAGGGGCCTGTGTACCATGGTGTTGCATTCTCTCTTCTTTTTAACACCAAGTGGAGGCGTCTGGGCATTGAGGAGACAAGCTTCTTGAGTTTAGCCATTGGAATTTGATCCCACTCTTGTTTAATACAGGCTTCCAGCTGCTGGAGAGTTTTGGGTCTCTTCTGACGGACTTTTCCTTTAATTATGCGCCAAATGTTCTCAATCGGTGAACGATCAGGACTGCAGGAAGGCCAGCTCAGCACACGGACTCTTCTACTACGTAGCCATGCTGTTGAAATAGCTGCTGTACGTGGTTTTGCATTGTCCTACAAGGGTCTCTTCTGACGGACTTTTCCTTTAATTATGCGCCAAATGTTCTCAATCGGTGAACGATCAGGACTGCAGGAAGGCCAGCTCAGCACACGGACTCTTCTACTACGTAGCCATGCTGTTGAAATAGCTGCTGTACGTGGTTTTGCATTGTCCTACAAGGCCTTCCCTGGAATAGATGTTATCTGGAGGGGAGCTTATGTTGCTCTAAAACCTTCGTATACCTTTCAGCATTCTTGGTGCTTTTTAAAACATGCAGGTGTCCCACACCATATGCACTAATGCATCCCCATACCATCAGAGATGCTGGCTTTTGAACTGAACGCTGATAACAGGAGGGGTGGTCTTTCTCCTCTTTAGCCCGGAGGACATGACTCCCATGATTTCTAACAAGAATGTCAAATTTGGACTTGTCTGACCACAGGACACTTTGCCACTTTGCTACAGTCTATTTTAAATGAGCCTTGGCCCACAGAACACGGCGATGCTTCTGCATCATGCTGAACAATGGCTTCCATTTTGCATTATTTTAGGTGGCATCTGTGGATGGAACAGTGGACTGTATTTACCGACAGTGGTTTCTTGAAGTATTCCTTTGCTCATTTATTGATGTCAATGACAGAATCATGCCAGTGAGTAATGCAGTGGCGTCTGAAGGCCCGAAGATCAAGGGCATCCAGTAAAGGTCTTCGGCCTTGTCCCTTCTGCTCAGAGATTTTTCCAGTTTCTCTGAATCTCTTGATGATGTTATACACTGTCAATGATGAGACCTTCAAAGTCTTTCCAATTTGACGTTGAGGAACAATGTTTTTAAAGTTTTCTACAATTTTTTTTTTTTTTTTATGCAAACCTTCACAGGTTAGAGAGCCTCTGGCCATCTTTACTTCTGAGAGACTGAGCCTCTCTAAGCCATCTATTGCCGCCAATCATGTCACACACCTGATGCCAGTTAACCCCTTTCTGCAGATGTAGACGCTTGCGTCTATAGATATGCAAATTTAACCACTTAGTTACAGTACTCGACCACGAGATGGCACCCCTGGTTCAGCTATAGAATATTCAAAAGCAGGCAGAGCTGAAACGCGATTTAGAGTAGGGAGAAGTTCCCTCCAATCCCTGTTTTTCTGGAGTAGCATGAATTAAACTCCTCAGCTAAGCCTGATGTGCAAACTGGTCAATATCCTTGCCCATAGTATCGATCCAGTAGTTTTAAAAAATTATCACTTGCGACAGAAAAAAAACTTAGTACTCTGTAGCAACCATTTTAGCTACAGTGAGCCAACAGTATTCCAATTAGTGGTTAAAAAAATATGTTTTGGTGAAGCAAAAAATCCGACATAGTATTGCTTCTCTCACATTCTCCTGTCAATTACAGTCATCACACACAAAATATGCGTAGTTCCCTCCCATGGATTAACGCGTATATTCCCCCATTGACAAATTCAGCGCTCCCTTCTATCCACCCAAGTACTGGTGTCGATAGCCAGACACTCAAGTATATACTCAGATTCATCTGCGTAACTCTACAGTTATAGTTCATGCCCTCGTGAAGCTTCCCCGGTTACGATGTATTGATAGACGTGTTCCTTATCCAATTCCAGAGTGTTTAAACTTTCCTCAATAACTGAAATACATTGATCGGATAATAAGAATAGGATTCAAAGCTAAGCGTAAAAGTAAGGTCGGTTGTGTTCTTCGAATGTTGGCCACGGTTGCGCAGCTGAAAATGATGCGATACCAAAGAAACAGACACCCAAAACTGGCCCGAGTGTTCAGTTTTATTTACGAGATACATCTTGTATGGACGCGGTCAATTGGATTTGTTCCCAATGAAACAGTACTGGAGGGTTCCTTCTACCCAATACATCCGTCTCTGGAGGAGGGCATCAATGAAGAAAACAGGTTATACTTCTACTCTGTTTGAATTTTGCTCAATATGGCTTTTTGCTGTAGAATTTATACCGCGTTTAAAGACATCGAATGCCGAGGTTTTCGTTTCTCCAAATGCATACACCCCACGCACGTCGGTAGATCCCTCGGTACATTCATTACACCATTCTATTGAATTGGAAGCATGTGTCGTTTAATTTTTCCTGAAAGTGACATTTCTGTTCTGTTAAAATAAGGTTTATTTCAGAATTCAGATAGTACTGAGTTAGTGAGTTTTTACCGTTATAAGGTGTAAGGTTATGAGCTCGGATATGAGAGCGGTTAGCTTTTCATTGCAGCGTGAATGTTATAGCTGTTTAATCATCACTTTATTTAATGGTTGGGGGACTTCGAAGAAAAATGGGCAATATTGTTAATTTCATTATGGAGAAAAGGCATGTTTTGTGTTTGGAGAGGTTACTGGTGGCCGATGATGTTCAATTGCACTGATATTGATAAATTCATGATAAACTCAACAAGAAAATCATTAGTTCATGCTGAATTTCATGCCCCAAAAGTTAATTTGTGTTAAATATATGATTAATGTGCGATTTGACAGTGAAACATTTTGATGGATCTCAGACTTTGGGGAGACACCCGGGTAGCTGTCTAATTTGGCTAATAGCAAGCATGTAATCTGCAATGTAATGTTCAAGATGAATTTTACTTGTGGTCAACACCGAACAGCGACTGCACGCAATACAGAAATGCAACAGTAGAGTCGGGAGAAAAGTTGAGTGATGAACTTTCTCACAATCTCTGTAATAGAGGCCTTTTCTCCGAACTAAGAAAATGGGTAAGCCAGGGAAAAGCAGGGAAAACGAGAAACCAGGCTTGCTGGATCCCTCAGCAATTATGGAGGCCCTCGATGAATTGAGAAATGAAGTGAGGGAGTTGAGGGTCAGTGTGAGGGAGCAGGTGGACCGGCTTTTGGAGGATAACCGTGATCTCAAAAAAGAGATTGCCAAGAAAGACACGGAGATTAAATCTTTAGCAAGCAAGCTGGAGGAGCTGGAACAACAAGAGAAACGTAATGATGTCATCCTGACCGGGCTCAAAATCAAACCCAGGAGTTATGCCAGGGCAGCAGGGAATGGTGATGAGCCAAACGAGGAGAATAATAAATCTGTGGAAATGCAGGTGGTGGAATTCCTTCAGTCCAAAAATATTTCTCTGGACCAAAACAATGTGGATTCATGTTATCTGCTACCGAAAAGGAATGGAAGCGGAGACCGGAATACAGCACGGGCCGTGTTGTTACGACTTACAAGCAAAAAGCACAAGATTTCTCTGTTGAAGCAAGGGAAAAATCTCAAAGGATCCAATGTATTCATGAATGAAAACCTCACCAAGCATAATGCAACCATCGCATGGAAAGCTTGTCAACTAAAGAAAGAGGGTAAGATACACAGCAATTGGTCGGTTAACTGCAGAATTTTCATCAAACCAAATGGATCTTCACCGGAATCCACCAGACCGGTGCTGATCAAGATGATGCGGGATTTGGAGAAGTTCGACCACTGAGGCAGGTTGAAATCCTTGACAGATATGTATGAGCAGTTATCAACCTACAGAAATAAATTTCTCTCTGATTAGCAAGACAAATGATCCGATGATCCAAACTGTTGATCAGGGAAATGGATTTTTGACAGGAAGTCAACATCTTTCAGGAATAAACCCTAATGAAGAAATCGATCCGGATAACCATTTTTTCTACAAGGAAACTAACGCATGCGGATACTTTACTGTGGGCAAATTTAACAAAAGCATTAAAATGGATGGGAGTTTGTCCATTATCCACTTTAATAGTAGGAGTCTATATTCCAACTTTGATCAAATAAAGAAATACCTTCGGTCATTTGCTAATCCGTTTAACATCATCGCCTTATCGGAAACTTGGATTAAAGAAGAAAAGGACAAGGACTTCTACATGGAAGGTTACAACTTCATGTGTAAGAATAGACTGAATAAAGCAGGTGGGGGTGTTGGCCTATTTATTGATGAGGCCATAAACTACCAGGTAATAGAATGCAAATCATATGCTGTGGAAAATGTAATGGAATGCCTTACAATTGAGATTCCCGGATTGAAAGGTAAAAATACGGTTATTTGTTGTGTAGCACCGGATTTGCAAATTGATGTTTTTAGCAAATGTATGGGTGAATTACTCACTAATACAAGCCATAAAAATGTTTTTATGTGTGGGGACTTTAATGTTGACTTGATAAATCCAAATAACAGCTCTATAATAGAGGATTATATTAACCCCACATATGCCATGGGTATGCAACCATTAATTACAAAACCAAGCGGGATTACTAGGCATAGTGCCCCTTTGATGGATAATATCTATACTAATGTACTAGATTCTGAAATATTAAGCGGCATCATGATAAATGACATTACCGATCATCTGCCAGTCTTTGCTATTTGTGATTGTAAGCTAGATATAAAAGACCAGGCTAGATCGAAAATCCTGGAACATACAGAAATCAGAATTAAAAGTGAAAAAAGGCTAAAGGAACTAGAATTAGATATGTTGAATCAAAAATGGGATAATGTATTCGCAGAAAACGAGCCAAATAGAGCATATGAGGCATTCCTATGGACTGTAAATTCTCTGTATAATACCCACTGTATAGTCAAAACAATCAATAATCTGAAGCAAAACATAGAAAGAAGACCTTGAGTTTCAAAAACAAAAATACTTTGTATAAGCAGTTTCTGAGAGAAAGAACTGAGAAAGCAGAAATAAGGTATAAAAGTTACAGAAACAAAATTACACGCTTGTTGAGGAAGCATAAAAAAGAGTATTATGAAAAGCTTCTATTAGAAAATAAACATTACACCAGAAATCTTTGGAATATAATAAAGAATGTCTCTAGGAGAGCTCCGAAGAGGGAGTACCCTGCCTTCTTTAATATTTATGGAAAAAAGGTAGAGAGCATGGAATTGGTCGTGGAAAATTTCAAGAGTTATTTTGTGAATGTTGGGCCAGAACTAGCAAAGGGTATTGAATCCTCACACCTAAGATGGGACTACCTTGATAAGGATGAGGAAGTCCAAGACACAATGACATTAACTCCTGTCACTGAATCCGAAATGAGATCAATTCTGAAAAATTGTACAGCTAAGACATCTGTTGACGTAAACCAATTAGATATGAAATTACTGAAAACACTAACTAACGCAATTGTAACTCCACTTACGCATATATGCAATCTATCCCTCTCCTACGGAGTGTTTCCAGATAAAATGAAGATAGCGAAGGTTATCCCTCTCTACAGAAGCGGGGGTAAATATGATTTCTCAAACTATCGTCCTGTCTCGATTTTACCTCAATGCTCAAAAATCTTAGAAAAGCTCTTCAATGATAGATTGGACAAGTACATTGATAAACACAAACTACTATGTGACAGTCAGTATGGGTTCAGGAAAAAGCATTCGACAGCTCTAGCCCTAACAGAATTTATTGAGATGATTAAAGATTCACTAGATTCTATTTTATTTAACAAATAGAACGCAATTTGTGCAGATGGGTAATAACAAATCAAATTTCCTGGACATTACCTGTGGAATTCCTCAGGGCTCGGTTATAGGTCCCAAGTTGTTCATAATCTACATAAATGACATTGTTAAGATGTCCGATATCCTAAAATTAATTTTATTCGCTGACGACACGACTATTTTTTGCTCAGGTGTTGATCTCAAACAATTAGTTAAATTGGCTGATAATGAAATGTCTAAACTTCACGTGGTCTAATGTAAACAAATTATCACTAAATCTTACAAAGACCAAATTTATGATATTTGGGGAAAAAAGGCCTAAAGGACGACATAGACCTGCATTGAAAGGGTCAACGAATATAAAGTCTTGGGAGTTATGATAGATAATCTCTGAAGCTGGAAACCGCATGTAAATGTAGTTCAAAGAAAGTTAGCTAAAAGTGTGTCTATTCTTTGGAAAATGCAGAAACTATTAAACCTCAAGTCTCTTAAAATAATCTATTCAGCCCTCATAGCACCCCACTTACATTACTGCGCTGAAGTATGGGGTCACACTTACAAAAATGCAATAGAATCTTTATTTAACGCCTTTCTGCAGATGTAGACGCCTGCGTCGATAGACCTGCAAATTTAAGCACACTGTTACTGTACTCTATCACTAGATGGCAACCCCGGATCAGTTATTGAATATTCACAAGCAAGCAGACTTCGAACGCGGTTTTGAATATGGGGAAGTTGACTCCACTCCATGTTTTTCGAGAGTTGCATGAATTAAACTCCTCAGCTAAGCCTGGTGTGCAAACCGGTCAATATCCTTGCCCATAGCATCGATCCAGCAGTTTTAAAAAATGATCTTTTGCGACAGAAAAAGTTGTTTCCTATGTAGCAACCACTTTAGCAACAGTGAGCCAACGGCATTCCAATTAGTGGTTCAGAAAAATCTGTTTTCTGAAGCAAAAAATTCGACATGGTATTGATTCTCTCACATTCTACTGTCAATTACAGTCATCAAATGCAAAAATTGCGTAGTTCCCTACCTTGTTTTTCGTGTACATTCCTTCATTGACAAATCCAGCGCTTCCTTATATCCACCCGAGTACTGGCGTTGATAGCCAATCACTCAATCATACATTCAAGCTCTGCTGCCTAACTGCACAGTTAGACTTCACGGCCTCGTGAAACTTCTGCGGTAACAATGTATTGATTGGCTCGTTTCTTATCCAATTCCCGAGTGTTTAAACATTCTACAGCAAGTGAAACATATTGATTGGACAAACACAGAGCATACAAGCCTATGAGTATCAGCAGGCTCGGTTGTATCCTGTTTACGTTGCGCGCACTAAACTCAACCAGAAAATAATTTGTTCATATTAAATTTCATGCCTTAAAACTTTATTTTTGTTAAATACATGATTTTTTAATGATTTGACAGTACATAATTTTGAGACCTTGGGGAGACACTTGGGTAGCTGTATAATTTGGCTAATAGCATGCAAGTAATCTAGAATGTAATGTTGAAGATGAATTCTACTTGTGCTCAAGGAGTTTATGATACCAGAAATGTAAAGTTTTAAGCCCCAGCAGTTTTTCAATCCTCAGAATTATTTTTTTTTTGCAATTTCAATGGTGAATTCTCATGAAGATTTTTTATGTTTGCAGCTCATTTTCTCGACCAAAATCATGAAAATAAACTGAAATACAATGTAATTCTAAACGCTGTAAGTGTCTTTTCTGAATTGAGCTACATTTTTCCCCTTTATGAAGCTAAAATCTTGAATTATACAGCATTAAAGTGGGTAACCCATAAATAGCCAAATTTGGCTTCTGCACAAAGGGGTTAAACTCCAAAAAAAGGCCCTTAGAATTATTCATTGCGTTCCGTATGGAACTCATACAAATGATTTGTTTATTAAGGCAAAGCTTCTTAAATTACAGGATATAGTAAAATTCAACTCCTTGCAACTTGTATACTTAGGATACCACGAAGACTTACCTAGAAATATACAAAGCCTATTTCTTCAGCGAGATTGTATCCAAAACACCAGAGGCAGAATGTTGTTGCAAACAAGAAAGGTCTGAACGACTTGCAGGGAGCACTCGTTATCTGTGGCTGGAGTCAGGGCATGGAACGTACTTGATGATAATATAAGAATGGCAGAAGATCTGAAGACCTTCAAATATTTGTTGAAATGTGCATATCTGAGTAACTATAAACATTTTCAATATTGTTAAATCTGTACCTTTGTATCTACTGGACACTCCAGACCATCTGTCCGAGAGACAACGGTCACAGCACATTACTACAGACAGCGAAGACAACTTTGAAAAGCATGGCTTTCCTTGACAGAAAGCTCAATAAAATTGGATTCAGCGTCAAGGAAGGCAACGATGGACTGCACATACTGCGAGAAGTCATTACATCCGATAAGGGAAGGGTGAACCAAGGCGATGGAAATGACGATTAATCAAGAGATCCAAGCAAAGATCCGGTATTATTATACCTCTCATCCACTCCAAATTAGCCGGAACAAACCAAATGATTAAGAAAGTGGTTTCGGGGCAATGTCGCATTGGATCAAGAGTGGCATTTGAATCTAAAGTTATATGGACACTATAATTCTAATAATTATAATTCTCATGATATTCATAAATCTTACGATCTTATTTTCTGACGTTTAAATCGTAGCGTTACATGGACACTAGCTCTGCTGTGATTTATAATCCCTATGATATCTTAACCATAGTCAAATTGTTTTTCTGGAAGTTGGGGGCGGGACTTTGACAGGCGATTTCGCTTCTCCCGCGACCCTTTCGGTCATGATACATGTTGTGTTGTGTTGAAATTGTCATGAAACGACTATACAATCATGCCGAAATAAAAAAAAAAAAAAAAGAAGTTTATGATCCCAGAAATGTATAGTTTAAGGCCCCAGCAGTTTTTCATTTGTCAGTATTATTATTTTTGCTATTTCAATGGTGAATTCTCATGAAGATTTTTTATTTTTGCAGCCCCTTTTCTCCACCAAAATCATAAAAATAAACTGAAATACGATGGGAGTCTAAATGCTTCAAGTGTCTAGACTCAATTGAGCCAAAGTTTTTCTCTCTGTGAAGCTGCAATCTTGAATTATAAAGCCTTAAATCAGGTAACACCTAAAAAGCCAGATTTGGCCTCTGCGCAAAGGGGTTAACTTAATTACTTGCCAGATGTTCTTTTAGCTGATTCTCTGATATAATAACAGCTTTTTCAGCCCCTTTTTTGCCAGTGTCTCAACTTTTTTGAGACCGGTTGCAGCCAGAAAATTTGAAATAAGCTCATTTTTTGGATAAAAATATGAAATGTCTCCGATAACATTTCAAATGTTGAAACTATGTTCTATTGTACATTACATATTGGCTCGTGATCTGAAATTCATTACATTTTGATTTTATTCACAATTTACAGTTCCTCCCAACTATTTCGGAATTGGGGTTGTAGGTTTTTATTTGGCTACGTAAGTTGGCCAATGTTACAGCATGTTAATTTATTAAATTGTGCCATGCTAAGCAATCTCATTGTTAAGTCAGTCACTGAAAAAACATAAGCTTTAACTTAAAATTTCATCAGGTTTCTCCCATAGGTGAGAGGGACAGCCTGGAGGCTGGCAACTAGCATCAGGTTGGCTGCATTACGTTAGTCAGTGATTGCAGGGAGTTGATGTTTATCATCTTGGGCTTGCTATTGCTAATATTATACAAGTTATCAACAGCACCCTGACTTGGCTAAAATCCCCTACAATTATTGCATGTTACCACGGTGAACTGCTGTGTTCATTGCCAAATTGTTCTTTAAGCAATAGTTGTCAGTAAGACAACAAAGCTCGCCGGGGCAAGGTTAAAGTTTTTCTGCACGCGGACGGATGCGGACGCCGGGGGTACGACAATAGCTCTCCGGACGTTACTCGTCCCGGCGAGCTAAAAATACTTCATATTTCACTGGGGTATTACGTGTGAGATGGAGATAGAGTTGAAACTCACCATGGCCTGTGGGCCTACAGTTTTGCGTAAGTGCCCATTCATAATTTTTAGGAGGGGAAAGGGGCTGAGAGGGAGGGTAGGGGGGAAGGTGGAGTGAACTTCTTTGTTTTCTAGAAAAACGGGATTTGGCAAGAACAGGTAAAATTGCTGAATGCATGTTTAAAGTCGGAGTAAAGTGAAACATTTGCTTCTAAACAGAATATACTTGTTACAAAAGAGATAACGTGAAAAGACCGCAGACTAAACTAGTGCTGAATTGTGGCATTAGACCGATTAAACAGTTTTTCTATCAGTTTTATGTTTCCAGATTTTTTAGGTGGGGTTAAAACAGGGCCTGATGACGCACTGAGGCTCTCCTTAATACACTCCACCCCGAGCAGAATATAAAATCATGAGCGAATGGTATCAGTGGCTACCAGTTCACTCATTACTGACCGCACCTCATATGTTGAGTTACCTAGTTGAGCCAGCAGTGTACAGTTTGCTGGGTAGAAAATCAGCTGTTCCACCTGCTATGTCCCAAAACTGTCTCTGAATGCGAGAATTTAACTTGATGATGCGCGCTCTATAGAGATGCTAACCCACGCCTCTTGTTGACCTTGAGCTTTGACCTTTTGACCTCAAAATGCAAATTT
Source organism: Gymnothorax reevesii (assembly GCA_029721435.1). NCBI lineage: Eukaryota > Metazoa > Chordata > Actinopteri > Anguilliformes > Muraenidae > Gymnothorax > Gymnothorax reevesii. The sequence continues at coordinate 61,850,255 of CM056575.1, forward strand.
GGACAGGGTACCCTAGGATCATCTACCCCACCAAGTTTGGTCACCCTAGCTTCAGTGGTGGCCGAGCTGTGGCGCGGACAGACGCACGCGCACACACACACACACACACACACACACGGTGCTAAACTGTATACCCACTCCCCCTCGTCGGGCGTGGGTAAAAAAAAATCTCTGTCATCCTGTTTAAATTTCCAAAAAATGAAGAACAGGGTCCGGAGACGGACCTCAGTAACAGCCGTGGGTTTCACGAAATCATCCGACACCCCGATCAGTTACCACCGCAAATAGAATAATTCCGTGAGAAACGCTGTATAGACTGTTATGTATGATAAATTTTTGTACAGCATTTTATTTCATTTGTAAATGAAGATTTGTTACATGCTGTTTTGCTGCCTTGCTGGTCAACTATATTTATTTTGTTCATTGGCACCATCTGGTGGCGTGTTTGTAAAATCATTAAGAAAAGTCTAGTAATTTCTAGAAGCTTCTGGCACTTTCCTGCTTGGAGGGGGCGGGATTTCCCTAGAATCCTGTGGATCTTTCTGGAAGGTTGCTAGACTATAAAAAGGCTGTGATTTTAAGCACAGAGCAGACAGACAACAAAGAGAGCAGACAGCAGAAGAGAGCAGACCAGAGTTTTGTTTTGGCAACATTTAAATAGTGGATAATTTTTGTTAAACTTTTTTATGTAAAGAATAAATTTGTTTTAGTTGTACTTGCCAGTTTTTTTGTTGTGATTTTTCCAAGTCATAACAAATTGGAGGTTCCACCGAGATTGGATTCACCGAAGATTATTATTTTAAATCTTTTGACTAGTTTAAAAACCAGCAATCATGACTTTTGATGTGGAAAGTTTTTTGAAAACTCCAACCCAGGAATTAATTTTGTTGGCAAAGAAGAAGGACTTGCTACAAATAGCCTCAACCCTTGGATTATCTGATGTGAAGTCATCAATGAAGAAACAAGAAATATTCAACATTTTGGTGCAACATTTCATCGATGAAGATATCTTTGGGGAAGAAGCAGCAGAATTAATTAAAGCTGTGGAAGTGCCTGCAACGGAGCTGCAAAGACTTGAATTTCAGCTACGCCTGAAAGAGCTGGAAGAGAGAAGGTTGGAGAGGGAGAAGGAAAGAGAAATGGAAGAAAGAAGGTTGGAAAGGGAGAGAGAAATGGAAGAAAGAAGGTCGGAAAGGGAGAGAGAACTAGAAGAAAGAAGATTGGAGAAAGAACTAGAAGAAAAAAGGATGCAGTTCGAATTGGAAATGAAGAAAATAGAAGCAGGTACTGTTCCAAAATCATTTGGACTTTCTGATCGTTTTGATGTGGTTAAACATATCAGACTTGTTCCTCCTTTCTTAGAAAATGATGTTGACCAATACTTTACCCATTTTGAAAAAATTGCTGAAAATTTGAAATGGCCAAAAGAGCATTGGACAATGATGTTACAAAGTGTTCTTACTGGTAAAGCTAGAAAAATCTATAACCAGTTATCTGTCCAACAGTGTGCTGATTATGATTTTGTCAAATCTGCCATTCTGAAGGGTTATGAATTAGTCCCTGAGGCTTACAGGCAAAAATTTAGGAATTCTTGCAAGGAAGCCAGTCAAACTCATGTTGAATTTGGCAGGTTAAAGGAACAGTTGTTTGATCAGTGGTGTAATTCCATGAATGTTGAAAAAGATTTTGATAGAATGAGGCAACTTATTCTGGTTGAGGAATTCAAAAGGTGTGTCCAGCCTGATATTAAGACTTTCCTTGAAGAAAAACAAGCCATTACTTTGCAAGATGTTTCTACGCTAGCTGATAGTTATGCATTGACTCACAAGACTTCTTTTGTCCAAAAATCTACTTTTTCTAAATTTCAAAGCATGTTTCAGTCCAAGACTACTTCTAATAACACTTCTAATGATTCTAAGGCCACTTCTGAAAGGAAACCTTCCAGTGAGAAGCAATCCTCTGATTTTTTACCCTCTGTGTCTTGCCATTACTGCAAAAAGCAAGGTCACCTTATTTCTGAGTGTTATGCTCTCAAGAAAAAACAACAACGAGAAGAAACCAAGCCAACTGCTTTGACAAAGAGAGAATCTCTTGTATCAATGGTCAGTTCACCTGATCTTCTACCTTCTGTGTCTGATCCGGTTATGGAGGGTTTTGAGCCATTCATCACCGATGGTTCTGTCTCACTTTCACATGATTTTTCCTCATCTGCTCCTGTTCGAATTCTAAGGGATACTGGGTCTTCCCAATCTCTTATTCTTGCAGATATTCTGCCTTTCTCGGACAAATCGTCTACTCAGGCTAATGTCCTTATTCAAGGAGTAGAATGTGGTTTTACAAGTGTACCTCTCCATAATGTTCATCTCAAATCAGACTTGGTCTCTGGGCCTGTTACTGTTGGTGTTAGGTCTTCTCTTCCTTTCAAAGGCATTCATTTGCTTCTTGGTAATGATCTTGCTGGGGATAAGGTTGTGCCCTACCCTATTGTAACTGACACTCCTTTGATTCATCAAGAATCTGACTCTATAGAGGAGGAAATTCCAGACCTCTATCCTTCATGTGCAGTTACTCGTTCTATGGCCAAAAAGTCTATTCAGGATGTTGCTGACCTGGACTTTAACCTGGCTGACACCTTCATTGGGCAGTCTTTTCATCAGGAACCTTCCAGTCCTGAGATATCTGGGAAATCTTCAGACTTGTCCTTGTCAGGTCATTCTAATGACATTTTGTCTCGTAAACAACTTATTCATGAGCAACAACAAGCTCGTGATCTAGCGCATCTTCTACCTCAGGCTGCAAGTGAACAAGAGGCTACTCAAGTTCCTGTCTGTTTTTACTACAAAAATGGTGTGCTTATGAGAAAGTGGCGTCCACCTGATGTTCCTGCAGATGAAGAGTGGATGATCACCCATCAAATTGTTCTTCCAAAGCCGTACCGTCAAGAAACTCTTAGTCTGGCCCATGACAATCCTATGTCAGGTCATTTGGGTATCAAGAAGACCCTTCAACGTGTCAGAACCCATTTCTTCTGGCCTTCAATGAGGTCTGATGTACAGGAGCATTGCAAATCCTGTCATACTTGTCAAATGGTAGGGAAGCCGAACCAAAATATTCCAAAGGCTCGACTTAAGCCCATTCCCGCTTTTGAAGAACCTTTCAGTCGGATCATCATTGACTGTGTTGGACCATTGCCGAAGACTAGGTCTGGTTGTGAGTACTTACTGACTATCATGTGTGCTTCCACCCGGTTTCCTGAGGCAATTCCACTTCGTAATATCAAGGCGAAGACTATCATCAAGGCTCTTACCAAGTTTTTCTGCTTTGTTGGTCTTCCTAAGTCTATTCAGTCTGATCAAGGATCAAATTTCATGTCGGGCATATTTCAACAAGTTATGCATGAGCTTGGTATTAAACAATACAGGTCATCAGCTTACCATCCTGAGAGTCAAGGTGCTTTGGAGAGGTTCCATCAAACCCTGAAGAACATGATAAGGACCTACTGCCTTGACACAGAGAAAGATTGGGATGAAGGTGTCCATCTTCTTCTGTTTGCTGCCCGTGAAGCTGTTCAGGAGTCTCTTGGGTTCAGTCCTTTTGAGCTCGTTTTTGGGCATACAGTCCGTGGACCTCTGAAGCTACTGAAGGAAAAGTTGCTCGCTGAAGATGATGTCCCAATGAACTTGCTTCGGTATGTCTCTGACTTCCGTAATCGTCTCTCTAAAGCCTGTGACTTTGCTAAGTCTAATCTCAAAGAAGCTCAGGGCAAAATGAAAGCCAGATATGACCTTCATTCAAAAGATAGAAGTTTTAAAACTGGTGACAAAGTTCTTGCACTTTTGCCAGTTCCTGGAAACCCTCTAAGAGCCCGATATTTCGGCCCTTACACTGTCCTCAGAAAGGTCAGTGATCTAAATTACATAATTTCAACTCCTGGAAGGAGGAAACCAAAACAAATGTGTCACATCAACATGCTGAAAGAATACATTGATAGAGGCACTCAGCAAAAGCCAGTCAATGTGGTAAATACAGTTGAACTGGAAAATTCCAAAGAACATTGTGACTGCCCCTTAGAAAATGAACCTGGTCCAGTCAAACTTGAAAATTCAGACATTCTTCAAAATATTGACAGCAAGTTGTCCCACCTGGACCCTTTTCAACAACAGCAGCTAAAGCAGCTCATATTTGAAAATAGTCACATATTCCCTGACGTTCCATCAAGGACTGATTTGGTTTACCATGATGTCATCCTACAAGATGATGCAAAAGTCAAAGTTATCACTGAATTTCCTGAGCCAACAACTAAAAGACAGCTCATGAGATTTCTAGGGATGGCTGGCTACTACAGAAAATTCTGTAAAAATTTCTCTATCATCTCTGAACCTTTGACAAATTTACTGAAGAAAAATGCAAAATTTGTTTGGGATGAAAAATGTCAAAATTCATTTGACCAGCTGAAAGCGATTCTCAAAAATGCACCAGTTCTCTTATCTCCCAATTTCAAAAAGGAGTTCAAGTTGGCAGTTGATGCCAGTGACATTGGTGCAGGTGCAGTTTTACTGCAAGAAGACACTGATGGAGTAGATCATCCTGTTTGTTACTTTTCCAAAAAGTTTGATAAACATCAGAAAAACTACTCAACAATTGAAAAAGAATGTTTGGCACTTGTTTTGGCTTTCCAACATTTTGAAGTCTATTTGACTTGTTCAACTACTTCCATCAAGGTCTTCAGTGATCACAATCCCCTCACATTCTTGCACAAGATCAAAAACAAGAATCAAAGATTACTGAGATGGAGTTTACTTTTGCAAGAGTATGATTTGGACATTTCTCACATCAGGGGAAAAGATAATGTAATCCCAGATACACTTTCACGCATATAATTTTATTTCTTTTCGTGATTGTGAAAAACGTAATTTTACTTTTCAATTTGATTGTGAGACTTACACTGTTTGTTATGTATATGATTGTTATCATGATCAATAATACGTTTGTGTAAAATTCAAGATTGTTCTGATTATAAAACTGTGTTAATTTTAACAAAAGAAAGCTTTTAGCAAAGCTTTCTTTTCTTAAAGAGGGGAGGTGTTATGTATGATAAATTTTTGTACAGCATTTTATTTCATTTGTAAATGAAGATTTGTTACATGCTGTTTTGCTGCCTTGCTGGTCAGCTATATTTATTTTGTTCATTGGCACCATCTGGTGGCGTGTTTGTAAAATCATTAAGAAAAGTCTAGTAATTTCTAGAAGCTTCTGGCACTTTCCTGCTTGGAGGGGGCGGGATTTCCCTAGAATCCTGTGGATCTTTCTGGAAGGTTGCTAGACTATAAAAAGGCTGTGATTTTAAGCACAGAGCAGACAGACAACAAAGAGAGCAGACAGCAGAAGAGAGCAGACCAGAGTTTTGTTTTGGCAACATTTAAATAGTGGATAATTTTTGTTAAACTTTTTTTTGTAAAGAATAAATTTGTTTTAGTTGTACTTGCCAGTTTTTTTGTTGTGATTTTTCCAAGTCATAACAAGACAAACACAACCATCTGATGACCAGACAAATTAAGTTTTGTCTGATTTATTTATTCATTGTTAGCCAGACTTTATTTGTCTTGGTCTTTAGTATTAAATACGGCTTAGTTGCGTTAATGGAAGAAAAATACAATTGCATTGAAGACTATAAGGAAACAGGTTGATTGTCAAGTAAGTCGGCGTTGTCATTTCTAATTGGATTCTGGCTAAGCTGACTCAAACATATACTGCTGTTTTAATAAATTGTTCGCTGCATCATCCATGTCTTTGTCCGCGGTGCACTTGAGACAGTGAGAGTAGCTGCTCTTTGTGATCGGACGTGTTTATCGGCAGCATTAGCAGAAACGCCCACAGCGTCTTGGAGCTTAGAATAGGGCTTACTTTTGTCCATTTTTAACTCATAATTTTATTTTCTTAGCAATTCTTTTAATCATTAAAATTGGATTGAGTGCTTAATTACACATTTCTCTGTGGTGTGCCAAAGTCAGAACACAAAGTATATTTCACTTTACTCGGACTTTAAGCTTTTTTGTGGACTACAGGTTAGTTTATTAAAAAAATCAAATTCTTAATTTTGTGCTTAACTCGCTTTAACCTGTCTCTCAGGAAACTGGTCTTCATTAATGGAAATATTTTTTTTTTTATATGTAAGTCTTCATCATTAGTTCTTTATGGAAGCACACCTGCGGTTGCATGCAAACATTAGACAGAACGGTAAAACAGCCAGAAATTGAACGTGAAATTAAACGGTGAACGTAAGGTTGTTTTTGTGTCAATATTGGTTGTTGGGATTGCCGTGGTAAGTCCTGATTGTGTATTGATCTCCCTGTAGGGGAAGACGGATGCTGACCGCAGAGTCCGCATTCAGGAGACTTCAGATCCCAAGCCAGACCTCGGCCTTGACTTCCTGGAGTATCTTCTGACTGCCACGTCCAAACGAGATTGTTTACTTGCCATCAAACAGAGCCAGCTGAACCAGCTCCTCAAATCCCTCTCCTCCTGGAAGGTAACTCTGTCCTGGAGCCTGTTAAGGTCAAAGCAGCGTTATTTTGTGTAACCTCAGGGCACTGCGTAAACCAACAAGACACCTGCTCCCCTAAATGTTAATGTGACCCGCCGCTATCCCCGCTCATTTGTGATTATTTATCACCGATGAACTGATAATTCAGCAAGGAGTTTAGTTGCAATGAAAATGAAACATTTGCCGAATTGGCGGTGCATAAAAGGTAGTATTTCACATTTATATGCATACTGGCTTTGGTGTTCTGCAGGGTTATATAAGCTATGAAATGATGGGGAGTTGGGAGTGTGTCTTTGTCTCTCCAAAGGGACCTGTCTCTGCCCTTGGCAATGGTGCATTTGAAAGATGTGCTTCTCATCAGACCTTGGTTCAAGTTGTGTTTGTTACAGATTCAAGTACTCTTCTGCATTTGACTAGGCTCGCTTGATGTACTGGAACAAATGAAACCATCCTAAAAATGTTTACCCTGCCCATGTGCTCTGTCTTGCAGGCGAAAATGTGCTTTGCAAGAGTAACCTATTTCAGAAAAATATTTGAATCTTCAAATACTCTATGAAACCAGATCTAATGTTCAGTGGTCCTCTTTTACAGTCTGTGCTGTATACTTGTCTAACCTGCTCAGAGGGCCCTAGCGGTCAGCCCCTGGCGAAGCCTGCGCTGAGAGCGTTCAACCTGCACAGTCGACTGAGTGCTCATCTTCAGCACAGAGTATGTCCCTTTTTACCGCTCGGCCATTATCATGGGTGACGGGGTATTGTCATTATGATGGCATCTGGGTGTGTCTGTGCCTGTCTGTCCCACATTTTGTTCAGCTCAGTACTCATAAGCTATTAATGTTTAATTCCTCATACTTGGCACATGAAAGTACCTTGGGATGTAGTTTTGTGACGACCTACTTTTATTGGGTTTTGACCTTTGTCCTAGGTGGAGTTACCTTGACCTTGGAAATTTTGCGCAGGCTGTTTCTCAATTAATAAAAGCAGCAAAGTGGAAGTGGCCACATATAAAGTACATTTGATGGACCTATACAGCGTTTGGTTGTGTTCTACATTTGACCTTTGACCTTAACACTTTTACTTCATACTCTTGAGTAGAAAAATAATAAAAAAAACTTCTTGAAAAGGAATTAGTTTTGCAAAAGTTGAAGTTGAAAGGACTGTTAACGTGTCCACCGGTAGACTAGTTTTGGGAAATATGCTGCAATGATGATTGATTGCAGTATCTGGATTTTCCCTACCATTACAACTTCTGGGAATGTTTTTGCTGCGTCCAAGCCGAATGATTGAGAAATGATATTCTGCTAAACTCAAGCCTTTTTTATTAAAAGCACACAAAGGCGCTTTTGAGCAATTAAAGGCGCACGTATCCATCAGAAAAGTTCAGGTTTTGCGCACCCAGCTATCCAAACTGCAAAGCCATCCTGACATTTCCAAACACTTGAGAATAGTGCGAAAAGGCTCATGAGTTATAGTGTGGACATAAGTGTTTCTCGTTGGTTGATGAAAAGGCCTGACCAAATTGAGCACCCATGGGCGTTTTGGTCTCAAAATGAGGTGTGGTCAGGTGCATTTACAGCGCGTTGCTGTCTTGAGACCGCAAAAAGCGATTGTGCTGTTGACCAAAAAAAACATGAACTAAAGCCAATGGTCAGCTTTCGACTGCTAATTTAACGGCGCAAATTAAGATGATATTATGTGCCTGTAGGCGAGTGCGCAATGAGCTTACGCTCTGTTTGTTGCAGACTACGCACCCAGGGACAAGCAGCAGCACCTATTCATGCATCCGATTAAAAATAAATTGATGATTTGAAAGATTATTGACAAGATATATAAAAAAATGCATGTCAGAATGTTTAGTGCGACTGACATCCGCACATCAGAGCATGCTGTGATGCAGGCTGTTTAAATCGTTAAGGAACCTGTTCCATCGGGTAATTGGTAATTCAACATGTGAGGTTATGGATGTCTGTATTCGGAAATTATTCTGGATAAAGGCACATCCCCTTGATACTGGTGATCTGTCATTCCAGCTGTTTTCCTCCTGCAGGGGTGGCTGTTCATGGTTTGCCCCATATATTAAATACATGGCATATCTTTTCCAAAAGGGTGCGTGGATTTTCATTCCATTGCACGAAACACAAATGTTTAAAGTGCAAATAATGCGCTTCAGAGCTTTGGAAAAGTCATATGTGGGACAACCCGTTATTTGCAGTTATATGAAAAATCTATTTTGAATTCGACCTGATTCCTTAATACAGTACCTGCAACCCATCTGTTCCGCTTCTATAATCAAATGCAAAACTCAACATATCAAATGAAATGTCTATTATTATTACAGTTTGGCTGACAAATGAAGTGGCTTTAAAAAGCAGCCCTGTTTAGTTGGAACAAGAGCAACGGATGACATTGTCACCATCCATTAATCCAAATTTCTTCCATCTAAATCGTAAGCCAAGCAGAAGCGAGTTCTTTTCGCTCCTGTTGGATATTATTTGAGGGGTTAAGGTGGCATAATCAAAATAACTTTATTCTCCTCTAGTGCTGGTTCTAAACACATGACCCAATACCTGCTTGGTCCGTCAGTTTTCTTTTGGCTTCAGACCAAAAAAATTATTTGACCAGCCATTCAAAAAATAAACTGATGGATTTTCGCAGGACCATAATTTTGGTTCCGTGTGAAGGGGTTCATTCAGATGTCATTTCATTTTAGTATCTTGTTGTTTTGTGCTGAAAATTTGGACTTGGTCTGAATAAGCTTTAAGCTTTATCAATTTTGGTTTCTCCCTGGTGCAGTTCCCCGAGGGCAGATACTTTTTCCTGAGTCTGGAAAACACAGCAGCCTGGGTGGCAGAGACGGCCGTCCCCTTCATGACCGCCGCTGACGCTGGAGACGTGTCCTGGGAGCAGCAGCGACAGGCGCTGGCCAAGCAGGCCGTGGAGGTGAGTGTGAGGGGCAGATGCTGAAGCTGGCAGTGTGGATGGAGAGGTCATGATTTCTCATCAGAGGTGCGTCATTTCTTCCTGCTCAACGGGGCATTTCACTGTACGAAGAGCATGTTTAAATTTAACATCAAGCGCCCATTTCACCTGAAATGCTGTTTGAATGCGATATTCAAGTATTTGAACGCGATATCTTCAGCACTCTATTGATGGATTAAAGTAGTTGATTACTCGCTTAACTGATCTCACGTGGTACCTCTGGTTTAATTTGGTAATAATGAGCCAATCAAGCAATTAGCAGGAACAAGCTCTAGCCTCCTAGAGCTAATTAAGCAGACTTGCAGGTTGTGACCGCAATCTACGTGTTAACCAAGATTTATCAATATGGTTGGATATTTAGCGTAGTTGTAATGCAGACAAAGTAGAAGTACAGATAAAAGTTTATAGAGCAGGGGTGGATAACATTGGTCCTGTAGAGCCAGAGGGTGTGCCGAGTTTGGTTTTCTCCACCCGATTTAAACCTAAGACACCAGGTGAGATAAGTGAAGTGCGTAATCAAATGCTAAGTAACACTAAAAACCAGCAGACACTGCGGCTCTCCAGGACCAGGGTTGGCCGCCTCTGGTCTAGATTGTAAAAATCTCTTGTTTGAAGAGTGTAATAAGATTGAATTGTATGGAAGCCCAAAGTGGACAATATTCAGATGAAAATGTAATCCCACTATTGCATTATAATTTTCCACTTATGAATGAGTTATTTAAGACAATATTAAATTGAAAATGCATTAATCCAATTATCACTTTCATTTTCACATACACATCTGGGAAATCTATGACTATATTCAAATGATAATGAAGAGCTATTTGACATTTCATTTTCATGCTCCGCATGCTCTGCAATACAGTGGACAATATCCAAATGCATTAAGCAAAACAGCACCCCCAGCCTATTGCATTTACATTAACATGTCATCACGCTCTTTTAGGGTTAACATGATGATGAAAATGCTGTTTTCTAATCACTTAGAAATAATAATGACATAATTATGATGACGACGTTTGACATTTCATTTTTTAAAGACTTATCCTGCAGTACATGAGACAATATTCAAACGCAGTAAGGGAAACGGTGCCTCCCAGTCCATTGCATTTTCAAATACATGTTACCACGCTCTTTTTGGGACGCAATGGAAAATTAAAGCTGCATGCAGTGTTGAAAGGGCCCTTGCACCCCTCGTGCACATTGGGGTGGCAGCAAGATCTTGATGGGTGCAGGTGTCCATTCACAGCCATTGGACACTCCTGGACCGCGTACAATGTGGTTTCCTGAGGGGAGTGCAAAAATTTTCTGGAGGGCGCTATGGTACCATTTTGACATGCCTGTGCGCAAAATCTGCAACATAGTAATCGTAATACCGAGCTCCATGAATGTGTTGATTTTTGTTAATTTTACAGCATGTTTAGACCTTCAAAAGAGCAATTCTACTATAAATCTGATTGGGGGCGCTACAGAGCCATTATGCCACATTTAGTGCTAATTTATGGATGACATTGAAGAAAATAAGACATTGATAATTTGTGCAAGGATAATTTGTGTAAGTTTTGGAGCATTCTAAGGCCTTAAAATGTGTTTTCGTAAAATTTGGAAAAACGCAGGAAATAGCTCATAGCTCACTTCCTGTTTGGCCAAAAAATTTTAAAAAGTTAACCATCACCCGGAATGACTAATGCAATGATCACACCAAATTTCATGAACATTCAAGCACTTTTATCTTGACATGGCCATATCTAGAGGGTGCTGTGGAGCCACCTGGCACCTCCCGATAAAGAAATTTATTATGACTGCTGTGGCCCTGTTGAATTTCATGAGAATCCGAGCAAGTGCGTTCCAAAATGGCCGTGTGTTTGGTGGCGCTATAGAGCCACCGGGGCATGTCCAAGCACAAAAATAATACAACTTTGTAATTTTCACCACGTCTGAAGTGTGTGCAAATTTTTGTGAGTTTTCGTGCATGGCAAAGCCTTCAAAAATGCGTTCTCACAGCAGAATAATAATAATAAGAAGAAGAAGATAAGGAGAATTAAAGCTGCAAGCAGCGTTGAAAGGGCCCTTGCACCCCTCTTGCACGTTGGGGAGGCAGCATAATGTTGATGGGTGCAGGTGTGCATTCACAGCCATTGGACACTGCTAGACTGTGAACAATGTGGTTTCCTGCGGAGAGTGAAAACATTTTCTGGAGGGCGCTGTGATACCATTTTTACATGCCTATGCTCAAAATCTCCAGCATAGTAATGGTAGTACCAGGCCTCTTGAGGTTGTTGATTTTTGTAAATTTTACAGCACGTTTAGACCCTCAAAAGGGATTTCTTTTAAAAATCTGATTGGGGGCGCTATGGAGCCATTATGCCACATTTAGTGCCAATTGATGGATGACATTGAAGAGAATGAGACAATTATTAATTGTGCAAGGTTTTGCAAGCTTCGGAGTATTCTAAGGCTTTCAAACGTGCGTTCGTAAAATTTAGAAAAACGCGGGAAATAGCTCATAGCTCACTTCCTGTTTGGCCAAAAAAATTCCAAAAATTCAACATTGCCCAGAATGACTAATGCAAAGATCTCACCAAATTTCATGAACTTTCAAGCACTTATATCTGAACATGGCCGTATCTAGAGGGCGCTGTGGAGCCACCTGGCTACTCCCGATTTAATATTAGCATACACCTATACTTAGGAGGACAATTTAATCAAGCTTGGAAAGTTTCAGGCAAATCCAACAAAGTATGTGGGAGTAAAATCAACTTCCTGCTTCATGGCAGGACATCGAAATTTGCCGCAATGCCACGGATACATCGTAGATAAATCCAAAAAAGCTTCGCAATTTAACATCGGCAACATCTTGAGATATTATTCACCAAATTTTAAGTTGATCGGATAAAATCTCTAGGAGGAGTTTGTTAAATTACGACACCTGCGAATGGCGAAAAATCTATAAAAGTTGAAATTTCAATTAAAAATGGCGAACTTCCTTGTGAGTCTAGGTCATGGCACCAAGAGACTTTTTTTGAGGTCTCAGGGCATTCCACATGTCCACCGAATTTCATGCATGCAGGTCAACCACGATGCGAGTGCTGCTTATTTGAAATTTTCCAGGGGGCGCTATAATGCCATTTTTGCCAACTCTATATGTATTTTTTTATCAGTGTAATAGGAATCATGGTTTTTAGAATGGTACAAAATTTTGTGAGTTTTTGAGCATGCTGAGAGCCTCAAAAGAGCAATTCTTTTAAAAATCTGATTGGGGCGCTATAGAGCCATTATGCCACATTTACTGCCAATTTCTGTCTCAAATTGAAGACAATCAGGTAATAATAATTTTTACAAAGTTTTCGAGTATGATAAAGCCTTCAAACGTGTGTTCGTAAAATTTGGAATAACGCAGGAAATGGCTCATAGCTCACACCCTGTTTGGCCGAAAAATTTCAAAAAAATAAGCATAGCCCAAAAAAACAAATGTAATGATCTGACCAAATTTCATGAACATTCAAGCACTTTTAACTCAACATGCTCGTGTCAAGAGGGCACTGTGGAGCCACCTGACCACACCCAATCCAATATCAACATATATGTATATTTGGAAGTTGACTCTTATTAAGCCTGTAAAGTTTCGAGCAAATCTCACAAAGCATATGCGCAAAAAACCAACTTCCTGTTTCATGGCGGAACATCGAAATTCGCCGCGGCGCCATGGATACAAAGTTCGATGAATCCAAAAAAGCTTCGCAATTTAACATTGACAAGGTCTTTTGATGTCATTTGCCAAATTTTAAGTTGATCGGATAAAATCTCTAGGAGGAGTTCGTTAAAGTACGACGCCTGTGAATGGCAAAAAATAAAACAAAATTGCAAATTCAATTAAAAATGGCGGACTTCCTGTTGAGTCTAGGTCATAGCACCAAGTGACTTTTTTTTAGGTCATGGCATAGTACAGATGTCCACCGAATTTTGCTCATATAGGTTAAACACACTGCGAGGGCTGCTTCATTGAAATTTTCTAGGTGGCACTGTAATGCAATTTCGCCACAACCATCTTTAAACCCTATATCCTAGTAAAAAGTATGACCAGATTAATATGTTTGCAATGTTTCGTGAGTTTTCGAGCATGCTGATGCCCTCAAAAATGCAATTATGTATTAGGGGGCGCTATAGAGCCACCATGTCATACTCAGTGCCAAATGAGATATCTAATCAAAGAACTTAATATTTTTAGTCTATGAGCCAAGTTTGGTGAGTTTTTGAGTATGATAAGGCCCTCAAAAATGTGTTCGTAAAATCTGAAAAAATGCAGGAAATGGGTAATAGCTCACTTCCTGTGAGGCAAAAAAATTTCAAAAAAATTGACAAAAAAATATATGATAACTTGTATGACCCAATCAAATTTCGTGAGAATCCGAGCAAGTGCTTTCCAAAATGGCCGCGTGTTTGGTGGCGCTATAGAGCCACCGGGGCATGCCCAAGCACAAAATTAATAATAGTTTGCAATTTTCACCATGTCTGATGTGTGGGAAAATTTTTGTGAGTTTTCGTGCATGGCAAAGCCCTCAAAAATGCGTTCTCGCAGCAGAATAATAATAATAATAAGAAGAAGAAGAAGAAGGAAGAAGAATTAAAGCTGCAAGCAGCGTTGAAAGGGCCCTCGCCCACCCTGTGCACATTGGGGTGGCAGCAAGATCTTGATGGCTGCAGGTGTCTATTCAGAGCCCTTGGACACAGCTGGACCTTGTACAATGTGGTTTCCTGATGGGAGTGCAAAAATTTTCTGGAGGGCGCTATGATACCATTTTGACTTGCCTGTGCACAAAATCTACAACACCGTAATCGTAATACGGGGCTCCATGAGTGTTTCGATTTTTGTAAATTTTCCAGCATGTTTAGACTTTCAAAAGAGCAATTCTTTTATAAATATTATTGGGGGGCGCTATAGAGCCATTATGCCCCATTTAGTGCCAATTGATGGATGTATTGAAGAGAATAAGACAGTTCTAATTTTTGGATGGTTTTGCAAGTTTTGGAGCATTCTAAGGCCTTAAAACGTGTGTTCGTAAAATTTGGAAAAACGCAGGAAATAGCTCATTGCTCTCTTCCTGTTTGGCAAAAAAATTTCAAAAAATTAACAATTGCGAAGAATTACTAATGCAATGATCATACCAAATTTCATGAACTTTCAAGCACTTTTATCTGAACATGGCCATATCTAGAGGGCGCTGTGGAGCCACCTGGCACCTCTCGATATAAAATAAGCATATATCTATACTTTGGCGGACAATTTTATCAAGCTTGGAAAGTTTCAGGCAAATCCCACAAAGTATGTGGGACTAAAAGCAACTTCCTGTTTCATGGCAGGACATCAAAATTCGTCGTGACGCCACGGATGCATCGTTCGATGAAATCAAAAAAGCTTCGCAATTTAACGTCAGCAAGGTTTTTAGATATTAAATGCCAAATTTTAAGTTGATCGGATAAAATCTCTAGGAGGAGTTCGTTAAAGTACGACACCTGTGAATGGCAAAAAAAAAAAAAAAAGTTGCAATTTCAATTAAAAATGGCAGCCTTCCTGTTGAGTCTAGGTCATGGCACCAAGAGACTTTTTTGTAGGTCTCGGCATATTCCACATGTCTACCGAATTTCATACATGTTGGTTTACCGGGCTGCGAGGGCTGCTTATTTGAAATTTTCCAGGGGGCGCTATAATGCCATTTTTGCCACGCCTATTTGTAAATTTTTTATCAGTGTAAAAGGAATGATAGTCTTTAAAATTGTACAAAATTTTGTGAGTTTTTGAGCATGCTGAAGCCCTCAAAAGGGTAATTCTTTTAAAAATTGTATTGGGGGCGCTATAGAGCCATGATGCCTCATTTACTGCCAATTTTTTTTTTCAAATTGAAGACAATGTGACAAATAAAATTTAAGCTAAGTTTCGCAAGTTTTCGAGGATGCTAAGGCCTTCAAATGTGTGTTCATAAAATTTGGAATAACGCAGGAAATGACTCATAGCTCACTTCCTGTTTGGCCGAAAAATTTCAAAAAAATCAGCACAGCCCAGAAAAACAAATGCAATTAAAGCTGCAAGCAGCGTTGAAAGGGCCCTCGCCCCCTTCGTGCACGTTGGGGTGGCAGCAAGATCTTGATGGGTGCAGGTGTCCATTCACAGCCAATGGACACTGCTGGACTGCATACAATGTGGTATCCTGAGGGGAGTGCAAAAATTTTCTAGAGGACGCTATGGTACCATTTTGACATGCCTGTGCACAATCTACAACCGAGTAATCGTAATACCGAGCTCCAAGAGTGTGTTGATTTTTGTTAATTTTCCAGCATGTTTAGACCTTCAGAAGAGCAATTCTTCTATATATCTGATTGGAGGCGCTGTAGAGCCATTATGCCACATTTAGTGCCAATTTATGGATGACTTTGAAGAGAAGAAGACATTTATAATTTGTGGGGTTTTGCAAGTTTTGGAGCATTCTAAGGCCTTTAAACGTGTTTTCGTAGAATTTGGAAAAACGCAGGAAATAGCTCATAGCTCACTTCATGTTTGGCCAAAAATTTTTAAAAAATTAACCCTTGCCCGGAATGACTAATGCAATGATCACACCAAATTTCATGAACATTCAAGCACGTTTATCTTAACATGGCCATATCTAGAGGGCGCTGTGGAGCCACCTGGCACCTCCTGATCCAATATCAGCATTTATTTATATTTGGGAGGACACTTTAATGAAGCTTGGAAAGTTTCAGGCAAATCCCACCAAGTATGTTGGAGTAAAACCAACTTCCTGTTTCATGGCGGAACATCGAAATTCGCCGCGTCGCCTTGGATTCATCGTTCAATGAATCCAAAAAAGCTTTGCAATTTAACAATAGCAATGTCCCGTAATATCAGTTGCCAAATTGTAAGTTGATCGGATAAAACCTCTCGGAGGAGTTCGTGAAAGTACGACACTTGTGAATGGCGAAAAATCCAAAAAAATTGCAATTTCAATTAAAAATGGCAGACTTCCTGCTGAGTCTAGGTCATGGCACCAAGAGACTTTTTTTCAGGTCTCGGCATATTCCACATGTATACCAAATTTCATAGATGTCGGTGTATCGGGCTGCGAGGGCTGCTTATTTGAAATTTTCCAGGGGGCGCAATAATTAAATTTTTGCCATGCCTATAAGTAAGTTTCTTGTCAAAGTAATACAAATGATGGTCTTTATCCATTTAAATAATTTTGTGAGTTTTTGAACATGGTGAGACCCTTAAAAGGGCAATTCTTTCAAAAATCTGATTGGGGGCGCTAAAGAGCCATTGTACCTAATTTAGTGTAAATTGATATATAAAATTGAAGACAATAAGGCAATTAAAATTTGTGCAACTTTTTGCAAGATTTCGAGTACTCTAAGGCTTCCAAACATGTGTTTCTAAAATTTGGAAAAACACAGGAAATGGCTCATAGCTCACTTCCTGTTTGGCCAAAAAATTTCAAAAAAATTATCATTCCCTGACATGACACATGCAATGATCACACTAAATTTCATGAACAATCAAGCACTTTTATCTCAATATGGCCGTGTCAAGAGGGCGCTGTGGAGCCACCTGACCACACCCAATGTAATATCAACATATAGGTATACTTGAAAGTAGACTCTTATCAAGCCTTTGAAGTTTCGCGCAAATCTCACAAAGCATGTGCGCGTAAAACCAACTACCTGTTTCAGGGCGGAACATCGAAATTCGCCGCGATGCCACAGATACATAGTTCGGTTGATACAAAAAAGCTTCGCAATTTAACATCGACCAGGTCTTTAGTTGTCATATGCGAAATTTTAAGTTGATCGGATAAAATCTCTAGGAGGAGTTCGTTAAAGTACGACACCTGCGAATGGCGAAAAATCTAAAAAAGTTGAAATTTCAATTAAAAATGGCAAACTTCCTGTTGGGTCTAGGTCATGGCTCCAAGAGACTTTTTTTTTAGGTCTCAAAATATTCCACATGTCCACCGAAGTTCATATATGCAGGTCAACCACGATGCAAGGGCTGCTTATTTGAAATTTTCCAGGGGGCGCTATAATGCCATTTTTGCCAGGCCTATATGTAAATTTTTTATCAGTGTAATAGGAATGATGGTCTTTAGAATTGTACAAAATTTTGTGAGTTTTTGAGCATGTTGAGACCCTCAAAAGGGCAATTCTTTCGAAGATCTGATTGGGGGCGCTATAGGGCCATTATGCCACAGTTACTGCCAATTTCTGCCTCAAATTGAAGACAATCAGACAAGTATAATTTTTGCAAGTTTTGCAAGTTTTCGAGAATGCTAAGGCCTTCAAACGTGTGTTCGTAAAATTTGGAGTAACGCAGGAAATGGCTCATAGCTCACTTCCTGTTTGGCCGAAAAATTTCAAAAAAATCAGCATAGCCCAAAAAAACAAATGCAATGATCAGACAAAATTTCATGAACATTCAAGCACTTTTATATCAACAAGGCCGTGTCAAGAGGGCGCTGTGGAGCCACCTGACCACACCCACTCCAATATCAACATATAGGTATATTTGGAAGTAGACTATTATTAAGCCTGTAAAGTTTCACGCAAATCTCACAAAGCAAGTGCTCATAAAAGCAACTTCCATTTTCATGGCGGAACATCAAAATTCGCCGCAACGCCACGGACACAAATTTCGATGAATCCAAAATAGCTTCGCAATTTAACATAAGAAAGGTCTTTAGATGGCCTGTGCCAAATTTTAAGTTGATCGGATAAAATCTCTAGGAGGAGTTCGTTAAAGTACGACGCCTGTGAATGGCAAAAAATTAAAAATAGTTGCAAATTCAATTAAAAATGGCGGACTTCCTGTTGAGTCTAGGTCATGGCACCTAGAGACTTTTTTTTAGGTCTTGGCATAGTACACATGTCCACCGAATTTTGTACATGTAGGTCAAACACGCTGCGAAAGCAGCTTCATTGAAATTTTCTAGGTGGCGCTGTAATGCAATTTTGCCACATTTATCTGTAAACCCTATATCCTAGTAAAAAGTAAGACCAGCTTAATATGTTTGCAAAGTTTTGTGAGTTTTCAAGCATGCTGAGGCCCTCAAAAATGCAATTATGTATTAGGGGGCGCTATAGAGCTACCATGTCACACATAGTGCCAAATGAGATATCGAATCACAGAACGTAATATTTCTAGTCTATGAGCCAAGTTTGGTGAGTTTTCGAGTATGATAAAACCCTCAAAAATGTGTTCGTAAAATCTGAAAAAACGCAGGAAATGGCCCATAGCTCACTTCCTGTGTGGCAAAAAAATTTCAAAAAAATTTACAAAAAAATTTATGAAGACTACTATGACTCTATAAAATTTCGTGAGAATCCGAGCAAGTGCGTTCCAAAATGGCCGCGTGTTTGGTGGCGCTATAGAGCCACCGGGGCATGTCCAAGCACAAAAATAATAATACTTTGCAATTTTCACGACGACTGACGTGTGGGCAAATTTTTGTGAGTTTTCGTGCATGGCAAAGCCTTCAAAAATGCGTTCTCGCAGCAGAATAAAAAGAAGAAGAAGAAGAAGAAGAATAATAATAAAAATCCCATCAAAAACAATAGGTTCCTCGCACCTTCGGTGCCAGGACCCGTTCCGGGCCCTGGCACCGGTCTATGCTCGGGCCCTAATGATCAGACCAAAATTTCATGAACATTCAAGCATTTTTATATCAACATGGCCGTGTCTAGAGGGCGCTGTAGAGCCACCTGACCACACCCACTCCAATATCAACATATAGGTATATTTGGAATTAGACTATCATTAAGCCTGTAAAGTTTCACGTAAATCTCCCAAAGCATATGCTCATAAAAGCAACTTCCATTTTCATGGCGGAACATCGAAATTCGCCGCGACGCCACGGATACAAAGTTCAATGAATCCAAAAAAGCTTCGCAATTTAACATCAACGACGTCTTTCAATGTCATATGCCAAATTTTAAGTTGATCAGATAAAATCTCTAGGAGGAGGTCGTTAAAGTACGACACCTGTGAATGGCCAACAATCCAAAAAAGTTGCAATTTCAATTAAAAATGGTGGACTTCCTGTTGAGTGTAGGTCATGGCACCAAGAGAATTTTTTGTAGGTCTCGGCATATTCCACCTGTCTACCGAATTTCATACATGTAGGTTTACCAGGCTGCGAGGGCTGCTTATTTAAAATTTTCCAGGGAGCGCTATAGTGACATTTTTGCCATGTATATATATAAGTTTTTTGTCAGAGTAATACGAATGATGGTCTTTATACATTTACAAAATTTTGTAAGTTTTAGAACATGCTGAGACCCTCAAAATGGCAATTCTTTTAAAAATCTGATTGGGGGCGCTATAGAGCCATGGTGCCAAATTTAGTGCAAATTGATGCAGAAGATTGAAGATAACAAGACAATTATAATTTGTGCAACTTTTTGCAAGATTTCGAGTATTCTTAGGCTTCCAAATATGTGTTAATAAAATTTGGAGAAACGCGGGAAATGGCTCATAGCTCACTTCCTGTTTGGCCAAAAAATTCTAAAAAAATTACCATAACCTGACATGACAAATGCAATGATCAAACTAAATTTCATGAACATTCAAGCACTTTTATCTCAACATGGTTGTGTCAAGAGGGCGCTGTGGAGCCACCTGACCACACCCAATCTAATATCAACATATAGTTCTACTTGAAAGTAGACTCTTATGAAGCCTGTAAAGTTTTGCGCAAATCTCACAAAGCATGTGCGCGTAAAACCAACTTCCTGTTTCATGGCGGAACATTGAAATTTGCCGCGACGCCACGGATACAAAGTTCAATGAATCCAAAAAAGCTTCGCAATTTAACATCGACAAGGTCTTAAGATGCTATATGCGAAATTTAAAGTTGATCGGGTAACATCTCTAGGAGGAGTTCGTGAAAGTACGACGCCTGTGAATGGCAAAAAATTAAAAAAATTTGCAAATTCAATTAAAAATGGCGGACTTTCTGTTAAGTCTAGGTGATGGCACCAAGAGACTTTTTTTTAGGTCTTGGCATAGTACACATGTCCACCGAATTTTGTACATGTAGGTTAAACATGCTGCGAGGGCTGCTTCATTGAAATTTTCTAGGTGGCGCTGTAATGCAATTTTGCCACGCTCATCAGTACACCCTATATTCTAGTAAACAGTATGACCAACTTAATAGATGTGCAAAGTAACGTGAGTTTTCGAGCATGCTGAGGCCCTCAAAAATGCAATTATGTATTAGGGGGCGCTATAGAGCTACCATGTCACACTTAGTGCCAAATGAGATATTGAATTAAAGAACTTAATATTTCTAGTCCATGAGCGAAGTTTGGTGAAATTTCAAGTATGATAACGCCCTCAAAAATGTGTTCGTAAAATCTGAAAAAACGCAGGAAATGGCTCATAGCTCACTTCCTGTGCGGCAAAAAAATTTCAAAAATATTTACAAAAAAATTTATGATGACTATTATGACCCTATCAAATTTCGTGAGAATCCGAGCAAGTGCGTTCCAAAATGGACGCGTGTTTGGTGGCGCTATAGAGCCACCGGGGCATGTCTAAGCACAAAAATAGTAATACTTTGCAATTTTCACCACGACTGACGTGTGGGCAAATTTTTGTGAGTTTTCGTGCATGGCAAAGCCCTCAAAAATGCGTTCTCGCAGCAGAATAAAAAGAAGAAGAAGAAGAAGAATAAAAATCCCATCAAAAACAATAGGTTCCTCGCACCTTCGGTGCCAGGACCCGTTCCGGGCCCTGGCACCGGTCGGTGCTCGGGCCCTAATTAAAGCTGCAAGCAGCGTTGAAAGGGCCCTCGCCCCCCCTGTGCACATTTGGGTGGCAGCAAGATCTTGATGGCTGCAGGTTTCCATTCAGAGCCATTGGACACAGCTGGACCGCGTACAATGTGGTTTCCTGATGGGAGGGCAAAAATTTTCTGGAGGGCGCTATGATACCATTTTGACTTGCCTGTGCACAAAATCTACAACACAGTAATCGTAATACGGGGCTCCATGAGTGTTTTGATTTTTGTAAATTTTCCAGCATGTTTTGACTTTCAAAAGAGCAAGTCTTTTATAAATATTATTGGGGACGCTATAGAGCCATTATGCCCCATTTAGTGCCAATTGATGAATGTATTGAAGAGAATAAAACAGTTCTAATTTTTGGATGGTTTGGCAAGTTTTGGAGCATTCTAAGGCCTTAAAACGTGTGTTCGTAAAATTTGGAAAAACGCAGGAAATAGCTCATAGCTCTCTTCCTGTTTGGCAAAAAAATTTCAAAAAATTTACAATTGCAGAGAATGACTAATGCAATGATCATACCAAATTTCATGAACTTTCAAGCACTTTTATCTGAACATGGCCATATCTAGAGGGCGCTGGGGAGCCACCTGGCACCTCTCGATATAAAATAAGCATATATTTATACTTGGGCGGACAATTTTATCAAGCTTGGAAAGTTTCAGGCAAATCCCACAAAGTATGTGGAATTGAAAGCAACTTCCTGTTTCATGGCAGGACATCAAAATTCGCCGTGACGCCACGGATGCATCGTTCGATGAAATCAAAAAAGCTTCGCAATTTAACGTCGGCAAGGTTTTAAGATATTATATGGCAAATTTTAAGTTAATCGGATAAAATCTCTAGGAGGAGTTCGTTAAAGTACGACACCTGTGAATGGCAAAAAAAATGTAAAAAAGTTGCAATTTCAATTAAAAATGGCAGCCTTCCTGTTGAGTCTAGGTCATGGCACCAAGAGACTTTTTTGTCGGTCTCGGCATATTCCACATGTCTACCGAATTTCATACATGTGGGTTTACCGGGCCGCGAGGGCTGCTTATTTGAAATTATCCAGGGGGCGCTATTATGACAATTTTGCCAAGCCTATATATAAGCTTTTTATCAGAGTAATAGGAATGATGATTTTTATACATTTACAAAATTTTGTGAGTTTTTGAACATGCTGAGACCCTCAAAAGAGCAATTCTTTTTAAAATCTGATTGGGGGCGCTATAGAGCCATGGTGCCAAATTTAGTGCAAATTGATGTAGAAGATTGAAGATAATAAGACAATTATAATTTGTGCAACTTTTTGCAAGATTTCGAGTATTATTAGGCTTCCAAATATGTGTTAATAAAATTTGGAAAAACGCAGGAAATGGCTCATAGCTCACTTCCTGTTTGGCCAAAAAATTCTAAAAAAATTACCATAACCTGACATGACAAATGCAATGATCAAACCAAATTTCATGAACATTCAAGCACTTTTATCTCAACATGGTTGTGTCAAGAGGGCGCTGTGGAGCCACCTGACCACACCCAATCTAATATCAACATATAGTTCTACTTGGAAGTAGACTCTTATGAAGCCTGTAAAGTTTTGCGCAAATCCCACAAAGCATGTGCGCGGAAAACCAACTTCCTGTTTCATGGCGGAACATTGAAATTTGCCGCGACGCCACGGATACAAAGTTCAATAAATCCAAAAAAGCTTCGCAATTTAACATCGACAAGGTCTTTAGATCCCATATGCGAAATTGTAAGTTGATCGAGTAACATCTCTAGGAGGAGTTCGTTAAAGTACGACGCCTGTGAATGGCAAAAAATTAAAAAAATTTGCAAATTCAATTAAAAATGGCGGACTTTCTGTTGAGTCTAGGTCATGGCACCAAGAGACTTTTTTTTAGGTCTTGGCATTGTACACATGTCCACCGAATTTTGTACATGTAGGTCAAACATGCTGCGAGGGCTGCTTCATTGAAATTTTCTAGGTGGCGCTGTAATGCAATTTTGCCACGCTCATCAGTATACCCTATATTCTAGTAAACAATATGACCAGCTTAATAGATGTGCAAAGTAACGTGAGTTTTCGTGTATGCTGAGGCCCTCAAAAATGCAATTATGTATTAGGGGGCGCTATAGAGCTACCATGTCAAACTTAGTGCCAAATGAGATATCGAATTAAAGAACTTAATATTTCTAGTCTATCAGCCAAGTTTGGTGAAATTTCAAGTATGATAAGGCCCTCAAAAATGTGTTCGTAAAATCTGAAAAAACGCAGGAAATGGCTCATAGCTCACTTCCTGTGCGGCAAAAAAATTTCAAAAAAATTTACAAAAAAATTTATGATGACTACTATGACCCTATCAAATTTCGTGAGAATTCGAGCAAGTGCGTTCCAAAATGGACGCGTGTTTGGTGGCGCTATAGAGCCGCCGGGGCATATCTAAGCACAAAAATAATAATACTTTGCAATTTTCACCACGACTGATGTGTGGGCAAATTTTTGTGAGTTTTCGTGAATGGCAAAGCCCTCAAAAATGCGTTCTCGCAGCAGAATAAAAAGAAGAAGAAGAAGAAGAAGAAGAATAATAAAAATCCCATCAAAAACAATAGGTTCCTCGCACCTTCGGTGCCAGGACCCGTTCCGGGCCCTGGCACCGGTCGGTGCTCGGGCCCTAATAATAAAAATCCCATCAAAAACAATAGGTTCCTCGCACCGGTCGGTGCTCGGGCCCTAATAAAAATCCCATCAAAAACAATAGGTTCCTCGCACCGGTCGGTGCTGGGCCCTAATAATAATAAACATTACAATTACAAGAGGGTCCTCGCACCCTCGGTGCTCAGGCCCTAATTAAAGCTGCAAGCAGCGTTGAAAGGGCCCTCGCGCCCTTCGTGCACGTTGGGGTGGCAGCAAGATCTTGATGGGTGCAGGGTTCCATTCACAGCCGTTGGACACTGCTGGACCGCGTACAATGTGGTTTCCTGAGGGGAGTGCAAAAATTTTCTAGAGGGTGCTATGGTACCATTTTGATATGCCTGTGCGTAAAATCTACAACATAGTAATCGTATTACCGAACTCCATGAGTGTGTTGATTTTTGTTCATTTTCCAGCATGTTTAGACCTGCAAAGGAGCAATTCTTTTATAAATCTGATTGGGGGCGCTATCGAGCCATTATGCCACATTTAGTGCCAATTGATGGATGACATTGAAGAGAATAAGACAATAATAAATTGTGCTCGGTTTTGCAAGCTTTGGAGTATTTTAAGGCCTTCAAACGTGTGTTCGTGAAATTTGGAGAAACGCAGGAAATAGCTCATAGCTCACTTCCTGTTTGGCCAAAAAAATTAGCCATTGCCCGGAATGACTAATGCAATGATCACACCAAATTTCATGAACATTCAAGCACTTTTATCTTAACATGGCCGTATCTAGAGGGCGCTGTGGAGCCATCTGGCCACTCCCGATCTAATATTAGCATATATTTATACTTGAGAGGACAATTTCATAAACCTTGGAAAGTTTCAGGGAAAACCCATGAAGTATCTGGGAGTAAACCCAACTTCCTGTTTAATGGCGGGACATCGAAATTCGCCGCAACGCTCCGGATACAAAATTCAATGAATCCAGAAAAGCTTTGCAATTTAATATCAGCAATGTCTTTAGATACTAATAGCCAAATTTCAAGTTGATCGGATGAAATCTCTTGGAGGAGTTCGTTAAATTACGACACCTGTGAATGGCCAACAATCCAAAAAAGTTGCAATTTCAATTAAAAATGGCAGACTTCCTGTTGAGTCTAGGTCATGGCACCAAGAGACTTTTTTTTAGGTCTCGTCATATTCCACATCTCTACCGAATTTCATACATGTAGGTTTACTGGGCTGCGAGGGCTGCTTATTTGAAATTTTACAGGGGGCGCTATAATGACATTTTTGCCATGCCAATATGTAAGCTTTTTATCAGAGTATTATGAATGATGGTCTTTATACATTTACAAGGATGGGATCGCAAGGGAGGAGCGCTACCGCCAAGATGCGCTCGACAGAGAAAGGAGAGCTGCGGAAGCATTCGAGAGGGAGCGCGATTGAGCTGCAACCTAAGCCTTGGAGAACATACGACTCATGGCCGCACAACTGCAATTGGCGTCTGCATCCAGGCAAACATCAAGAGCATCCACCAGGGAAAACTCACCCACGGGCTGCAAGCCTAGAGCAGAGAAGCGGGCGACGCGGACTCCCCGACCCCCAAAGGGAAGCCGGGCCGACTCCGATGACCTTGAAGGGCGACTGGCTCACCTGCAAGAGGAGTGTCAGGCATCAAGCCACGGTGCCACCCCCTCCTCAACACCAGCCACTCCTTACCACACCTCTGGCCAGCTCAAGCCCCGAGCAGGCCCCAGTTATGACCCACTCCCACAACGCCCTCCAGGGAGTGCTATTCCATTCTTTAAAGATGACTCTAGGAACCAGTATCACGATATGAGGATGTGTCTGGAGTTCCTATTGGGTGGTGCCAACCACAGTGAACAACAGAAGTTCCTTGAGTTGTCCATGCACTGTAAATTACCAGCAGCCAAGCTCATATGCGCCGCCAATGCATACTCCCTAACCCCCTACACTTCATCCATTCAGGCTCTTGATCAGCGTTGGGTACGCCCGTGGGACCACATATTGGATGAGCTCCATGAGCTGGCAGAAATGGCAGACATAAAGGATGACCAGGCCCTGGACGCATACTCACTGAAGATACAGGCTCTGGTGAGCATACTAAAGTTCCAGGGAGCCGCCGGTCACAGAGAGCTATATGCAGGTTCCAACGCAGAACGCTTCGTCAGGAAGATTCCAAAGGAGAGGGAAGAAAGGCTCCGTCGGGAGCATGAGCGTCTCTACCCCAACCAGCCACTGTCTCACCTGATGGAGTTCTCTGAGTTCCTGAAGTCAGAGATGAGGCATATCCGCCTCCCCAAGCGAGAAGAGGCAAGGCGCTGTGGACGAGACAAGCCTGACCGAACCTCAAGCAACAAGGGACGGTCCACACGGGTACCCACGACCATCCCTGAAACCCCAGCAAAGGAGCAACGAGAGAGCTCGAAAGGTAAACGGGGCGGCTCCTTCAAGAAAGGAGAGAAGAGACCTCCACCACAGTGCCAGTGCTGTAGCGAGATCCACTGGCTAGACAACTGTCCCGTATTTAAAGAGAAGACTACGGAGGAGAAGAAACAGTGGATACTCGACAATAAACGGTGCTGGAGGTGCGCCCGTGAGCACCTAGCGAAGGACTGCAACCTGAAGGGACCCTGCAGACAGACTGGATGTGGGAAGACCACCTCACGGCTCTTCACAACCTCAACATCAGGGAAGACGAAGCTAAATCTGATGTTGTGGAAGCCCAAAGTGAGCCACCAGCGGGGATCCGCACCTGCTACGAGGGCCCTGTGAGGGGTAGCAACCCCCGAGTGCCGTTGAAAATGGTGCCGGTAGTCTTGCGGCACCGCGGCAGGACCCTGGAGACCTACGCGGTTATTGACGATGGCTCCGAGCGCACTCTGCTAATGCGTGAGGCCGCCATTGCGCTAGGGCTCAGGGTCAAAACAGAGAAGATGGATCTCCTCACCATCCAACCAGGGCGCACAACCATCAGTGGAGAGATTGTAGCCCTTACCATTACACCGGCCGGACGGCCGAAAGAAGCCTACAAAGTGAGCCACATGTTCACTGCCGCTGAGTTGTGTCTCTCCAGGTACGGCTACCCCAT
This sequence comes from Gymnothorax reevesii, assembly GCA_029721435.1. Taxonomy (NCBI): domain Eukaryota; kingdom Metazoa; phylum Chordata; class Actinopteri; order Anguilliformes; family Muraenidae; genus Gymnothorax; species Gymnothorax reevesii. The sequence goes on from CM056575.1 coordinate 61,877,338, forward strand.
GGAGTACCTGATGAGAGATACCCTCATCTCTGCAACCTGGGGATCAACTCTGCAAAGGAGGTGAAGCCAACACTCCTGCTCGGCTCTGATAATGTGCGGCTCACTTTACCCAAGCACATCATTCAGGGTCCGCCCGGATGTCCTGTTGCCCTGCAGACCCCGTTGGGATGGACCTTCCTGGGCCCCATCCATCTGAGAAATGGGAACACCAGTCAGACCCACTGCCTATACATAGGAGCCGTACACGAAGACGGTGCACTGTGAGAGAACGTCCAGAAGTTATGGCAGATGGACGTCACTCCATATAAGAACGAGAAGACGCACACTCGCTCCAAGGAAGACAAGAGTGCCATAGATCTTCTACAAGCGAAAACCAAGCGTGTCTGTGTGCGCGGTGTGCTTAGATACGCCACGCCGCTCTTGAGAAGAGAGCCCATGCAGACCTTCAAGTTTCCTCCCAGCGTTGCGATGCCGTGCCTGCTTAGCACAGAAAAAAGACTCCGCAAAGACCCTGAGACAGCTGCCGCCTACGCTGCGGAGAAGCACAAGCTCATTGAGTCGGGACTGGTCAGGAAACTGGAGCCCGCGGAGGCGGAAAGGAGTACTGAGTCGTGGTACCTTCCTCACCACAACGTCAAGCACAACGGAAAGAACAGGGTGGTTTTTAACTGCAGCTTCCAAGTGCGCCAGCAGAACCTGAACCTCCACCTCCTGCCCGGCCCTACTCTGACCCCTCCTCTCCTGGGCGTCATGGTGCGCTTCCGAAGGCAGAAGACCGCAATTAGCGGTGATATAAAAGCATGTTTCATCAGGTCTGTCTGCTCGACGAAGACAAACCACTCATGAGGTTCCTGTGGAGAACAAACCGGGACGACTCAGAACAGTCCATCTATCAATGGGAGGTGCTGCCCTTTGGGACGACCTGCAGCCCATGTTGTGCCACCTATGCCCTGCAGCGTCACGTTGACGGCGGCACCACCCCCCCTGGAGTCTTCGATGTTGTCCACCACAGCTTCTACGTGGGCAACTGCCTCCTCAGCGTGGAGACTGCAGAAGAGGCCTGCAAGCTGGTGCATGATCTGCGCACCTTCCTGGCCACTGCTGGCTTTGATGTCTGCCAGTGGGCCAATAATGACCCTGAGGTCATCCGAGACCTCCCAGAAGTAGCAAAGTCAGACAGTAGCGAGACCTGGGTCTCCCAGTCCAGTGACAACGCCCAGGAGATGACGCTGGGTCTCTTCTGGCGCTTCAAATCTGATACCCTGTGCTACCGGCACAAGAAGATCGAGCCTCTTCACTATGTCACCATGAGGTCGATCTACAGGACACTGGCGAGTCAATATGACCCGTTGGGTCACATTAACCCCTACATGACCCGTGCCAAGGTTCTGGTCAGAGAGCTTTGGACAGAGAAGAAGCGGTTGGATGACCCCCTGCCGCTTGGGGCGAAGTGGAAGGAATGGGGGGAAGAGCTCCCTATCCTCCAAGAGATCGAGTTCCCCAGGAGTTACTTTCCTCCGAGTGTGAGTCTGACCAGCAGCAAGATCTCCCTTCACGTGTTCTGTGATGCGTCTGAGATGGCATATGGTGCAGTGGCATACCTGCGTGCGGAAGATGGTGGATGGATATTCGAATGCGCGTGGTGTTTTAGTTGCTGGTATGTATGTTCGAGAAGCCAAGGAGTTTTAGTTTACGACGGAGAAGTGTTGAATGTGCAGTTGGTCGGCGAGATTGTCCAGTTAGTGAGAAGTCATCCTTCCGTGCACTTTGGCGAACAACGTTACGTTCCCATTGTCTGAAGTGAACACGCTTCGAGAGGCGAACTCGTGTTCTCAGCCCGGCTGCCTGCGGAGATAGCCCCAAGTTGGCAAGCAAAGCTAACCCCCATGCGGAACCGAGAGGCTGCCCGGTTACAGCCATACGCGGTGTGTCGCAGTTTGCAGGGGTAGACTGTGAGCATCATATGGCAGCAGTCAACCACCCTCTTCATTGGACCCCCCTGACTGACTCATCAGCCAGGTGCACTCGCTCGCTCTCGCTCACTCTCCTGCGAGGAACAGTTTTCTCCGTCTCCTACAGTAACCGCGGGAACGTTGGCCAGAACATTTATACTAATTTGGGCGCCCAACTAAATTTAGATTTTATAGGATTTAATTAGGACTCATATTTGTGAATAATTGAATATTATTAATGGTTTTTTCTTCCCCAAGTGAAATAAATTGTAATTGAATGTTTGTTTGGTTTCCTCTCGCTCTCTCTATATACCACACGTAAATGTAGTTTATTTGGTTTGGTTAATTTGGCATAGTTACTTTAGTTAAGGCATCCGCCAACCCCCTAAGGTGAAATCAAATATACAGTCCTTTAAGCTCCAGCACAAATATAGAGTGATGCACTTCTGAATTCACCATAAGTTGCAGTGTATAAAACTTTTGTCTTTCTTCATTTAACATGCTCCCGAAATTTCAGCTTTCTAGGAATTACCTGGAAGAAGCATTTATTAATTTCTTGATTATTATTGATTTGCAGTGTTTTTCTTTGTGCTGCTACACATTCTGACCACCGGGTGGCAGTAGGATCACATGGCTCATCTCCTTTCACTAAGTTCATGAATGGGGGAAGATTGCACAATACACAGCAGTGATAAAATCTGCTTCAGAAAGTTTGACCAGGTCGCATGGGTCATAGCTCCATTTTACTAAAGAAAAATCTCTTTCTTTAATCTCTTTAAAGTGTTTTGCACTCAACTCAACATAAAACATTTTCCTCAGTCTCGAGCTGTCCAACAAATGACAATGCTCAACGGCGCTCGAACGCATCTCGCCCCCATTTCGACATACGCGGGAGGGCAAGGACCCGTCCAACGCTACTTGCAGCTTTAATATTTTTTCTGTTTCCATGGCAACAATTTGGACTTAGGCATATTGAAGGGTGGGACTCGTTTATCAGAACATAACTTTAAAATGTGAAATGGGGGAAGGGGGAGACATCTGTTTTTACGTGTAAAATCCATTTCTAGTTACCATGTCTGAAATTATGGATGACTTTCATGAAGATTATAGCCACTGCCCTCATTGCGGTGCTGCGCAACGAAGATTCGATATCATCTGCGGCCAGCGGCAAGGCAGAAAACGTGCCCAGTGATTGGCTACTTACTCTCTGAATGTCCAGTCTGTTCATATTTTGTGTACGTGACTGAACGTACGAGTCAAGCAGTAGGCTACTTGCATAGGTACTTTAAAGCCGCTTGCACACTGGACGCGAAACGAATTTTTCGCATGACACATTATATTGACTTTGCAGGAAATCTGCCGTGTGAAAAATACGTTTCGCGTCCAGTGTGCAAGCGGCTTAATTCACTGAAAACATGTGCAGGAATGGCCCACTTTGACAATTTTTTCTTGCGGGCGCTTGGGAATCTCGCAATCGTGCTGCTTAGCGGATGCCCTGCCAAAACGTAGCTAGTTAAAACATGTCTCACCGGTATGTTGGATGTATGGGCTCCAGCAGGTTGACTCGACCGGCCGGACGCCATCTTTGCAAGCCAAGCGGACACTACGCTGCATTCACAGTGCTAAGTGGAAATCGGACATATCAGCAATTAAAATGTGGCTGTTGAACCGCAAAAGCTGGCATAATCGACCGCTCTTATACCGCAATCGGTGCTCAGTACCGTCTAAAACAGATTTTTAAATGGATGTTTGTCACTGGCATCAATTCTTACACTGCCAATCATATGAATTTGGCGTTTACAAGTGTTGAGTTAGATTTGTTTTAGTTCCCTCATTCCCTGAAGGCGCTGTCACTGGGGAAGGTTCCAAGCCTTTTTGTTCAGCTGTCACTCATGATTCCACACCCAGCTCAGTTGATACCACGCCCCCCACGCCGCACCAGGGTCAAAAGTCTAAAACTCAAAAAACAGATTTGAAACTGAAACAAGTAGATCAGAGGGATCTAATAGCTGCGACCTGGCCTAGCATCCATCACGTGGCCTAGTGTCCATGACTGGTGGTTTCTTGTATAAGTGTGACCTCGAAATTGGCAAATGACCTTGAAAATCAATAGGGAACCCTTCCTCTGTACCAAGAAGCTTGTTGTAAGATTTAATAGCCATCCATCAAGTTAAACTCGAGTAACGGTGCGAAAACTGTGAAATCGGGGCAAAATCGACACTTTTTTTGACCGCTGTGACCTTGGGATTCGACAGATGACCTTGAAAATCAATAGGGAACCCCTCCTGTATACCAAGAAGCTTGTTCTAAGATTTCATAGCCATTCATTGAATTAAACTTGAGTTACGGTGCGAAAACCTTCAAATCGGGCAAAATTGACACTTTTTTTTTCACCTGTGTGACCTTGGGATTTGACGGATGACCTTGAGAAACAATAGGGAAGACCTCCTCTATGCCTAGAAGCTATTTCCAAAATTTCATAGCGATCCATGAATTCTAACTGGAGTTACAGCGCGAAAACCCGCAAACTAGGTCGTGACCTTTGACCTCGACCTTGTGCATGAACATCACTTTGGTGAAGGTCAATAACTCGTGAAAATGGTGTCACAGATGGACGGACAGACAGAAGCGTTTTTAGAGCTGCTTGGTCGCAGCTAAAAATAAGATTTGAAACTGAAAAAATAAGATCTGAATCTGAAAAGAAAAAACATGCAACTGAAAAAAATAAGACCTAAAATGTCAAAATATATATGCAAGTGAAAATAATTTATTCAAAAGAATTACCAAAGTGAATCAAAATTATATTTAACCTGAAAAAACGTTTCATACACTTATTTTTATTCTGAATACATTGTTATATTTTACAAAATTCAAGATCAGCACATGAATTTTCAGTTAAAAATTTTATTTTTTCAAGTACAAAACTTTTGACCCTAATGTAATTCCATATAAATGCAATAGGTTGAGGGTGCTGTTTTGCTTATTGCATTTGAATATTGTCCACTGTATAGTGGAGCATGACTTTGAAAATAAAATGTCCACCGCTTTTCATTATCATTTGAATATAATCATAGATTTACCATATATGTATGTGAAAATGAAAGTGAAAATTGGATTAATGCATTTTTAATTAACTATTGTCTCAAATAACTAATTCATAAGTGGAAAATTATAATGCAGTGGTGGGATTACATTTTCATTTGAATATTGTCCACTTTGGGCTTCCATATAATTGAATGTGTATCCCTGCAAATGGAAACCTCACAGTCACTTCTTAAAGGAGCTGTTGCATGATCACTGTGCGTGCTTGGAACCTCGAAAACTGTTAGCCTTACAAAGTGAATCTGCTCGACTGCAAGTCAAAATCTGATTTAATCTTCGCCTATTAGTCTTCATTTTGCATTGTGTTTGTACAAAACCCAAAACCAGTGAAGTTGGCATGTTATGTAAATCGTAGATAAAAACAGAATACAATGATTTGCAAATCCTTTTCAACTTCTATTCAATTGAATACACTGCAAAGAAAAGATGTTTAATGTTCAAACTGAGAACCTTTATTATTTTTTTTTTTTGCAAATAATCATTAACTTAGAATTCAAAGGCAGCAACACATTTCAAAAAAGTTGGCACAGGGGCCTTTTTACCACTGTTACATCGCCTTTCCTTTTAACGACACTCAGTAAATGTTTGGGAACTGAGGAGACCAATTTTTGAAGCTTTTCAGTTGGAACTCTTTCCCATTCTTGCTTGATGTACAGCTTAAGTTGTTCAACAGTCCGGGGTCTCCGTTGTCGTATTTTATGCTTCATAATGCGCCACACATTTTCAATGGGAGATGGGTCTGGACTACAGGCAGGCCAGTCTAGTACCCGCACTCTTTTACTACGGAGCCATGCTGTTGTAACACGTGCAGAATGTGGCTTGGCATTGTTTGCTGAAATAAGCAGGGGCGTCCATGAAAAAGACGTTGCTTGGATGGCAACATATGTTGCACCAAAACCTGTATGTACCTTTCAGCATTAATGGTGCCTTCACATATGTGTAAGTTGCCCATGCCTTGGGCACTAATACACCCCCATACCATCACAGATGCTGGCTTTTGAACTTTGCGCCTATAACAGTCCGGATGGTTCTTTTCCTCTTTGGTCCGGAGGACACGAAGTCCACAGTTTCCAAAAACAATTTGAAATGTGGACTCGTCAGACCACAGAACACTTTTCCACTTTGCATCAGTCCATCTTAGATGAGTTTGGGCCCAGCGAAGCCGGCGGCGTTTCTAGGTGCTGTTGATAAATGGCTTTCGCTTTGCATTGTAGAGTTTTAACTTGCACTTGCAGATGTAGCGACGAACTGTAGTTACTGACAGTGGTTTTCTGAAGTGTTCCTGAGCCCATGTGGTGATGTCCTTTACACACTGATGTCGGTTTTTGATGCAGTACCGCCTGAGGGATCGAAGGTCACGGGCATTCAATGTTGGTTTTCGGCCTTGTCGCTTACGTGCAGTGATTTCTCCAGATTCTCTAAACCTTTTGACGATATTACGGACCATAGATGATGAAATCCCTAGATTTCTTGCAATAGCTCATTGAGGAATGTTGTTTTTAGCTCGCCGGGACGAATGTCCGGAGAGCTATTGTCGTACCCCCGGCGTCCGCGTTCGCGTCCGTCCGCGTGCTGAAAAACTTAAACCTTGCCCCGGCGAGCTTTGTTGTCTTTCTGACAACTCTTGTTAAACTGTTCGACAATCAGCTCTCACATTTGGTCACTAAGTGGTGACCCTCGCCCCATCCTTGTTTGTGAATGACTGAGCATTTCAGGGAAGCTGCTTTTATACCCAATCATGGCACCCACCTGTTCCCAATGAACCCGTTCACCAGTGGGATGTTCCAAATAAGTGTTTGATGAGCATTCCTCAACTCTCAGTCTTTTTTCCCACTTGTGCCAGCTTTTTTGAGACATGTTGCAGGCAAATTCCAAATGAGCTTATATTTGCAAAAAATTACAAAGTTTACCTGTTCGAACATTAAGTAACTTGTCTTTGCAGTGTATTCAATTGAATATAGGTTGAAAAGGATTTGCAAATCATTGTGTTCTGTTTTTATTTACGATTTACACAACGTGCCAACTTCACTGGTTTTGGGTTTTGCATATTTTAGTTATTCAGGCCTATTGCTTTTTATAATAAGGGGTATCTATGGAAACCGGAGGGTTCAAAGCATGATTTTAGCGCTTTAGCTAAAGGGTAGAGTGTAAGATGGTTTGCCAACAGGCAAAAAACACAATTAAAGCAGAATACCTTCTTCTATGATTATTGGCGGCTGGAAAATCACTTTACATTTTTCATTTCCTTGGGGTTCCAATTTCCATTGCCAACTCCTTAACATAAATAGCATAGTGACAGAGTACCTAAAATATTTCAATACAATACAAAACGATGACAGATTAGCATAATGGAAGTAGATTTTGACATGCAGTTGAGCAGATTCACTTCATTCAAAGTTGTAAGCATGTTCAGTAATCGTAACACTGCTCCTTTAAAGTGGGAGCAACATTACAGGCTGGGCTTCACTCCAAAGAAGTTGTACAACCCCAATTCCGAAATAGTTGGGACAAAGTGTAACTTGTGAATAAAATCAAAACGCAATGACTTTCAAATCACACCAACCAGTATTTTATTCACAGTAGAATAGAGATAACATACCAAATGTTGAAACGGAAATTTTACAGTTTTATCCACAAAATGTGCTCATCTCAAATTTGATGGCTGCTACAGGTCTCAAAAAAGTTGGGACAGGGGCCTGTTTACCATGGTGTAGCATCCTCTCTTCTTTTTAACATAGAGTGGAGGCGTCTGGGCATTGAGGAGACAAGTTTCTTGAGTCTAGCCATTGGAATTTGATCCCACTCTTGTTTCATACAGGCTTCCAGCTGCTGGAGAGTTTTGGGTTTCCTTTGATGGAATTCATGCTGAACAGTGGCTTCCTTTTTGCATGGTAGAATTTTAGGTGGCACGGTTAGCACTACTGCCTCACAGCAAGAAGGTCGTGGGTTCGAATCCGGCCTTTCTGTGTGGAGTTTGCATGTTCTCCCCGTGTTCGTGGGTTTCCTCCGGGTACTCCGGTTTCCCCCACCCACAAAACATGCAATATAGGAAGCCTCCCTCCTGCATGGCTGTGTGTGAATGTTTGGTAGTGGTCGGAGGGGCCGTAGGCGCATACTTCCGTCAGTCTGCCCCAGGGCAGCTGTGGCTACAAAAACGTAGTTTACCACCATCAGAGCGTGAATGTGTGAGTGAATGAATAATGCCTCCATTGTAAAGCGTCTTTGAGTGTCCAGAAAAGCGCTATATAAAATTGATGCATTATTATTATTATCTGTGGATGGCTTTTATACTAAATGAAATGCTGTTGTTATGGACCAGCATTTCGGTCCTTCAAACTTGGGAGGTATGAAGTACAGTATGTGTCTCACCGGTGCGTTTTTAATGGAGCTAAGGATATGTAGTGGACTAATACTACACACTGGCGCCTGACAGCAGATATTTTCTGCCATTGTTGTCATCATGGCATTCTTCACAGGAACACCTGCAAGCACAATATGTAGTTCTATTGGTCAGTGAGCGTTGATTTCACAACATGCATACTCGAGGGTAAAACATTACTGAATGGAAATTATTTTCACTGAAAGGAACTGGCTCAGTGGCAAGCCAATTACAATGCAATAATATTGTACAGTATTAGCTAACGTTACAGTACCATCAGGCCGCCGTTGGGTGCATCCCTGCTCACGTTGAAATTTAGCGGAGTTGCGCTAACTTGGTTATAATAAAAATAGCAAAAAATAGCTCCTTGCACACTGGACTCAAAATGAATTTTTCGCACAACAGATTACATTCAAAGTTGATGCGAAAACGTGAATACAGGCGAAACCTGTGTATTTGCGTCTTCGCATTGACTTTATGTAATCTGTCCTGCAAAAAATTAGTTTGGCGTCCAGTGTGCAAAGCGGCTTGAGTCACAGCTCAAACACAGGTCTAGACTGACGCATGCGCCATTGCTGTGACTAACGCTCACAGAGCCAGTGAGATGTCATTCAAATGGAGGGAGTGGCCAGTAGGGGTGTCAACATTTACAATTTGTTCTTCGCGTGTAAACGGGACTTCTAACCGCCGTGTAACTGGTTACACGTCGGAGATTTATGATCTTTTTCTATCGCAGTTGCGCTATATAACTGCAGAAAGTAAAATGAATTGAAAATCATCTATCATTTTGACAGAAATGAAAACGTACAAGTGAAAGCTGAAAAAGGTTTAACCTCCTTTTTTAATCATTGTTTTAACTATTGCTCACTTTTGTACAATATTTTTTTAAAACTTAGTGTAAACTGAATCCCTCTCTCGCAACGGGAGCTGTGTCTGAATTTTAATATGCGTCTGATAGTAAAAGTAAACAGGAATTGGCGAGAGAAAGCAACTCAAAAAGAAGCCAAAGTAAGCTGAAGTGAGAGGACAAAACTTCACCTTTATATCCACAAAGTTAAAAAAGTAGGGGGGGGGGAACTCTCACAATTATTCACGAAAATTGGCGAAAAAATATGTTTTCCTCCTTAGACGCGAGGATATGTGATCAGGTCGTGAAAAGCCGTCAGAACACCAACCAACAATATAACAAACAACAACACGCAACAATATAGGCTAAAATAACAAGCCATTAACAGTTTTTGTTTTCAGCTGCATTACATTTGCGCACGGAGAAGATCATGAGCGCCGCGCTCCTCAAGTCCTCCGCAGCCTATTCTTGAAGTGGCGCGACACTGGCTGTGGCTGCGGGTTTTTTTAATATTTTTTATATATATCAAGGTAACATTGCGTCCCATGCATCTTTATGCGGATAACTGGGAACATAAGTGGGAACGTTTAAGTGTATAATTAGATAATGACATTATCTGAAGCTTTCAACATTATCACCCCTAAAAACAGGCTACTATATATGTTGGTGAGAAATGAACGAGGAGGAGGAAAAAATGACGTGTGCACGGTTATTGATTTTTCTAAATGGTTATGATTTGTGATCCGTGTAACCGTTTACACGTGTAGATGTTGACGCCTCTAGTGGCCAGTCACACCGCAATGCGCCACGCCCACACTGTCTTGAGAAATGGACTGAATAGCAAAATGAGCCATTTTTGAACTAGATTTTCTAATAGTTATAAATGTAATTTTTCGCTCAGTTTTTTGTAGAGGCTTTATGAGACACTCAACGTTGATATTATACGTGAATTTTCACCATGTCAAGACATGTTTCCAGAGGCTTTAATTACTTGCTAAATGTTCTTTCAGCTGATTCTCTTATATATTGATTGCTTTTTCAGCCCTTTTTTGCCTGTGTCCCAACTTTTTTGAGACCTGTTGCAGCCAGAAAATTTGAAGTAAGCTAATTTTGTGGATAAAAATGTAAAATGTGCTGCCGGATAGCTCACTCCGTTAAGGCACTGCGCTGCAGTGCAGAGGTGACTATCACGTCGTGGGTTTGAGCCCCAGTCGTACCCACCGGCGGGGGTCGGCAGCTTTTTCAGGGTAGCGCAAGATTGGCCATCGCGCTACAGGGTTTCAAATTGGGAAGGGACTGCTGGATTTGGGATGCAAATACCAGCTTTGTTCGTTGCTCCAGCGCCTCCTGTTGGCCAGACGGGCGCTCGTCAGGAAGACTCTGGGTTTGTTCATGTCCGGGTATCCTCCGCCCTCATTCTGAACTTGCGAAGATTCAACCAATGAGTGTATAAGAATCAGTGGTTGACAGGCACGTGCTTCGGAGGAGAGCCGTGAGCTGTCCTCACTATCCTGTGTTGGCAGCAGGGGGTCGCATACGAGCAAGCTTTGTACATAGTTCACCAATTCGGCATTCCAGATTGGGGTGGGGTTGGAGATGCCAAATTTATTATTTTTTTTTATTTTTTTATTTAAAAAGAGGGGAAAAAAAGTAAAATGTCTGCTTCAACTTTTGAGATGTTTTCTATGTTCTATTGTCAATAATACGGGCTCGTGTGATCTGAAAGTCATTGCAGTTTGATTTTATTCACAATTTATTCACAACTATTTCTGAATTGGGGTTACTGTATATAATAGTACAGATATACTGTATATATAGTATAGATCAGAATTCTCAATGTAAGTATACACTGAATTTATATTTTAAGAAAAGCCCGAGTGAAATCCCTACGTCATAGAAGGAACGGAAGTGGGGATGCTATACTGAAATGTATTGAGCATTTAGCGATCACAATAGTCTACAATCTCAGAAAAAACTTTAGAAATCAACATGACAAACCATATGCCATGTACTTTATCACACATGATGGTTTTAAAATTATTTGCTTGACCATTTTGCAATATTCATATGTTAAACAGTCTGCTAGATACATGGCTAACGTTAGCAATATGGTTAGCTTACCGCGCCACCAAGATAGCGCAGCTGCGTGTTTTCTTAACATGCACCAGATATGACTGGCAAAGTCGGCAAAAATGCTTTCTAGCTTGCTAGCTAAAGTTATGCTGCCTTCGATTGGTACTTGGAAGTCGGGATTTCCGAGCTTCCATTGTGAATTTCAATTTGGACGCCCCCTGAAGTCGGATTTCCAACTCGGAAAGTTGGGGATTCTTCACCTACCCCGAGTTCCGAGTACAAAATTGCTGCAACATAAATCAATAGTAAGCGAAAGCTGTAATAACAAATTGTAAATTCGCATTTGTGGAATTTCTGTCTCATTAAATCAGTCGTACACACAATAGTGGATAGAATTTATTGGTGGACTTGTTGCTTCTGTTTTTGCGTGCAAAAAATACAGAGTGAATGCATTGTTACCAAGTAGTATTGCGTACAATAGCTAATAAAGGCTATCCTAACCAGAGGACACCCCGCTGACCTTAAGTCAGTTTTCCGACTTAACAGAGCGCAGTCAGCTCAGGAATGACATTATTCCCAGCCCCGACTTCCAACTACCGAGCCAAATGGAACACCGCATTAGTTTGGCTTAATCAACTAGATATCAAGTTTTTCAACTAGTGCCAATTTACATTAATAGCCAAGTATCTTTGTCCAATGTCATTGTTGCAAGCAAACGAGCTAATCACCCTTGTCAAAGCGTAACTGTCCTAGCTACTCTGCCAACTAATCACTACTTGCTAATCTATCTCCATTTAAGTAGCGAAATAATTTTGATTCACCGTTTTATTGATTTATACTAGGCTAGGACATTTAACGCATTAATTTTGATGAATTAATTACCAAAAAAAAAATGCGTTAAAAAAAAAACACATTTAATCGCACATTTCTCACGTCCCTAATTTCTGGCACGCCGGTAACACTGATGCACACACTTCAGACCTGTAAGTGTCGGTAATGCACCTAAGGCAATAAAATGAATATAATGGCTATAATTGCACTTTGAGTTGTGTGCACGGATAATGTACGGATAAATATAGATGAAGAATAAACATTTTTGTTGTTTGAACTGGTAGTTAGCATTGCTAGCAACAGCTCTGAACGTGTTCCCTTTATTGTGTCACAAAAATTGCTTTGTAGGTAGATTTCCAAAGATTTGGTAAAATCTATGGCTGAGGCGATTCTGAATCGATTTTTTTAAGGTGTACTACCACCACCTGCTACCATGGGGCGAACATCCGAGCTTTCCCTTTTCCTTTATTAAACCAAAGAACAAAGAGCACTGCCCATATTGGGTCACTGTTCAGATGCTTTGGAATGCTTTGTATATCTGGCTATGAAATGTAACTGTTCATGCAGTACTTTCAACCTCTAGGCATGGGCATTTACTGAGCTGGATGAACAGCTTTAATGTTAACTGTCATCAGAAGTAAGTGCATGCTGGTCATGGCAGTGCTTTATGATGGTACACTTGTGAACCTAGGGTGTGCGCGGGTGTTCTCCTCACTGTCCCTGGAGTACTTGGAGTGGGGCAGTCATTAATGCAGTACAAGTCCAGAAGTGCCTACCACACTCCACTGAGGTTCAATTAATAGGGACTGGCCTTCGGTGTATTTGCACTTGACACTGAAGAGCCACGAACAAAGTTTTATTTTTCCCTCCAATTGCATCAGGAGTGAAGCTGGAGCTGGCCCAGCAGACTCTACTATAGAGAAGAGTGATTACAAACTCTAACTTTGTGCAGTATTTGGTGTAATAACCATCAAGTCCTCTTGTTCCCCCTTCGAATACCAGATTATATTTTTTTAAATTATGAGCATGCCTTTTAACCTCTTAAGCCCCAGCCTCTTTTTTTGGTTTCTGTTTGAAAATGACATACCCAAAATGAATAGAGTATATCTCTGTTTGTGTAGCATGAAGTATCAGAGAGGGAGACATGGAAATGTGGAGAGAGGGTTGATTTTCTGACGCTACTCGGATTTTGATATTTGAACATTAATATGCTTGGCGTTTGAGTTGTGCTTGGTGTATGTAAAAATGTGCTTGTAGCAGAGGCTCTCTTGTTTCATTTGATGTGTAATATGACTATATTGCTACTTAATTAGCGCGGCGTTGTAGGTATTTTGCTGCGGTGAGTCGGGACCCTTGAGTTTAAGAGGTTAGTAAGCAAATGACATTATCCATAAATTAAAGGTCTCTTATAATCATTTTACCATTATGTGTAATCCTTTTCACTCTTTCAGAAATGGGTGAATTAATTTTTCAATAAATGCAAATGGTGTCAGTCACAATGGAAATTATGACTTACTGCATTTTACAAGATCGCTGTAGTATTGTGTTGATATTTTGACCATGTCAGCCTATTGCAAAGAAATATACTACCTTCAGACCCAACCGCATTGCACCATTTCTCCTCCCCAAACTTAGTCCTGAGATCCCTCTCCCATACGCTTTTCATTTTACCAATGGTGAATCTATCGGTAGATTGCAATTTCCCAGAACTGTGGGAAATGAAATTTTTATTGTGACGAAAATGTAACAGAAATGAGTCATGTTTAATAGCTGTCATGTTTAATTGAAAGCTGCTTGTTTGCAGGAGTGCCTGACTATATTCAAAGATGTGGTGATGGTCGGACTCGCAGACGAGGAGTTCAAAGGGCACGTTCTTCACCTGTGTTCAGTGGTGCTGCTGTCAGGTAACTGCATGATTTATCAGTGGTTTTTTTCCCCCAATATCACAGAGTTTGGTTATAGTCAGGCTAAACACCAGCAAAACAGCCCTGAGTAGGATTCTTTTTAAATTATTTTTTCCAGGTTTTTTTGTAGTCAATCCTACCCCCGATTCTTTCCAAAATGTATCTTGAATGATGAACCTCCCTAAAATCATGTTAGATCAGTTTCTTCTTACATCATCTTTATTTAAAACCTGATTGTTTGACAGTGGAATTGCATTATGTTTTGCACACCGTGGCGGCCTATAGGTTGTGAATTGTAAAAAATGCGGGGGACATTCACTTCAACAATCGCCAATGGGCTGACACAGGCTTCCTAAATTACAGAACTGATGTAAATTATTGAACATCATTTTACATTATCCCCGCAAATTATATAACATTAAATGTTGGACACTTCAACCGAATGGTGACCGTTCTTGGTCCAATAACTCACAAGAAATTTGTTAAAGCAAAGCAAAAATAATGCTGTCATGCTGTTCCGTGGCAGAGCAATACAAGAGAAACTAATTTAAAACCATGATGCTGTGAGATTGTCTGAGCTGATTATAACGTTGAAAAATGATTAAGGGTAATTTGTTCGTGTAGCTTATTTTTATTTCGAGGGCCAATTTATCTTTGAAAACATGCCGCGACAATATTAACATTAATATTTTCACGTTACAAGTTGCTGCACATTTTTACTCGGAAAAGAATTGTGTTCTTAGGGGCCTGCATCTACGTCAATAACTAGCAAGTCGCATTCTCTTCATTTAGCAAAGTGATCGGGAGCACCACTATTTATATCAGAGAACTTCAGATGTCTTCGGCGTTTGCGCCGCTGTCAGGCCTGCGTTCGTAGGAGTGAAATGACAGGGCAATGCAACATGATGCCTGCTGCTTGCCTCCTCACTCATCATCTCTGGGCTTTTTCGACATATTTTGTGATACAGCATATGATGAAATGCAGCATTGTTTCCCCTTTTTTTTACGTTGCTTGGTACTGCATGCCCACTTAGTAGTGAAAAACAGTTGACAGTGATGGCGACAAATCATAGAAGGGGCTTAGCTGTAGCCTGTCACTGTGTGAGTCGCTGTCATCTTACGGTTACTGAATGCTATTTTGATGAATGGAAACATGAAACTTTGTGATTTGCTCTCGGCGCGGTATGAAATATCTTTGAAATCACCAGTCCTGGCGATCTTCATCCAACCACATAATTTTACGTATAGGAAATGTATTTATTAGGGCCCGTGCATCGACCGGTGCCAGGGTCCGGAATGGGTCCTGGCACCGAAGGTGCAAGGAACCTATTGTTTTTGATGGGATTTTTATTAGGGCCCGAGCACCGACCGGTGCCAGGGCCCGGAACGGGTCCTGGCACCGAAGGTGCGAGGAACCTATTGTTTTTGATGGGATTTTTATTATTATTATTATTATTATTATTATTATTATTATTATTATTATTCTTCTTCTTCTTCTTCTTCTTCTTCTGCTACGAGAACGCATTTTTGAGGGCTTTGCCATGCACGAAAACTCACAAAAATTTGCTGACACGTCAGTCGTGGTGAAAATTGCAAAGTATTATTTTTTTTGTGCTTGGACATGCCCCAGTGGCTCTATAGCGCCACCAAACACGAGGCCATTTTGGAACGCACTTGCTCGGATTCTCACGAAATTCGATAGGGTCATAGTAGTCATCATAAATTTTTTTGTCAATTTTTTTGAAATTTTTTTATCCCACAGGAAGTGAACTATGAGCCATTTCCTGCGTTTTTTCAGATTTTACGAACACATTTTTGAGGGCCTTATCATTCTCGAAAACACACCTAACTTGGCTCATAGATTGAAAATATGAAGTTCTTCGATTCAATATCTCATTTGGCACTAGGTGTGTTATGGTGGCTCTATAGCGCCCCCTAATACATAATTGCAATTTTGAGGGCATCAGCATGCTCGAAAACTCACAAAACTTTGCAATCATATTAAGCTGGTCATACTTTTTACTAGAAAGTGGGGTTTACGGATATATATGGCAAAATTGCATTACAGCGCCACCTAGAAAATTTCAATGAAGCAGCCCTCGCAGTGTGTTTAACCTGCATGTACAAAATTCGGTGGACATGTGTACTATGCCAAGACCTAAAAAAAAGTCTCTTGGTGCCATGACCTAGACTCAACAGGAAGTCCGCCATTTTTAATTGAATTTGCAATTTTTTTTTATTTTTTGCCATTCACAGGCGTCGTACTTTAACGAACTCCTCCTAGAGATTTTATCCGATCAACTTACAATTTCGCATATGACTTTTTAAGACCTGGTTGATGTTAAATTGCGAAGCTTTTTTGGATTCATCGAACTTTGTATCCGTGGCGTCGCGGCGAATTTCGATGTTCCGCCATGAAAGAGGAAGTTGGTTTTACGCGCACATGCTTTGTGAGATTTGCGCGAAACTTCACAGGCTTGATAAGAGTCTACTTCCAAGTATACCTATATGTTGATATTAGATTGGGTGTGGTCAGGTGGCTCCACAGCGCCCTCTTGACACGGCCATGTTGAGATAAAAGTGCTTGAATGTTCATGAAATTTGGCGTGACAATTGCATGTGTTTTTTTGGGCTGTAATTATTTTTTTGAAATTTTTTAACAAAACAGGAAGTGAGCTATGAGCCATTTCCTGCGTTATTCCAAATATTACGAACCCAGGTTTGGAGGTATTACCATACTCAAAAACTTGCAAAACTTTGCTAAAATTTTATTTGTCTGATTGTCTTCAATTTGAGACAGAATTTGGCAGTAAATGTGACATAATGGCTCTATAGCGCCCCCAATCAGATTTTTAAAAGAATTGCCCTTTTGAGGGTCACAGCATGCTCAAAAACTCACAAAATTTTGTACAACTCTAAAGCCTATCATTCCTATTACAATAATAAAAAATTTTTATATAGGCGTGGCAAAAATGGCATGATAGCGCCCCCTGGAAAATTTCAAATAAGCAGCCCTTGCATCGTGGTTGATCAGCATGTATGAACTTCTGTGAACTAGTGGAATATCCTGAGACCTAAAAAAAAGTCTCTTGGAGCCATGACGTAGACCCAACAGGAAGTGAGCCATTTTTAATTGAAATTTCAACTTTTTTAGATTTTTCGCCATTCGCAGGTGTCGTACTTTAACAAACTCCTCCTCGAGACTTTATCCAATCAACTCAAAATTTGGCGAATAATATCTTAAGACCTTGCTGATGTTAAATTGCGAAGCTTTTTTGGATATATCGAACGATGTATCCGTGGCATTGCGGCGAATTTCGGCGTCCCGCCATGAAACAGGAAGTTGGTATAACTCCCACATACTTTGTGGGATTAGTCTAAAACTTTCAAAACTTGATAAACTTGTCTTCCCAAGTATAAATATATGCTAATATTAGATCGGAAATGGCCATGTAGCTCCACAGCGCCCTCTAGATACTACCATGTTAAGATAAAAGTGCTTGAATGTTCATAAAATTTGGTGTCATCATTGCATTAGTCATTCCGGGCAATGCTTAATTTTTTGAAATTTTTTGGCCAAACAGGAAGTGAGCTATGAGCTATTTCCTGCGTTTTTCCAAATTTTACGAATACACGTATTAAGGCCGTAGAATGGTCCAAAACTTGCAAAAACGTGGCAAAAATAATCATTGTCTTATTGCCTTGAATTTGATACATCAACTGGGACTAAATGTGGCATAATGGCTCTATAGCTCCCCCAGTCAGATTCTTTAAACAATTGCTTTTTTGGGGCTCAAAGCGTGCTTAAAAATTTACGAAAATCAACACACACATGATGCCCGGTATTCCAATAACTATGTTGTAGATTTTGCGCACAGGCATGACAAAATGGTATCATAGCGCCATCCAGAAGATTTTTGCAATCCCATCAGGAAAACACATTGTACACAGGCTAGCAGTGTCCAATGGCTGTTAATGGACAACTGCTCCCATCAAGGTCTTGCTGCCACCCCACTGTGCACGAGGGGTGCGAGGGCCCTTTCAACGCTGCTTGCAGCTTTAATTAGGGCCCGAGCACCGAAGGTGCGAGGAACCTATTGTTTTTGATGGGATTTTTATTATTCTTCTTCTTCTTTTTATTCTGCTACGAGAACGCATTTTTGAGGGCTTTGCCATGCACGAAAACTCACAAAAATTTGCCCACACGTCAGTCGTGGTGAAAATTGCAAAGTATTATTATTTTTGTGCTTGGTCATGCCCCGGTGGCTCTATAGCGCCACCAAACACACTGCCATTTTGCAACGCACTTGCTCGGATTCTCACGAAATTTGATCGGGTCATAGAAGTCATCTTATATTTTTTTGTTAATTTTTCTTAAATTTTTTTGCCCCACAGGAAGTGAGCTATGAGCCATTTCCTGCGTTTTTTCAGATTTTACGAACACATTTTTGAGGGCCTTATCATACTCTAAAAGACACCAAACTTCACTCATAGACTTAAAATATTAAGTTCCTTGATTCGATATCTCATTTGGCACTATGTGTGACATGGTGGCTCTATAGCGCCCCCTAATACATAATTGCATATTTGAGGGCATCAACATGCTTGAAAACTCACAAAACTTTGCAAACACATTAAGCTGGTCATACTATTTACTAGGATATAGGGTTCACAGATAGATGTGGCTAAATTGCATTACAGCGCCACCTAGAAAATTTCAATGAAGCAGCCCTCGCAGCGTGTTTAACCTACATGTACAAAATTCGATGGACATGTGTACTAGGCCAAGACCTAAAAAAAAGTCTCTTGGTGCCATGACCTAGACTCAACAGGAAGTCCGCCATTTTTAATTGAATTTGCAAATTTTTTTAATTTTTTGCCATTCACAGGCATCGTACTTTAACGAACTCCTCCTAGAGATTTTATCCGATCAACATAAAATTTCGCATATGACATCTTAAGACCTTGGCAATGTTAAATTGCGAAGCTTTTTTTGATTCATCAAACTTTGTATCCGTGGCGTCGCGGCGAATTTTGATATTCCGCCATGAAACAGGAAGTTGGTTTTACGCACACATGCTTTGTGAGATTTGCGCGAAACTTCACAGGCTTGATAATAGTCTACTTCCAAGTATACCCACATGTTGATATTGGATTGGGTGTGGTCAGGTGGCTCCACAGCGCCCTCTTGACACGGCCATGTTGAGATAAAAGTGCTTTAATGTTCATGAAATATGGTGTGGTCATTGCGTTTGTCATGTCGAGTGATGGTAATTTTTTTGAAGTTTTTTGGCCAAACAGGAAGTGAGCTATGAGCCATTTCCTGCGTTTTTCTAAATTTTAGAAACACGTGTTTGGAAGCCTTAGAATACTCAAAATCTTGCAAAAAGTTGCACAAATTATAATTGTCTTATTGTCTTCAATTTTATACATCAATTTACACTAAATTTGGCACAATGGCTCTTTTGCGCCCCCAATCAGATTTTTAAAAGAATTGCCCTTTTGAGGGTCTCAGCATGTTCGAAAACTCACAAAATTTTGTAAATGTATACAAAAAATCATTCATATTACTCTGACAAAAAACTTACAAATCGACATGGCAAAAATGGCATTATAGCGCCCCCTGGAAAATTTCAAATAAGCAGCCCTCGCAGCCCGGTAAACCCACATGTATGAAATTCGGTAGACATGTGAAATTTGCCGAGACCTACAAAAAAGTCTCTTGGTGCCATGACCTAGACTCAACAGGAAGGCTGCCATTTTTAATTGAAATTGCAACTTTTTTTTTTTTTTTTGCCATTCACAGGTGTCGTACTTTAACGAACTCCTCCTAGAGATTTAATCCGATCAACTTAAAATTTGGCATATAATATCTAAAAACCTTGCTGACGTTAAATTGCGAAGCTTTTTTGATTTCATCTAACGATGCATCCGTGGCGTCATGGCGAATTTTGATGTCCTGCCATGAAACAGGAAGTTGCTTTCAATTCCACATACTTTGTGGGATTTGCCTGAAACTTTCCAAGCTTGATAAAATTGTCCGCCCAAGTATAGATATATGCTTATTTTATATCGAGAGGTGCCAGGTGGCTCCACAGCGTCCTCTAGATATGGCCATGTTCAGATAAAAGTGCTTGAAAGTTCATGAAATTTGATATGATCATTGCATTAGTCATTCTCCGCAATTGTTAATTTTTTGAAATTTTTTTGCCAAACAGGAAGTGAGCTATGAGCTATTTCCTGCGTTTTTCCAAATTTTACGATCACACGTTTTAAGGCCTTAGAATGCTCCAAAACTTGCAAAACCATCCAAAAATTAGAACTGTCTTATTCTCTTCAATTCATCCATCAATTGGCACTTAATGGGGCATAATGGCTCTATAGCGCCCCCAATAATATTTATAAAAGAATTGCTCTTTTGAAAGTCTAAACATGCTGGAAAATTTACAAAAATCAAAACACTCATGGAGCCCCGTATTACGATTACTGTGTTGTAGATTTTGTGCACAGGCAAGTCAAAATGGTATCATAGCGCCCTCCAGAAAATTTTTGCACTCCCATCAGGAAACCACATTGTACGCGGTCGAGCTGTGTCCAATGGCTCTGAATGGACACCTGCAGCCATCAAGATCTTGCTGCCACCCCAATGTGCACAGGGGGGGCGAGGGCCCTTTCAACGCTGCTTGCAGCTTTAATTAGGGCTCGAGCACCGACCGGTGCCAGGGCCCGGAACAGGTCCTGGCACCGAAGGTGCGAGGAACCTATTGTTTTTGAAGGGATTTTTCTTCTTCTTCTTCTTCTTCTTCTTCTTTTTATTCTGCTGCGAGAACGCATTTTTGAGGGCTTTGCCATGCACGAAAACTCACAAAAATTTGCCCACACGTCAGTCGTGGTGAAAATTGCAAAGTATTATTATTTTTGTGCTTGGACATGCCCCGGTGGCTCTATAGCGCCACCAAACACGCGGCCATTTTGGAACGCACTTGCTCGGATTCTCACGAAATTTTATAGAGTCATAGTAGTCATCATAAATTTTTTTGTAAATTTTTTTGAAATTTTTGTGCCTCACAGGAAGTGAGCTATGAGCCATTTCCTGCGTTTTTTTAGATTTTACGAACACATTTTTGAGGGTTTTATCATACTCGAAAACTCACCAGACTTGGCTCATAGACTAGAAATATTACGTTCTTTGATTCGATATCTCATTTGGCACTGGGTGTGATATGGTAGCTCTATAGCGCCCCCTAATACATAATTGCATTTTTGAGGGCCTCAGCATGCTTGAAAACTCACAAAACTTTGCAAACATATTAAGCAGGTCTTACTTTTAACTAGGATTTAGGGTTTACAGATTGATGTGGCAAAATTGCATTACAGCGCCACCTAGAAAATTTCAATGAAGCAGCCCTCGCAGCGTGTTTGACCTACATGTACAAAATTCGGTGGACATGTGTACCATGCCAAGACCTAAAAAAAAGTCTCTTGGTGCCATGACCTAGACTCAACAGGAAGTCCGCCATTTTTAATTGAATTTGCAACTTTTTTAAATTTTTTTTGCCATTCACAGGTGTCGTACTTTAACGAACTCCTCCTAGAGATTTTATCCGATCAACTTAAAATTTGGCATATAATATCTAAAAACCTTGCTGACATTAAATTGCGAAGCTTTTTTGATTTCATCGAACGATGCATCTGTGGCGTCACGGCGAATTTTGATGTCCTGCCATGAAACAGGAAGTTGCTTTCAATTCCACATACTTTGTGGGATTTGCCTGAAACTTTCCAAGCTTGATAAAATTGTCCGCCCAAGTATAGATATATGCTTATTTTATATCGAGAGGTACCAGGTGGCTCCACAGCGCCCTCTAGATATGGCCATGTTCAGACAAATGTGCTTTAAAGTTCATGAAATTTGGTATGATCATTGCATTAGTCATTCTCCGCAATTGTTAATTTTTTGAAATTTTTTTGCCAAACAGGAAGTGAGCTATGAGCTATTTTCTGCGTTTTTCCAAATTTTACGAACACACGTTTTAAGGCCTTAGAATGCTCCAAAACTTGCAAAACCATCCAAAAATTAGAACTGTCTTATTCTCTTCAATACATCCATCAATTGGCACTAAATGGGGCATAATGGCTCTATAGCGCCCCCAATAATATTTATAAAAGAATTGCTCTTTTGAAAGTCTAAACATGCTGGAAAATTTACAAAAATCGAAACACTCATGGAGCCCTGTATTACGATTACTGTGTTGTAGATTTTGTGCACAGGCAAGTCAAAATGGTATCATAGCGCCCTCCAGAAAATTTTTGCACTCCCATCAGGAAACCACATTGTACGCGGTCCAGCTGTGTCCAATGGCTCTGAATGGACACCTGCAGCCATCAAGATCTTGCTGCCACCCCAACGTGCACAGGGGGGGCGAGGGCCCTTTCAACGCTGCTTGCAGCTTTAATTAGGGCCCGGGCACCGACCGGTGCCAGGGCCCGGAACGGGTCCTGGCACCGAAGGTGCGAGGAACCTATTGTTTTTGATGGGATTTTTATTCTTCTTCTTCTTCTTCTTCTTCTTCTTCTTCTTCTTCTTCTTTTTATTCTGCTGCGAGAACGCATTTTTGAGGGCTTTGCCATGCACGAAAACTCACAAAAATTTGCCCACACTTCAGTCGTGGTGAAAATTGCAAAGTATTTTTATGTTTGTGCTTGGACATGCCCCGGTGGCTCTATAGCGCCACCAAACACGCGCCCATTTTGGAACGCACTTGCTCGGATTCTCACGAAATTTTATAGAGTCATAGTAGTCATCATAAATTTTTTGTAAATTTTTTTGACATTTTTTTGCCTCACAGGAAGTGAGCTATGAGCCATTTCCTGCGTTTTTTTAGATTTTACGAACACATTTTTGAGGGTTTTATCATACTCGAAAACTCACCAGACTTGGCTCATAGACTAGAAATATTACGTTCTTTGATTCGATATCTCATTTGGCACTGGGTGTGATATGGTAGCTCTATAGCGCCCCCTAATACATAATTGCATTTTTGAGGGCCTCAGCATGCTTGAAAACTCACAAAACTTTGCAAACATATTAAGCAGGTCTTACTTTTAACTAGGATTTAGGGTTTACAGATGGATGTGGCAAAATTGCATTACAGCGCCACCTAGAAAATTTCAATGAAGCAGCCCTCGCAGCATGTTTGACCTACATGTACAAAATTCGGTGGACATGTGAACTATGCCAAGACCTAAAAAAAAGTCTCAGGTGCCATGACCTAGACTCAACAGGAAGTCCGCCATTTTTAATTGAATTTGCAAATTATTTAAATTTTTTGCCATTCACAGGCTTCGTACTTTAACGAACTCCTCCTAGAGATTTTATCCGATCAACTTAAAATTTTGAATTTAATATCTTAAGACCTTGTCGATGTTAAATTGCGAAGCTTTTTTGGATTCATTGAACTTTGTGTCCGTGGCGTCGCGGCGAATTTCGATGTTCCGCCATGAAACAGGAAGTTGGTTTTACGCGCACATGCTTTGTGAAATTTGCGCGAAACTTTACAGGCTTTATAGAAGTCCACTTCCAAGTAGACCTATATGTTGATATTAGATTGGGTGTGGTCAGGTGGCTCCACAGCGCCCTCTTGAAACGGCCATGTTGAGATAAAAGTGCTTGAATGTTCATGAAATTTGGTGTGATCATTGCATTGTTCATGTCGAGTTATTTTAATTTTTTTGAAATTTTTTGGCCGAACAGGAAGTGAGCTATGCGCCATTTCCTGCGTTTTTCCAAATTTTATAAACACATGTTTGGATGCTTTAGAATACTCGAAATCTTGCAAAAAGTTGCACAAATTATAATTGTCTTATTATCTTCAATTTTATATATCAATTTACACTAAATTTGGCACAATGGCTCTATAGCGCCCCCAATCAGATTTTTAAAAGAATTGCCATTTTGAGGGTCTCAGCATGTTCTAAAACTCACAAAATTTTGTAAATGTATAAAGACCATCATTCGTATAACTCTGACAAAAAACTTATATATATACATGGCAAAAATGTCACTATAGCGCCCCCTGGAAAATTTTAAATAAGCAGCCCTCGCAGCCTGGTAAACCTACATGTATGAAATTCGGGAGACATGTGGAATATGCCGAGACCTACAAAAAATTCTCTTGGTGCCATGACCTACACTCAACAGGAAGTCCACCATTTTTAATTGAAATTGCAACCTTTTTGGATTGTTGGCCATTCACAGGTATCGTACTTTAACGAACTCCTCCTAGAGATTTTATCTGATCAACTTAAAATTTGGCATATGACATTGAAAGACGTCGTCGATGTTAAATTGCGAAGCTTTTTTGGATTCATCGAACTTTGTATCCGTGGCGTCGCGGCGAATTTCGATGTTCCGCCATGAAAATGGAAGTTTATTTTATGAGCATATGCTTTGGGAGATTTACATGAAACTTTACAGGCTTAATGATAGTCCAATTCCAAATATACCTATATGTTGATATTGGAGTGGGTGTGGTCAAGTGGCTCTACAGCGCCCTCTTGACACGGCCATGTTGATATAAAAGTGCTTGAAAGTTCATGAAATTTGGTATGATCATTGCAGTAGTCATTTTCCGCAATTGTTAATTTTTTGAAATTTTTTTGCCAAACAGGAAGAGAGCTATGAGCTATTTCCTGCGTTTTTCCAAATTTTACGAACACACGTTTTAAGGCCTTAGAATGCTCCAAAACTTGCAAAACCATCCAAAAATTAGAACTGTCTTATTCTCTTCAATACATCCATCAATTGGCACTAAATGGGGCATAATGGCTCTATAGCGCCCCCAATAATATTTATAAAAGAATTGCTCTTTTGAAAGTCTAAACAAGCTGGAAAATTTACAAAAATCGAAACACTCATGGAGCCCTGTATTGCGATTACTGTGTTGTAGATTTTGTGCACAGGCAAGTCAAAATGGTATCATAGCGCCCTCCAGAAAATTTTTGCACTCCCATCAGGAAACCACATTGTACGCGGTCGAGCTGTGTCCAATGGCTCTGAATGGACACCTGCAGCCATCAAGATCTTGCTGCCACCCCAATGTGCACAGGGGGGGCGAGGGCCCTTTCAACGCTGCTTGCAGCTTTAATTAGGGCCCGAGCACCGACCGGTGCCAGGGCCCGGAACGGTGCGGGCCCTGGCACCGAAGGTGCGAGGAACCTATTGTTTTTGATGGGATTTTTAGGGCCCGAGCACCGACCGGTGGCACCGAAGTTGCGAGGAACCTATTGTTTTTGATGGGATTTTTATTATTCTTCTTCTTCTTCTTCTTCTTCTTTTTATTCTGCTGCGAGAACGCATTTTTGAAGGCTTTACCATGCACGAAAACTCACAAAAATTTGCCCACACGTCAGTCGTCGTGAAAATTGCAAAGAATTATTATTTTTGTGCTTGGACATGCCCCGGTGGCTCTATGGCGCCACCAAACACGCGGCCATTTTGGAACGCACTTGCTCGGATTCTGACGAAATTTTATAGAGTCATAGTAGTCATCATAAATTTTTTTGTAAATTTTTTTGAAATTTTTTTGCCTCACAGGAAGTGAGCTATGAGCCATTTCCTGCGTTTTTTCAGATTTTACGAACAGATTTTTGAGGGTTTTATCATACTCGAAAACTCACCAAACTTGGCTCATAGACTAGAAATATTACGTTCTTTGATTCGATATCTCATTTGGCACAGGGTGTGACATGGTAGCTCTATAGCGCCCCCTAATACATAATTGCATTTTTGAGGGCCTCAGCATGCTTGAAAACTCACAAAACTTTGCAAACATATTAAGCTGGACATACTTTTTACTAGGATTTAGGATTTACAGATGGATGTGGCAAAATTGCATTACAGCGCCACCGAGAAAATTTCAATGAAGCAGCCCTCGCAGCGTGTTTGACCTACATGTACAAAATTCGGTAGACATGTGGAATATGCCGAGACCTACAAAAAAGACTCTTGGTGCCATGACCTAGACTCCACAGGAAGTCCGCCATTTTTAATTGAATTTGCAAATTTTTTTTTATTTTTTGCCATTCACAGGCTTCGTACTCTAACGAACTCCTCCTAGAGATTTTATCCGATCAACTTAAAATTTTGAATTTAACATCTTAAGACCTTCTCGATGTGAAATTGCGAAGCTTTTTTGGATTCATTGAACTTTGTATCCGTGGCGTCGCGGCGAATTTCGATGTTCCGCCCTGAAACAGGAAGTTAGTTTTACGCGCACATGCTTTGTGAAATTTGCGCGAAACTTTACAGGCTTTATAGGAGTCCACTTTCAAGTAGACCTATATGTTGATATTAGATTGGGTGTGGTCAGGTGGCTCCAAAGCGCCCTCTTGAAACGGCCATGTTGAGATAAAAGTGCTTGAATGTTCATGAAATTTGGTGTGATCATTGCTTTGTTCATGTCGGGTTAGATTAATTTTTTTGAAATTTTTTGGCTAAACAGGAAGTGAGCTATGCGCCATTTCCTGCTTTTTTCCAAATTTTATAAACACATGTTTGGATGCTTAAGAATACTCGAAATCTTGCAAAAAGTTGCACAAATTATAATTGTTTTATTATCTTCAATTTTATATATCAATTTACACAAAATTTGGCACAATGGCTCTATAGCGCCCCCAATCAGATTTTTAAAAGAATTGCCATTTTGAGGGTCTCAGCATGTTCTAAAACTCACAAAATTTTGTAAATGTATAAAGACCATCATTCGTATTACTCTGACAAAAAACTTATATCGAGACATGGCAAAAATGTCACTATTGCGCCCCCTGGAAATTTTTAAATAAGCAGCCCTCGCAGCCTGGTAAACCTACATGTATGAAATTCGGTAGACATGTGGAATTTGCCGAGACCTACAAAAAAGACTCTTGGTGCCATGACCTTGACTCAACAGGAAGTCCGCCATTTTTAATTGAAATTGCAACTTTTTTGGATTTTTCGCCATTCACAGGTGTCGTACTTTAACAACTCCTCCTAGAGATTTTATCCAAACAACTTGAAATTTGGCTCATAGTATCTAAAGACATTGCAGATGTTAAATTGCGAATCTTTTTTGGATTCATCGAATTTTGTTTCCATGGCGTTGCAGCAAATTTCGATGACCCGCCATGAAACAGGAAGTTGGTTTTACTCCCACAAACTTCATGGGTTTTCCCTGAAACTGTCCAAGCTTTATAAAATGGTCCTCCCAAGTATCAATATATGCTAATATTAGATCAAGTGTGGCCAGAAGGCGCCACAGCGCCCTCTAGATACGGCCATGTTAAGATAAATGTGCTTGAATGTTCATGAAATTTGGTGTGATCATTGCATTAGTCATTCCGGGTTATGGTTTATTACTTTGGCCAAACAGGTATGAGCTATTAGCTATTTCCTGCGTTTTTCCAAATTTCACCAACATACGTTTGAAGGCCTTAGAATACTCCAAAGCTTGCAGAACCTTGCACAATTTATAATTGTCTTATTCTCTTCAATGTCATCCATCAATTGGCACTAAATGTGGCGTAATGGCTCGATAACACCCCCAATCAGATTTTTAAAAGAAATCTCTTTTGTGGGTCTAAACGTGCTGTAAAAATTACAAAAATCAACACGCTCAAGGAGCCTGGTATTACAATTACTATGCTGGAGATTTAGCGCATGGGCATGTCAAAATGATATCAAAGCACCCCTCCAGAAAATTTTTGCACTCTCCGCAGGAAACCACATTGTTCACAGTCTAGCAGTGTCCAATGGCTGTGAATGCACACCTGCACCCATCAAGATTTTGCTGCCTCCCCAACGTGCAAGAGGGGGGCGAGGGCCCTTTCAACGCTGCTTGCAGCTTTAATTATTATTATTATTCTTCTTCTTCTTCTTCTTCTGCTGCGAGAACGCATTTTTGAGGGCTTTGCCATGCACGAAAACTCACAAAAATTTGCCCACACGTCAGTCGTGGTGAAAATTGCAAAGTATTATTATTTTTGTGCTTGGACATGCCCTTGTGGCTCTGTAGCGCCACCAAACACACGGCCATTTTGGAACGCACTTGCTCGGATTCTCACGAAATTTTATAGAGTCATAGTAGTCATCATAAATTTTTTTGTAAATTTTTTTGAAATTTTTTTGCCTCACAGGAAGTGAGCTATGAGCCATTTCCTGCGTTTTTTCAGATTTTACTAACACATTTTTGAGGGTTTTAATATGCTCGAAAACTCACCAAACTTGGCTCATAGACTACAAATATTACGTTCTTTGATTCGATATCTCATTTGGCACTGGGTGTGACATGGTAGCTCTATAGCGCCCCCTAATACATAATTGCATTTTTGAGGGCCTCAGCATGCTTGAAAACTCACAAAACTTTGCAAACATATTAAGCTGGTCTTACTTTTTACTTGGATTTTGGGTTTTTAGATTAATGTGGCAAAATTGCATTACAGCGCCACCTAGAAAATTTCAATGAAGCAGCCCTCGCAGCGTGTTTGACCTACATGTACAAAATTCGGTGTACATGTGTACTATGCCAAGACCTAAAAAAAAGTCTCTTGGTGCCATGACCTAGACTCAACAGGAAGTCTGCCATTTTTAATTGAATTTGCAAATTTTTTAAATTTTTTGCCATTCACAGGCATCGTACTTTTTACGAACTCCTCCTAGAGATTTTATCCGATCAACATAAAATTTTGAATTTAACATCTTAAGACCTTGTCGATGTTAAATTGCGAAGCTTTTTTGGATTCATTGAACTTTGTATCCGTGGCGTCGCGGCGAATTTCGATGTTCCGCCATGAAACAGGAAGTTGGTTTTACGCGCACATGCTTTGTGAGATTTGCACAAAACTTTACAGGCTTTATAGGAGTCCACTTCCAAGTAGACCTATATGTTGATATTAGATTGGGTATGGTCAGGTGGCTCCACAGCGCCCTCTTGAAACGGCCATGTTGAGATAAAAGTGCTTGAATGTTCATGAAATTTGGTGTGATCATTGCTTTGTTCATGTCGAGTTAGATAAATTTTTTAAAAATTTTTTGGCCAAACAGGAAGTGAGCTATGCGCCATTTCCTGCGTTTTTCCAAATTTTATAAACACATGTTTGGATGCTTAAGAATACTCGAAATCTTGCAAAAAGTTGCACAAATTATAATTGTCTTATTATCTTCAATTTTATATATCAATTCACACTAAATTTGGCACAATGGCTCTATAGCGCCCCCAATCAGATTTTTAAAAGAATTGCCATTTTGAGGGTCTCAGCATGTTCTAACAATAACAAAATTTTGTAAATGTATAAAGACCATCATTCGTATTACTCTGACAAAAAACTTATATATAGACATGGCAAAAATGTCACTATAGCGCCCCCTGGAAAATTTTAAATAAGCAGCCCTCGCAGCCTGGTGAACCTACATGTATGAAATTCGGTAGACATGTGGAATTTGCTGAGACCTACAAAAAAGACTCTTGGTGCCATGACCTAGACTCAACAGGAAGTGCGCCATTTTTAATTGAAATTGACACTTTTTTGGATTGTTGGCCATTCACAGGTGTCGTACTTTAACGAACTCCTCCTAGAGATTTCATTTGATCAACTTGAAATTTGGCTATTAGTATTTAAAGATGTTGCTGATGTTAAATTGCGAAGCTTTTCTGGATTCATTAAATTTTGTATCCGTAGCGTTGCGGCGAATTTCGATGTCCCGCCATTAAACAGGAAGTTGGGTTTACTCCCACATACTTCATGGGTTTTCCCTGAAACTTTCCATACTTGATAAAATTGTCCTCCCAAGTAATAATATATGCTAATATTAGATCGAGAGGTGCCAGGTGGCTCCAGAGCGCCCTCTAGATATGGCCATGTTAAGATAAAAGTGCTTGAATGTTCATGAAATTTGGTGTGATCATTGCATTAGTCATTCTGGGCAATGGCTAATTTTTTTGGCCAAACAGGAAGTGAAGGATGACCTATTTCCTGCGTTTTTCCAAATTTCACGAACACACGTTTGAAGGCCTGAGAATACTCCAAAGCTTGCAAAACCGAGCACAATGTATTATTGTCTTATTCTCTTCAATGTCATCCATCAATTGGCACTAAATGTGGCATAATGACTCTATAGCGCCCCCAATCAGATTTATAGAAGAATTGCTCCTTTGCAGGTCTAAACATGCTGGAAAATTAACAAAAATCTACACACTCATGGAGTTCGGTAATACGATTACAATGTTGTAGATTTTACGCGCAGGCATATCAAAATGGTACCATAGCGCCCTCTAGAAAATTTTTGCACTCCCCTCAGGAAACCACATTGTACGCGGTCCAGCAGTGTCCAACGGCTGTGAATGGACGCCTGCACCCATCAAGATCTTGCTGCCACCCCAACGTGCGCCAAGGGCGCGAGGGCCCTTTCAACGCTGCTTGCAGCTTTAATTCTTCTTCTTCTTCTTTTTATTCTGCTACGAGAACGCATTTTTGAGGGCTTTGCCATGCACGAAAACTCACAAAAATTTGCCCACACGTCAGTCGTGGTGAAAATTGCAAAGTATTATTATTTTTGTGCTTGGTCATGCCCCGGTGGCTCTATAGCGCCACCAAACACACGGCCATTTTGGAACGCACTTGCTCGGATTCTCACGAAATTTAATAGGGTCATAGAAGTCATTTTATATTTATTTGCCACACAGGAAGTGAGCTATGAGCCATTTTCTGCGTTTTTTCAGATTTTACGAACACATTTTTGAGGGCCTTATCATACTCGAAAAGACACCAAACTTCACTCATAGACTTAAAATATTAGGTTCCTTGATTCGATATCTCATTTGGCACTATGTGTGACATGGTGGCTCTATAGCGCCCCCTAATACATAATTGCATATTTGAGGGCATCAACATGCTTCAAAACTCACAAAACTTTGCAAACACATTAAGCTGGTCATACTATTTACTAGGATATAGGGTTCACAGATAGATGTGGCTAAATTGCATTACAGCGCCACCTAGAAAATTTCAATGAAGCAGCCCTCGCAGCGTGTTTAACCTACATGTACAAAATTCGATGGACATGTGTACTAGGCCAAGACCTAAAAAAAAGTCTCTTGGTGCCATGACCTAGACTCAACAGGAAGTCCGCCATTTTTAATTGAATTTGCAAATTTTTTTAATTTTTTGCCATTCACAGGCATCGTACTTTAACGAACTCCTCCTAGCGATTTTATCCGATCAACGTGAAATTTCGCATATGACATCTTAAGACCTTGGCAATGTTAAATTGCGAAGCTTTTTTTGATTCATCGAACTTTGTTTCCGTGGCGTCGCGGCGAATTTTGATGTTCCGTCATGAAACAGGAAGTTGGTTTTACGCACACATGCTTTGTGAGAGTTGCGCGAAACTTCACAGGCTTGATAATAGTCTACTTCCAAGTATACCTACATGTTGATATTGGATTGGGTGTGGTCAGGTGGCTCCACAGGGCCCTCTTGACACGGCCATGTTGAGATAAAAGTGCTTTAATGTTCATGAAATTTGGTGTGGTCATTGCATTTGTCATGTCGAGTGATGGTAATTTTTTTGAAGTTTTTTGGCCAAACAAGAAGTGAGCTATGAGCCATTTCCTGCGTTTTTCCAAATTTTAGAAACACATGTTTGGAAGCCTTAGAATACTCAAAATCTTGCAAAAAGATGCACAAATTATAATTGTCTTATTGTCTTCAATTTTATACATCAATTTACACTAAATTTGGCACAATGGCTCTTTAGCGCCCCCAGTCAGATTTTTAAAAGAATTGCCCTTTTGAGGGTCTCAGCATGTTCGAAAACTCACAAAATGTTGTAAATGTATAAAAACCATCATTCGTATTACTCTGACAAAAAACTTACAAATCGACATGGCAAAAATGGCATTATAGCGCCCCCTGGAAAATTTCAAATAAGCAGCCCTCGCAGCCCGGTAAACCCACATGTATGAATTTCGGTAGACATATGGAATATGCCGAGACCTACAAAAAAGTCACTTGGTGCCATGACCTAGACTCAACAGGAAGGCTGCCATTTTTAATTGAAATTGCAACTTTTTTTTAATTTTTTTTGCCATTCACAGGTGTCGTACTTTAACGAACTCCTCTTAGAGATTTTATCCGATCAACTTAAAATTTGGCATATAATATCTAAAAACCTTGCTGACGTTAAATTGCGAAGCTTTTTTGATTTCATCGAACGATGCATCCGTGGCGTCATGGCGAATTTTGATGTCCTGCCATGAAACAGGAAGTTGTTTTCAATTCCACATACTTTGTGGGATTTGCCTGAAACTTTCCAAGCTTGATAAAATTGTTCGCCCAAGGATAGATATATGCTTATTTTATATCGAGAGGTGCCAGGTGGCTCCACAGCGCCCTCTAGATATGGCCATGTTCAGATAAAAGTGCTTGAAAGTTCATGAAATTTGGTATGATCATTGCATTAGTCATTCTCCGCAATTGTTAATTTTTTGAAATTTTTTTGCCAAACAGGAAGTGAGCTATGAGCTATTTCCTGCGTTTTTCCAAATTTTACGAACACACGTTTTAAGGCCTTAGAATGCTCCAAAACTTGCAAAACCATCCAAAAATTAGAACTGTCTTATTCTCTTCAATTGGCACTAAATGGGGCATAATGGCTCTATAGCGCCCCCAATAATATTTATAAAAGAATTGCTCTTTTGAAAGTCTAAACATGCTGGAAAATGTACAAAAATCAAAACACTCATGGAGCCCCGAATTACGATTACTTTGTTGTAGATTTTGTGCACAGGCAAGTCAAAATGGTATCATAGCGCCCTCCAGAAAATTTTTGCACTCCCATCAGGAAACCACATTGTACGCGGTCGAGCTGTGTCCAATGGCTCTGAATGGACACCTGCAGCCATCAAGATCTTGCTGCCACCCCAATGTGCACAGGGGGGGCGAGGGCCCTTTCAACGCTGCTTGCAGCTTTAATTAGGGCCCGAGCACTGACCGGTGCCAGGGCCCGGAACGGGTCCTGGCACCGAAGGTGCGAGGAACCTATTGTTTTTGATGGGATTTTTATTAGGGCCTGAGCACCGACCGGTGCCAGGGCCCGGAACGGATCCTGGCACCGAAGGTGCGAGGAACCTATTGTTTTTGATGGGATTTTTATTAGGGCCCCGGCACCGACCGGTGCCAGGGCCCGGAACGGGTCCTGGCACCGAAGGTGCGAGGAACCTATTGTTTTTGATGGGATTTTTATTATTATTCTTCTTCTTCTTCCTCTTCTTCTTCTTCTTCTTTTTATTCTGCTTCGAGAACGCATTTTTGAGGGCTTTGCCATGCACGAAAACTCACAAAAATTTGCCCACACGTCAGTCGTCGTGAAAATTGCAAAGTATTATTATTTTTTTGCTTGGACATGCCCCGGTGGCTCTATAGCGCCACCAAACACGCGGCTATTTTGGAACGCACTTGCTCGGATTCTCACGAAATTTTATAGCGTCATAGTAGTCATCATAAATTTTTTTGTAAATTTTTTTGAAATTTTTTTGCCTCACAGGAAGTGAGCTATGAGCCATTTCCTGCGTTTTTTCAGATTTTACGAACACATTTTTGAGGGTTTTATCATACTCGAAAACTCACCAATCTTGGCTCATAGACTAAAAATATTACGTTCTTTGATTCGATATCTCATTTGGCACTGGGTGTGACATGGTAGCTCTATAGCGCCCCCTAATACATAATTGCATTTTTGAGGGCCTCAGCATGCTTGAAAACTCACAAAACTTTGCAAACATATTAAGCTGGTCTTACTTTTTACTAGAATTTAGGGTTTACAGATGGATGTGGCAAAATTGCAGTACAGCGCCACCTAGAAAATTTCAATGAAGCAGCCCTCGCAGCGTGTTTGACCTACATGTACAAAATTCGGTGGACATGTGTACTATGCCAAGACCTAAAAAAAAGTCTCTAGGTGCCATTACCTAGACTCCACAGGAAGTCCGCCATTTTTAATTGAAATTGCAAATTTTTAAAATTTTTTGCCATTCACAGGCTACGTACTTTAACGAACTCCTCCTAGAGATTTTATCCGATCAACTTAAAATTTTGAATTTAACATCTTAAGACCTTCTCGATGTTAAATTGCGAAGCTTTTTTGGATTCATTGATCTTTGTATCCGTGGCGTCGCGGCGAATTTCGATGTTCAGCCATGAAACAGGAAGTTGGTTTTACGCGCACATGCTTTGTGAAATTTGCGCGAAACTTTACAGGCTTTATAGGAGTCCACTTCCAAGTAGACCTATATGTTGATATTAGATTGGGTGTGGTCAGGTGGCTCCACAGCGCCCTCTTGAAACGGCCATGTTGAGATAAAAGTGCTTAAATGTTCATGAAATTTAGTGTGATCATTGCTTTGTTCATGTCGGGTTATATTAATTTTTTTGAAATTTTTTGGTTAAACAGGAAGTGACCTATGCGCTATTTCCTGCGTTTTTCCAAATTTTATAAACACATGTTTGGATGTTTAAGAATACTCAAAATCTTGCAAAAAGTTGCACAAATTATAATTGTCTTATTATCTTCAATTTTATATATCAATTTACACTAAATTTGGCACAATGGCTCTATAGCGCCCCCAATCAGATTTTTAAAAGAATTGCCATTTTGAGGGTCTCAGCATGTTCTAAAACTCACAAAATTTTGTAAATGTATAAAGACCACCATTCGTATTACTCTGACAAAAAACTTATATATAGACATGGCAAAAATGTCACTATAGCGCCCCCTGGAAAATTTCAAATAAGCAGCCCTCGCAGCCCGGTAAACCCACATGTATGAAATTCGGTAGACATGTGAAATTTGCCGAGACCTACAAAAAAGTCTCTTGGTGCCACGACCTAGACTCAACAGGAAGTCCGCCATTTTTAATTGAAATTGCAACTTTTTTGGATTTTTCGCCATTAACAGGTGTCGTACTTTAACAAACTCCTCCTAGAGATTTCATCCGAACAACTTGAAATTTGGCTCATAGTATCTAAAGACATTGCCGATGTTAAATTGCGAAGCTTTTTTGGATTCGTCGAATTTTGTTTCCATGGCGTTGCAGCAAATTTCGATGTCCCGCCTTGAAACAGGAAGTTGGTTTTACTCCCACAGACTTCATGGGTTTTCCCTGAAACTGTCCAAGCTTTATAAAATGGTCCTCCCAAGTATTAATATATGCTAATATTAGATCAAGTGTGGCCAGAAGGCTCCACAGCGCCCTCTAGATACGGCCATGTTAAGATAAATGTGCTTGAATGTTCATAAAATTTGGTGTGATCATTGCATTAGTCATTCCGGGTTATGGTTTATTACTTTGGCCAAACAGGAATGAGC
The DNA here is from genome assembly GCA_029721435.1 of Gymnothorax reevesii. Classification (NCBI taxonomy): domain Eukaryota; kingdom Metazoa; phylum Chordata; class Actinopteri; order Anguilliformes; family Muraenidae; genus Gymnothorax; species Gymnothorax reevesii. The sequence goes on from CM056575.1 coordinate 61,912,826, forward strand.
TATTAGCTATTTCCTGCGTTTTTCCAAATTTCATGAACATACGTTTGAAGGCCTAAGAATACTCCAAAGCTTGCAGAACCTTGCACAATTTATAATTGTCTTATTCTCTTCAATGTCATCCATCAATTGGCACTAAATGTGGCGTAATGGCTCGATAGCGCCTCCAATCAGATTTTTAAAAGAAATCTCTTTTGTGGGTCTAAACGTGCTGTAAAAATTACAAAAATCAATACACTCAAGGAGCCTGGTATTACAATTACTATGCTGGAGATTTAGCGCACGGGCATTTCAAAATGATGTCAAAGCACCCCTCCAGAAAATTTTTGCACTCTCCGCAGGAAACCACATTGTTCACAGTCTAGCAGTGTCCAATGGCTGTGAATGCACACCTGCACCCATCAAGATTTTGCTGCCTCCCCAACGTGCAAGAGGGGTGCGAGGGCCCTTTCAACGCTGCTTGCAGCTTTAATTATTCTTCTTCTTCTTCTTCTTCTTCTTCTTTTTATTCTGCTACGAGAACGCATTTTTGAGGGCTTTGCCATGCACGAAAACTCACAAAAATTTGCCCACACGTCAGTCCTGGTGAAAATTGCAAAGTATTATTATTTTTGTGCTTGGTCATGCCCCCGTGGCTCGATAGCGCCACCAAACACACGGCCATTTTGGAACGCACTTGCTCAGATTCTCACGAAATTTTATAGCGTCATAGTAGTCATCATAAATTTTTTTGTCAATTTTTTTGAAAATTTTTTGCCACACAGGAAGTGAGCTATGAGCCATTTCCTGCGTTTTTTCAGATTTTACGAACACATTTTTGAGGGCCTTATCATACTCGAAAAGACACCAAACTTCACTCATAGACTTAAAATATTAAGTTCCTTGATTCGATATCTCATTTGGCACTATGTGTGACATGGTGACTCTATAGCGCCCCCTAATACATAATTGCATATTTGAGGGCATCAACATGCTTGAAAACTCACAAAACTTTGCAAACACATTAAGCTGGTTATTCTTTTTACTAGGATATAGGGTTCACAGATAGATGTGGCTAAATTGCATTACAGCGCCACCTAGAAAATTTCAATGAAGCAGCCCTCGCAGCGTGTTTAACCTGCATGTACAAAATTCGATAGACGTGTACTAGGCCAAGACCTAAAAAAAAGTCTCTTGGTGCCATGACCTAGACTCAACAGGAAGTCCGCCATTTTTAATTGAATTTGCAAATTTTTTTAATTTTTTGCCATTCACAGGCATCGTACTTTAACGAACTCCTCCTAGAGATTTTATCCGATCAACGTAAAATTTCGCATATGACATCTTAAGACCTTGGCAATGTTAAATTGCGAAGCTTTTTTTGATTCATCGAACTTTGTATCCGTGGCGTCGCGGCGAATTTTGATGTTCCGCCATGAAACAGGAAGTTGGTTTTACGCACACATGCTTTGTGAGAGTTGCGCGAAACTTCACAGGCTTGATAATAGTCTACTTCCAAGTATACCCACATGTTGATATTGGATTGGGAGTGGTCAAGTGGCTCCACAGCGCCCTCTTGACACGGCCATGTTGAGATAAAAGTGCTTTAATGTTCATGAAATTTGGTGTGGTCATTGCGTTTGTCATGTCGAGTGATGGTAATTTTTTTGAAGTTTTTTGGCCAAACAGGAAGTGAGCTATGAGCCATTTCCTGCGTTTTTCCAAATTTTAGAAACACGTGTTTGGAAGCCTTAGAATACTCAAAATCTTGCAAAAAGTTGCACAAATTATAATTGACTTATTGTCTTCAATTTTATACATCAATTTACACTAAATTTGGCACAATGGCTCTTTAGCGCCCCCAATCAGATTTTTAAAAGAATTGCCCTTTTGAGGGTCTCAGCATGTTCGAAAACTCACAAAATTTTGTAAATGTATAAAAACCATCATTCGTATTACTCTGACAAAAAACTTACAAATCGACATGGCAAAAATGGCATTATAGCGCCCCCTGGAAAATTTCAAATAAGCAGCCCTCGCAGCCCGGTAAACCCACATGTATGAAATTCGGTAGACCTGTGGAATATGCCGAGACCTACAAAAAAGTCTCTTGGTGCCATGACCTAGACTCAACAGGAAGGCTGCCATTTTTAATTGAAATTGCAACTTTTTTTTTTTTTTTTGCCATTCACAGGTGTCGTACTTTAACGAACTCCTCCTCGAGATTTTATCCGATCAACTTAAAATTTGGCATTTAATATCTAAAAACCTTGCTGACGTTAAATTGCGAAGCTTTTTTGATTATATCGAACGATGCATCCGTGGCGTAATGGCGAATTTTGATGTCCTGCCATGAAACAAGAAGTTGCTTTCAATTCCACATACTTTGTGGGATTTGCCTGAAACTTTCCAAGCTTGATAAAATTGTCCGCCCAAGTATAGATATATGCTTATTTTATATCGAGAGGTGCCAGGTGGCTCCACAGCGCCCTCTAGATATGGGCATGTTCAGATAAAAGTGCTTGAAAGTTCATGAAATTTGATATGATCATTGCATTAGTCATTCTCCGCAATTGTTAATTTTTTGAAATTTTTTTGCCAAACAGGAAGTGAGCTATGAGCTATTTCCTGTGTTTTTCCAAATTTTATGAACACACGTTTTAAGGCCTTAGAATGCTCCAAAACTTGCAAAACCATACAAAAATTAAAGCTGCAAGCAGCGTTGAAAGGGCCCTCGCCCCCCCTGTGCACATTGGGGTGGCAGCAAGATCTTGATGGCTGCAGGTGTCCATTCAGAGCCATTGGACACAGCTCGACCGCGTACAATGTGGTTTCCTGATGGGAGTGCAAAAATTTTCTGGAGGGCGCTATGATACCATTTTGACTTGCCTGTGCACAAAATCTACAACACAGTAATCGAAATATGGTGCTCCATGAGTGTTTTGATTTTTGTAAATTTTCCAGCATGTTTAGACTTTCAAAAGAGCAATTCTTTTATAAATATTATTGGGGGCGCTATAGAGCCATTATGCCCCATTTAGTGCCAATTGATGGTTGTATTGAAGAGAATATGACAGTTCTAATTTTTGGATGGTTTTGCAAGTTTTGGAGCATTCTAAGGCCTTAAAACGTGTGTTCATAAAATTTGGAAAAACACAGGAAATAGCTCATAGCTCATTTCCTGTTTGGCAAAAAAATTTCAAAAAATTAACAATTGCGGAGAATGACTAATGCAATGATCATGTCAAATTTCATGAACTTTCAAGCACTTTTATCTGAACATGCCCATATCTAGAGGGCTCTGTGGAGCCACCTGGCACCTCTCGATTTAAAATAAGCATATATCTATACCTGGGCAGACAATTTTATCAAGCTTGGAAAGTTTCAGGCAAATCCCACAAAGTATGTGGAATTGAAAGCAACTTCTTGTTTCATGGCAGGACATCAAAATTCGCCATTACGCCACGGATGCATCGTTCGATGAAATCAAAAAAGCTTCGCAATTTAACGTCAGCAAGGTTGTTAGATATTAAATGCCAAATTTTAGGTTGATCGGATAAAATCTCTAGGAGGAGTTCGTAAAAGTACGACACCTGTGAATGGCAAAAAAAAAAAAAAAAAGTTGCAATTTCAATTAAAAATGGCAGCCTTCCTGTTGAGTCTAGGTCATGGCACCAAGAGTCTTTTTTGTAGGTCTCGGCATATTCCACATGTCTACCGAATTTCATACATGTGGGTTTACCGGGCTGCGAGGGCTGCTTATTTGAAATATTCCAGGGGGCGCTATAATGCCATTTTTGCCATGTCGATTTGTAAGTTTTTTGTCAGAGTAATACGAATGATGGTTTTTATACATTTACAAAATTTTGTGAGTTTTCGAACATGCTGAGACCCTCAAAAGGGCAATTCTTTTAAAAATCTGATTGGGGGCGCTAAAGAGCCATTGTGCCAAATTTAGTGTAAATTGATGTATAAAATTGAAGACAATAAGACAATTATAATTTGTGCAACTTTTTGCAAGATTTTGAGTATTCTAAGGCTCCAAACACGTGTTTCTAAAATTTGGAAAAACGCAGGAAATGGCTCATAGCTCACTTCCTGTTTGGCCAAAAAACTTCAAAAAAATTACCATCACTCGACATGACAAACGCAATGACCACACCAAATTTCATGAACATTAAAGCACTTTTATCTCAACATGGCCGTGTCAAGAGGGCGCTGTGGAGCCACTTGACCACACCCAATCCAATATCAACATGTGGGTATACTTGCAAGTAGACTATTATCAAGCCTGTGAAGTTTTGGCAACTCTCACAAAGCATGTGTGCGTAAAACCAACTTCCTGTTTCATGGCGGAACATCAAAATTCGCCGCGACGCCACGGATACAAAGTTCGATGAATCAAAAAAAGCTTCGCAATTTAACATCGACAAGGTCTTTAGATGCCATATGCGAAATTTTAAGTTGATCGGGTAACATCTCTAGGAGGAGTTCGTTAAAGTACGACGCCTGTGAATGGCTAAAAATGTAAAAAATTTGCAAATTCAATTAAAAATGGCGGACTTTCTGTTGAGTCTAGGTCATGGCACCAAGAGACTTTTTTTTTAGGTCTTGGCATAGTACACATGTCCACCGAATTTTGTACATGTAGGTTAAACATGCTGCGAGGGCTGCTTCATTGAAATATTCTAGGTGGCGCTGTAATGCAATTTTGCCACGCTCATCAGTAAACCCTATAACCTAGTAAATAGTATGACTAGCTTAATAGGTCTGCAAAGTTTTGTGAGTTTTCGAGCATGCTGAGACCCTCAAAAATGCAATTATGTTTTAGGGGGCGCTATAGAGCTACCATGTCAAACTTAGTGCCAAATGAGATATCGAATTAAAGAACTTAATATTTCTAGTCTATCAGCCAAGTTTGGTGAAATTTCAAGTATGATATGGCCCTCAAAAATGTGTTCGTAAAATCTGAAAAAACGCAGGAAATGGCTCATAGCTCACTTCCTGTGCAGTAAAAAAATTTCAAAAAAATTTACAAAAAAATTTATGATGATTACTATGACCATATCAAATTTCGTGAGAATTCGAGCATGTGCGTTCCAAAATGGACGCGTGTTTGGTGGCGCTATAGAGCCGCCGGGGCATGTCTAAGCACAAAAATAGTAATACATTGCAATTTTCACCACGACTGATGTGTGGGCAAATTTTTGTGAGTTTTCGTGCATGGCAAAGCCCTCAAAAATGCGTTCTCGCAGCAGAATAAAAAGAAGAAGAAGAAGAAGAATAATAAAAATCCCATCAAAAACAATAGGTTCCTCGCACCTTCGGTGCCAGGACCCGTTCCGGGCCCTGGCACCGGTCGGTGCTCGGGCCCTAATTAGAACTGTCTTATTCTCTTCAATACATCCATCAATTGGCACTAAATGGGGCATAATGGCTCTATTGCGCCCCCAATAATATTTATAAAAGAATTGCTCTTTTGAAAGTCTAAACATGCTGGAAAATTTACAAAAATCAAAACACTCATGGAGCCCCGTATTTCGATTACTGTGTTGTAGATTTTGTGCACAGGCAAGTCAAAATGGTATCATAGCGCCCTCCAGAAAATTTTTGCACTCCCATCAGGAAACCACATTGTACGCGGTCGAGCTGTGTCCAATTGCTCTGAATGGACACCTGCAGCCATCAAGATCTTGCTGCCACCCCAATGTGCACAGGGGGGGCGAGGGCCCTTTCAATGCTGCTTGCAGCTTTAATTATTAGGGCCCGAGCACCGACCGGTACCGAAGGTGCGAGGAACCTATTGTTTTTGATGGGATTTTTTTTATTCTTCTTCTTCTTCTTCTTCTTCTTTTTATTCTGCTGCGAGAACGCATTTTTGAGGGCTTTGCCATGCACGAAAACTCACAAAAATTTGCCCACATGTCAGTCGTGGTGAAAATTGCAAAGTATTATTATTTTTGTGCTTGGACATGCCCCGGTGGCTCTATAGCGCCACCAAAAACGCGGCCATTTTGGAACGCACTTGCTCGGATTCTCACGAAATTTTATAGAGTCATAGTAGTCATCATAAATTTTTTTGTAAATTTTTTTGAAATTTTTTTGCCCCACAGGAAGTGAGCTATGAGCCATTTCCTGCGTTTTTTTAGATTTTACGAACACATTTTTGAGGGTTTTATCATACTCGAAAACTCACCAGACGTGGCTCATAGACTATAAATATGACGTTCTTTGATTCGATATCTCATTTGGCACTGGGTGTGTTATGGTAGCTCTATAGCGCCCCCTAATACATAATTGCATTTTTGAGGACCTCAGCATGCTTGAAAACTCACAAAACTTTGCACACATATTAAGCAGGTCTTACTTTTAACTAGGATTTAGGGTTTACAGATGGATGTGGCAAAATTGCATTACAGCGCCACCTAGAAAATTTCAATGAAGCAGCCCTCGCAGCGTGTTTGACCTACATGTACAAAATTCGGTGGACATGTGTACTATGCCAAGACCTAAAAAAAAGTCTCTTGGTGCCATGACCTAGACTCAACAGGAAGTCCGCCATTTTTAATTGAATTTTCAAATTTTTAAAATTTTTTGCCATTCACAGGCTTCGTACTTTAACGAACTCCTCCTAGAGATTTTATCCGATCAACTTAAAATTTTGAATTTAACATCTTAAGAGCTTGTCAATGTTAAATTGCGAAGCTTTTTTGGATTCATTGAACTTTGTATCCGTGGCGTCGCGGCAAATTTCGATGTTCCGCCATGAAACAGGAAGTTGGTTTTACGCGCACATGCTTTGTAAAATTTGCGCGAAACTTTACAGGCTTTATAGGGGTCCACTTCCGAGTAGACCTTTATGTTGATTTTAGATTGGGTGTGGTCAGGTGGCTCCACAGCGCCCTCTTGAAACGGCCATGTTGAGATAAAAGTGCTTGAATGTTCATGAAATTTGGTGTGATCATTGCTTTGTTCATGTCGAGTTATTGTAATTTTTTTGAAATTTTTTGGCCAAACAGGAAGTGAGCTATGCGCCATTTCCTGCGTTTTTCCAAATTTTATAAACACATGTTTGGATGCTTAAGAATACTCGAAATCTTGCAAAAAGTTGCACAAATTATAATTGTCTTATTATCTTCAATTTTATATATCAATTTACACTAAATTTGGCACAATGGCTCAATAGCGCCCCCAATCAGATTTTTAAAAGAATTGCCATTTTGAGGGTCTCAGCATGTTCTAAAACTCACAAAATTTTGTAAATGTATAAAGACCATCATTCGTATTACTCTGACAAAAAACTTATATATATACATGGCAAAAATGTCACTATAGCGCCCCCTGGAAAATTTTAAATAAGCAGCCCACGCAGCCCGGTAAACCTACATGTATGAAATTCGGTAGACATGTGGAATATGCCGAGACCTACAAAAAAGACTTTTGGTGCCACGACCTAGACTCAACAGGAAGTCCGCCATTTTTAATTGAATTTGCAACTTTTTTGGATTTTTCGCCATTCACAGGTGTCGTACTTTAACAAACTCCTTCGAGAGATTTCATCCGAACAAGTTGAAATTTGGCTAATAGTATCTAAAGACGTTGCCGATGTTAAATTGCAAGCTTTTTTGGATTCATCGAATTTTGTTTCCATGGCGTTGCAGCAAATTTCGATGTCCCGCCATGAAACAGGAAGTTGGTTTTACTCCCACAGACTTCATGGGTTTTCCCTGAAACTGTCCAAGCTTTATAAAATGGTCCTCCCAAGTATCAATATATGCTAATATTAGATCGTGTGCCCAGAAGGCTCCACAGCGCCCTCTAGATACGGCCATGTTAAGATAAATGTGCTTGAATGTTCATGAAATTTGGTGTGATCATTGCATTAGTCATTCCGGGTTATGGTTTATTATTTTGGCCAAACAGGTATGAGCTATTAGCTATTTCCTGCGTTTTTCCAAATTTCACGAACATACGTTTGAAGGCCTTAGAATACTCCAAAGCTTGCAGAACCTTGCACAATTTATAATTGTCTTATTCTCTTCAATGTCATCCATCAATTGGCACTAAATGTGGCATAATGGCTCGATAGCGCCCCCAATCAGATTTTTAAAAGAAATCTCTTTTTTGGGTCTAAACGTGCTGTAAAAATTACAAAAATCAACACGCTCAAGGAGCCTGGTATTACAATTACTATGCTGGAGATTTAGCGCACGGGCATGTCAAAATGATATCAAAGCACCCCTCCAGAAAATTTTTGCACTCTCCGCAGGAAACCACATTGTTCACAGTCTAGCAGTGTCCAATGGCTGTGAATGCACACCTGCACCCATCAAGATTTTGCTGCCTCCCCAACGTGCAAGAGGGGTGCGAGGGCCCTTTCAACGCTGCTTGCAGCTTTAATTAGGGCCCGAGCACCGACCGGTGCGAGGAACCTATTGTTTTTGATGGGATTTTTATTATTATTATTCTTCTTCTTCTTCTTTTTATTCTACTGCGAGAACGCATTTTTGAGGGCTTTGCCATGCACAAAAACTCACAAAAATTTGCCCACACGTCAGTCGTGGTGAAAATTGCAAATTATTACTATTTTTGTGCTAAGACATGCCTAGGTGGCTCTATAGCGCCACCAAACACGAGGCCATTTTGGAACGCACTTGCTCGGATTCTCACGAAATTCGATTGGGCCATAGCAGTCATGATAAATTTTTTTGTTAATTTTTTTGAAATTTTTTTGCCGCACAGGAAGTGTGCTATGAGCCATTTCCTGCGTTTTTTCAGATTTTACAAACACATTTTTGAGGGCCTTATCATACTCGAAAACTCACCAAACTTGGCTCATAAACTAAAAATATTAAGTTCTTTGATTCGATATCTCATTTGGCACTAAGTGTGACATGGTGGGTCTATAGCGCCCCCTAATACATTATTGCATTTTTGAGGGCCTCAGCATGCTCGAAAACTCACGAAACTTTGCAAGGATATTAAGCCGATCATACCTTTCACTAGGCTATGAGGTTTACAGATGGATGTGGCAAGATTGCATTACAGCGCCACCTAGAATATTTCAATTAAGCAGCCCTCGCAGGGTTTTTAACATACATGTACAAAATTCGGTGGACATGTGTACTCTGCCAAGACCTAAAAAAAAGTCTCTTGGTGCCATGACCTAGACTCAACAGGAAGTCCGCCATTTTTAATTGAATTTGCAACTTTTTTTAATTTTTTGTCATTCACAGGCGTCGTACTTTAACGAACTCCTCCTAGAGATTTTATCCGTTCAACTAAAAATTTGGCACAGGCCATCTAAAGACATTCTCCATGTTAAATTGCGAAGCTTTTTTGGATTCATTGAAAATTGTGTCCGTGGCGTTGCGGCGAATTTCGATGTTCCGCCATGAAAATGGAAGTTGCTTTTATGAGCACATGCTTTGTGAGATTTGCGTGAAACTTTACAGGCTTAATAGTAGTCTACTTTCAAATATAACTATATGTTGATATTGCATTGGGTGTGGTCAGGTGGCTCCACAGCGCCCTCTTCACACGACCATGTTGATATAAAAGTGCTTGAATGTTCATGAAATTTGGTCTGATCTTTGCATTGGCTTTTTTGGGCTATAATTATTTTTTTGAAATTTTTCGGCCAAACAGGAAGTGCGCTATGAGCCATTTCCTGCGTTATTCCAAATTTTACGAACACACATTTGAAGGCTTTAGCATACTTGAAAACTTGTAAAACTTTGCAAAAATTATATTTGTCCAATTGTCTTCAATTTGAGACAATAATTGGTTAAATGAGGCATTATGGCTCTATAGCGCCCCCAATCAGATTTTTCAAATAATTGCCTTTTTGAGGGTCTCAGCATGCTCAAAAACTCACAAAATTTTGTACAATTCTAAAGACCATCATTCCTTTTACACTGATAAAAATTTACATATTGGCGTGGCAGAAATGGCATTATAGCGCCCCCTGGAAAATTTCAAAAAAGTAGTCCTCGCACCGTGGTTGACCTGCATGTATGAACTCCGGTGGACATGTGGAATTTCCTGAGACCTAAAACAAAGTCTCTTGGTGCCATGATCTAGACCCAACAGGAAGTCCGCCATTTTTAATTGAAATTGCAACTTTTTTAGATTTTTTGCCATTCACAGGCGTTGTACTTTAACGAACTCCTCCTAGAGATTTTATCCGATCAACTTAATATTTGGCAAGTAATATCCAAAGACCTTGCTGATGTTAAATTGCGAAGCTTTTTTGGATTGATGCAACGGTGTATCCGTGGCGTCGCGGCGAATTTTGATGTCCCGCCATGAAACAGGAAATTGCTTTTACTCCCACATACTTAGTTCGATTTGCCTGAAAGTTTCCAAGCTTGATAATATTTTCCTCCAAAGTATAACTATATGCTAATATTAGATAGGGAGTGGCCAGGTGGCTCCACGACGCCCTCTAGATACGGCCATGTTAAGTTAAAAGTGCTTGAATGTTCATGAAATTTGGGGTGATCATTGCATTAGTCATTCTGGGTGATGGTTAATTTTTTTTAAATTATTGCATAAACAGGAAGTGAGCTATGAGCTATTTCCTGCGTTTTTCCAAATTTTACGAACTCATGTTTTCAGGCCTTAGAATGCTCCAAACCTTAATAAACCTAGCAAACATTATAAATGTCTATTCTCTTCAATGTCATCCATCAATTGGCATTAAATACAGCATAATGCCTCAATAGCGCCCCCAGTCAGATATTTAAAAGTATTGCCTCTTTGATCGTCTAAACATTTTGGAAAATTTACAAAAATCAACAAACTCATGGAGCCTGACATTACGATTACCTTGTTGTAGATTTTGCACACAGGCATGTCAAAATGGTATAGTAGCGCCCTCTAGAAAATTTTTGCACTCCCCTCAGGAAACCACAATGCACACAGTCTAGCAGTGCCCAGTGGCTCTTAATGGACACCTGCACCCATCAAGATCTTGCTGCCACCCCAACGTGCACGAGGGGGGCGAGGGCCCTTTCAACGCTGCTTGCAGCTTTAATTAGGGCCCGAGCACCGAAGGTGCGAGGAACCTATTGTTTTTGATGGGATTTTTATTATTCTTCTTCTTCTTCTTCTTCTTCTTCTTCTTCTTCTTCTTCTTTTTATTCTGCTGCGAGAACGCATTTTTGAGGGCTTTGCCATGCACGAAAACTCACAAAAATTTGCTGACATGTCAGTCGTCGTGAAAATTGCAAACTATTATTATTTTTGTGCTTGGACATGCCCCGGTGGCTCTATAGCGCCACCAAACACGCAACCATTTTGGTACGCACTTGCTCGGATTCTCACGAAATTTCATAGAGTCATAGTAGTCATCATAAATTTTTTGGTCAATTTTTTTGAAAATTTTTTGCCACACAGGAAGTGAGCTATGAGCCATTTCCTGCGTTTTTTCAGATTTTACGAACACATTTTTGAGGGTTTTATCATACTCGAAAACTCACCAAACTTGGCTCATCGACTAGAAATATTACGTTCTTTGATTCAATATCTCATTTGGCAGTAGATATGACATGGTGGCTCTATAGCGCCCCCTAACGCATATTTGCATTTTTAATGGCATCAGCATACTCGAAAACTCACAAAACTTTGCAAACATATTAAGCTAGTCATACTTTGTACTTAAATATAGGATTTTCAGATAGATGTGGCAAAATTGCATTACAGCGCCACCTAGAAAATTTCAATGAAGCGGCCCTCGCAGCGTGTTTAACCTACATGTATGAAATTTGGTGGACATGTGAACTATGCCAAGACCTAAAAAACAGTCTCTTAGTGCCATGACCTAGACTCAACAGGAAGTCCGCCATTTTTAATTGAATTTGCAAATTTTTTAAATTTTTTGCCATTCACAGGCGTCGTACTTTCACGAACTCCTCCTAGAGATTTTATCGTATCTACTTAAAATTTCGCAAATGACATCTAAAGACCTTGTCGATGTTAAATTGCGAAGCTTTTTTGGATTCATTTAACTTTGTACCCGTGGCGTTGCGGCGAATTTCGATGTTCCGCCATTAAAAAGGAAGCTGGTTTTACGCACACAAGCTTTGTGAGATATGCGCAAAACTTCACAGGCTTGATTAAATTGTCCCTTTAAGTATAAATATATGCTAATATTAGATCGGGAGTGGCCAGGTGGCTCCACAGCGCCCTCTAGATACATCCATGTTAAAATAAAAGTGCTTGAATGTTCATGAAATTACGTGTGATCATTGCATTTGTCATTGCTGGCAATGACTAATTTTTTGAAATTTTTTGGCCAAACAGGAAGTGAGTTATGAGCTATTTCCTGCGTTTTTCCAAATTTTACGAACGCACGTTTGAAAGCCTTAGAATACTCCAAAGCTTGCCAAACCTTGCACAAATTATAATTGTCTTATTCTCTTCACTGTTATTCATCAACTGGAGCCTAATGTGGCATAATGGCTCAAGAGCGCCCCCAATCAGATTTTTAAAAGAATTGCCTTTTTGAGGGTTTCAGCATGTTCGAAAACTCACAAAATTTTGTAAATATATAAAGACCCTCATTCATAATACTCTGATGAAAAGCTTACATATTGGCATGGCAAAAATTTCATTATAGCGCCCCCTGTAAAATTTCAAATAAGCAGCCCTCGCAGCGTGTTTAACCTACATGAACAAAATTCGGTGGACATGTGTACTATGCCAAGACCTAAAAAAAAGTCTCTTGGTGCCATGACCTAGACTCAACAGGAAGTCCGCCATTTTTAATTGAATTTGCAATTTTTTTATTTTTTTGCCATTCACAGGCGTCGTACTTTAACGAACTCCTCCTAGAGATGTTAAACGATCAACTTAAAATTTTGCATATGACATCTAAAGACCTTGTCAATGTTAAATTGCGAAGCTTTTTTGGATTCATTTAACTTTGTATCCGTGGCGTCGCGGCGAATTTCGATGTTCCGCCATGAAACAGGAAGTTGGTTTTATGCGCATATGCTTTGTGAGATTTGCCTGAAACTTTAGAGGCTTAATAAAAGTCGACATCTAAATATACTTATATGTTGATATTGGATTGGGTGTGGTCAGGTAGCTCCACAGCGCCCTCTTGACACGGCCATGTTGAGTTAAAAGTGCTTGAATGTTCATGAAATTTGGTCTGATCATTACATTTGTTTTTTTGGGCTATGCTTATTTTTTTGAAATTTTTCGGCCAAACAGGAAGTGAGCTATGAGCCATTTCCTGCGTTATTCCAAATTTTACGAACACAAGTTTGAAGGCTTTACCATACTCGAAAACTTGCAAAACTTTGCAAAAATTATATTTGTTTGATTGTCTTCAATTTGAGACAGAAATTGGCAGTAAATGTGGCATAATGGCTCTATAGCGCCCCCAATTAGATTTTTAAAAGAATTGCCCATTTGAGGGTCTCAGCATGCTCAAAAACTCACAATATTTTGTACCTTTCTAAAAACCATCATTTCTATTACACTGATAAAAAAATACATATAGAGTTGGCAAAAATGGCATTATAGCGCCCCCTGGAAAATTTCAAATAAGCAGCCCTCGCATCGTGGTTGACCTGCATGGATGAAATTCGGTGGACATGTGGAATTACCGATACCTGAAAAAACTCTTTTGGTGCCATGACCTAGACTCAACAGGAAGTCCGCCATTTTTAAATGAAATTGCAAATTTTTTGGATTTTTCGCCATTCACAGGTGTCGTACTTTAAAGAACTCCTCCTAGAGATTTAATCCGATCAACTTAAAATTTGGCAAGTAATATTTAAAGACCTTGCTGATGTTAAATTGCAAAGCTTTTTTGGATTGATGCAACGGTGTATCCATGGCGTCGTGGCGAATTTTGATGTCCCGCCATGAAACAGGAAATTGCTTTTACTCCCACATACTTCGTTCGATTTGCCTGAAACTTTCCAAGCTTGATAATATTGTCCTCCAAAGTATAAATATATGCTAATATTAGATAGGGAGTGGCCAGGTGGCTCCACAGCGCCCTCCAGATACGGGCATGTTAAGTTAAAAGTGTATGAATGTTCATGAAATTTGGGGTGATCATTGCATTAGTCATTCTGGGCAATGGTTAATTTTTTTAAATTTATTGCATAAACAGGGAGTGAGCTATGAGCTATTTCCTGTGTTTTTCCAAAATTTTACGAACTCATGTTTTCAGGCCTTAGAAAGCTCCATTTTATTTGCTTCAATGTCATCCATCAATTAGCATTAAATATGGCATAATGGCTCTATAGCGCCCCCAGTCAGATATTTAAAAGTATTGCTCCTTTGATTGCCTAAACATACTGGAAAATTTACAAAAATCAGCACACTCATGGAGCCTGACATTACAATTACCTTGTTGTAGATTTTGCACACAGGTACGTGAAAATGGTATTGTAGCGCCCTCTAGAAAATTTTAGCACTCCCCTCAGGAAACCACATTGCACACAGTCTAGCAGTGCCCAATGGCTCTTAATGGACACCTGCAGCCATCAAGATTTTTCTGCCACCCCAACGTGCGCGAGGGGGGCGAGGGCCCTTTCAACGCTGCTTGCAGCTTTAATTAGGGCCCGAGCACCGACCGGTGCGAGGAACCTATTGTTTTTGATGGGATTTTTATTATTCTTCTTCTTCTTCTTCTTCTTCTTTTTATTCTGCTGCGAGAACGCATTTTTGAGGGCTTTGCCATGCACGAAAACTCACAAAAATTTGCCCACACGTCAGTATTATTATTTTTGTGCTTGGACATGCCCCGGTGGCTCGATAGCGCCACCAAACACGCGGCCATTTTGGAACGCATTTGCTCGGATTCTCACGAAATCTTATAGAGTCATAGTAGTCATCATAAATTTTTTTGTAAATTTTTTTGAAATTTTTTTGCCTCACAGGAAGTGAGCTATGAGCCATTTCCTGCGTTTTTTCAGATTTTACGAACACATTTTTGAGGGCCTTATCATACTCGAAAACTCACCAAACTTGGCTCATAGACTACAAATATTACGTTCTTTGATTCGATATCTCATTTGGCTCTGGTTGTGAAATGGTAGCTCTATAGCGTATACATAATTGCATTTTTGAGGGCCTCAGCATGCTTGAAAACTCACAAAACTTTGCAGACATATTAAGCTGGTCATACTCTTTACTAGGATTTAGGGTTTACAGATGGATGTGGCAAAATTGCATTACAGCGCCACCTAGAAAATTTCAATGAAGCAGCCCTCGCAGCGTGTTTGACCTACATGTACAAAATTCGGTGGACATCTGTACTATGCCAAGACCTACAAAAAAGTCTCTAGGTGCCATGACCTAGACTCAACAGGAAGTCCGCCATTTTTAATTGAATTTGCAAATTTTTTAAATTTTTTGCCATTCACAGGCTTCGTACTTTAACGAACTCCTCCTAGAGATTTTATCCGATCAACATAAAATTTTGAATTTAACATCTTAAGACCTTGCTGATGTTAAATTGCGAAGCTTTTTTGGATTTATTGAACTTTGTATCCGTGGCGTCGCGGCGAATTTCGATGTTCCGCCATGAAACAGGAAGTTGGTTTTACGCGCACATGCTTTGTGAGATTTGCGCGAAACTTTACAGGCTTTATAGGAGTCCACTTCCAAGTAGACCTATATGTTGATATTAGATTGCGTGTGGTCAGATGGCTCCACAGCGCCCTCTTGAAACGGCCATGTTGAGATAAAAGTGCTTGAATGTTCATGAAATTTGGTGTGATCATTGCTTTGTTCATGTCGAGTTACTTTAATTTTTTTCAAATTTTTTGGCCAAACAGGAAGTGAGCTATGCGCCATTTCCTGCGTTCTTCCAAATTTTATAAACACATGTTTGGATGCTTAAGAATACTCGAAATCTTGCAAAAAGTTGCACAAATTATAATTGTCTTCAATCTTCAATTTTATATGTCAATTCACACTAAATTTGGCACAATGGCTCTATAGCGCCCCCAATCATATTTTTAAAAGAATTGCCATTTTCAGGGTCTCAGCATGTTCTAAAACTCACAAAATTTTGTAAATGTATAAAGACCATCATTCGAATTACTCTGACAAAAAACTTATGTATAGACATGGCAAAAATGTCACTATAGCGCCCCCTGGAAAATTTTAAATAAGCAGGCCTCAGAGCCTGGTAAACCTACATGTATGAAATTCGGTAGACATGTGGAATATGCCGAGACCTACAAAAAAGACACTTGGTGCCATGACCTAGACTCAACAGGAAGTCCGCCATTTTTAATTGAAATTGCAACTTTTTTGGATTTTTCGCCATTCACAGGTGTCGTACTTTAACAAACTCCTCCTAGAGATTTCATCCGAACAACTTGAAATTTGGCTAATAGTATCTAAAGACGTTGCCGATGTTAAATTGCGAAGCTTTTTTGGATTCATCGAATTTTGTTTCTATGGCGTTGCAGCAAATTTCAATGTCCCGCCATGAAACAGGAAGTTGGTTTTACTCCCACAGACTTCATGGGTTTTCCCTGAAACTGTCCAAGCTTAATAAAATGGTCCTCCCAAGTATCAATATATGCTAATATTAGATCAAGTGTGGCCAGAAGGCTCCACAGCGCCCTCTAGATACGGCCATGTTTAGATAAATGTGCTTGAATGTTCATGAAACTTGGTGTGATCATTGCATTAGTCTTTCCGGGTTATGGTTTATTATTTTGGCCAAACAGGTATGAGCTATTAGCTATTTCCTGCATTTTCCAAATTTCATGAACATATGTTTGAAGGCCTTAGAATACTCCAAAGCTTGCAGAACCTTGCACAATTTATAATTGTCTTATTCTCTCGAATGTCATCCATCAATTGGCACTAAATGTGGCATAATGGCTCGATAGCGCCCCAATCAGATTTTTAAAAGAAATCTCTTTTGTGGGTCTAAACGTGCTGTAAAAATTACAAAAACCAACACGCTCAAGGAGCCTGGTGTTACAATTACTATGCTGGAGATTTAGCGCACGGGCATGTCAAAATGATATCAAAGCACCCCTTCAGAAAATTTTTGCACTCTCCGCAGGAAACCACATTTTTCACAGTCTAGCAGTGTCCAATGGCTGTGAATGCACACCTGCACCCATCTAGATTTTGCTGCCTCCCCAACGTGCAAGAGGGGCGCGAGGGCCCTTTCAACGCTGCTTGCAGCTTTAATTCTTCTTCTTCTTCTTTTTATTCTGCTGCGAGAACGCATTTTTGAGGGCTTTGCCATGCACGAAAACTCACAAAAATTTGCCCACACGTCAGTCGTGGTGAAAATTGCAAAGTATTATTATTTTTGTGCTTGGACATGCCCCGCAGGGTCTATAGCGCCACCAAACACGCTGCCATTTTGGAACGCACTTGCTCGGATTCTAATGAAATTTTATGGGGTGATAGTAGTCATCATAAATTTTTTTGTCAATTTTTTTGAAATTTTTTTGCCCGACAGGAAGTGTTCTATGAGCCATTTCCTGCGTTTTTTCAGATTTTATGAACACATTTTTGAGGGCCTTATCATACTCGAAAACAGACCAAACTTGGCTTATTGAATAAAAATATGAAGTTCTTCGATTTGATATCTCATTTGGCACTGGGTATGACATGGTGGCTCTATAGCGCCCCCTAATACATAATTGCATTTTTGAAGGCATCAGCATGCTCGAAAACTCACGAAACTTTGCAAACTTATTAAACTGGTCATACTATTTACAAAAATATAGGGTTTACAGATGGATGTGGCAAAATTGCATTACAGCGCCACCTAGAAAATTTCAATGAAGCAGCCCTCGCAGCGTGTTTAAGCTACATGTTCGAAATTCGGTGGACATGTGTACTATGCCAAGACCTAAAAAAAAGTCTCTTGGTGCCATGACCTAGACTCAACAGGGAGTCCGCCATTTTTAATTGAATTTGCAAATTTTTTTTATTTTTTGCCATTCACAGGCGTCGTACTTTAACAAACTCCTCCTACAGATTTTATCCTATCAACTTAAAATTTCGCATATGACATCTAAAGACCTTGTCAATGTTAAATTGCGAAGCTTTTTTGGATTCATTAAACTTTGTATCCGTGGCGTTGCGGCGAATATTGATGTTCCGCCATGAAACAGGAAGTTGGTTTTACGCGCACATGCCTTGTGAAATTTGCGCGAAACTTCACAGGCTTGATTATATTGTTCGCCTAAGTATAAATATATGCTAATATTAGATCGGGAGTGGTCAGGTGGCTCCTGAGCGCCCTCTACATACGGCCATGTTGAGATAAAAGTGCTTGAATGTTCATGAAATTTTGTGTGATCATTGCATTCGTCATTGCAGGCAATGACCAATTTTTTGAAATTTTTTGGCCGAACAGGAAGTGAATTTTGAGCTATTTCCTGCGTTTTTTCAAATTTTACGAACGCAAGTTTGAAAGCCTTAGAATACTCCAAAGCTAGCAAAACCTTGCACAAATTATAATTGTTTTATTCTCTTCAATGTCATCCATAAATTGGAGCCTTAAGTGGCATAATGGCTCTATAGCGCCCCCAATGAGATTTATAAAAGAATTGCCTTTTTGAGGGTCTCAACATGTTCGAAAACTCACAAAATTTTGTAAATGTACATAGGCCATCATTCATAATACTCTGATAAAACGCTTACATATTGGCATGGCAAAAATGTCATTATAGCGCCCCCTGTAAAATTTCAAATAAGCAGCCCTCGCAGCCCGGTAAACCTACATGTATGAAATTCGGTCGAGATGTGGAATATGACGAGACCTAAAAAAACGTCTCTTGTTGCCATGACCTAGACTCAACAGGAAGTTCGCCATTTTTAATTGAAATTGAAACTTTTTGGATTGTTGGCCATTCACAGGTGTTGTACTTTAACGAACTCCTCCTAGAGATTTCATCCGATCAACTTGAAATTTGGCTATTAGTATCTAAAGATGTTGCTGATGTTAAATTGCGAAGCTTTTCTGGATTCATTGAATTTTGTATCCTTAGCGTTGCGGCGAATTTCGATGTCCCGCCATGAAACAAGAAGTTGGGTTTACTCCCACATACTTCATGGGTTTTCCCTGAAACTTTCCAAACTTTATAAAATTGTCCTCCCAAGTAATAATATATGCCAATATTAGATCGAGAGGTGCCAGGTGGCTCCAGAGCGCCCTCCAGATATGGCCATGTTAAGATAAAAGTGCTTGAATGTTCATGAAATTTGGTGTGATCATTGCATTAGTCATTCTGGGCAATGGCTAATTTTTTTGGCCAAACAGGAAGTGAGGGATGACCTATTTCCTGCGTTTTTTCCAAATTTCACGAACACACGTTTGAAGGCCTTAGAATACTCCAAAGCTTGCAAAACCGAGCACAATGTATTATTGTCTTATTCTCTTCAATGTCATCCATCAATTGGCACTAGATGTGGCATAATGACTCTATAGCGCCCCCAATCAGATTTATGGAAGAATTGCTCCTTTGCAGGTCTAAACATGCTGGAAAATGAACAAAAATCAACACACTCATGGAGTTCGGTAATACGATTACTATGTTGTAGATTTTACGCACAGGCATATCAAAATGGTACCATAGCGCCTTCTAGAAAATTTTTGCACTCCCCTCAGGAAATCACATTGTACGCGGTCCAGCAGTGTCCAACGGCTGTGAATGGACGCCTGCACCCATCAAGATCTTGCTGCCACCCCAACGTGCGCGAAGGGCGCGAGGGCCCTTTCAACGCTGCTTGCAGCTTTAATTCTTCTTCTTCTTCTTTTTATTCTGCTGTGAGAACGCATTTTTGAGGGCTTTGCCATGCACGAAAACTCACAAAAATTTGCCCACACGTCAGTCGTCGTGAAAATTGCAAAGTATTATTATTTTTGTGCTTGGACATGCCCCGGTGGCTCCATAGCGCCACCAAACACACGGCCATTTTGAAACGCACTTGCTCGGATTCTCACGAAATTTTATAGAGTCATAGTAGTCATCCTAAATTTTCTTGTCAATTTTTTTGACATTTTTTTGCCACACAGGAAGTGAGCTATGAGCCATTTCCTGCGTTTTTTCAGATTTTACGAACACATTTTTAAGGGTCTTATCATACTCAAAAATTCACCAAACTTGGCTCATAGACTAAAAATATTAAGTTCTTTGATTCGATATCTCATTTGGCACTGAGTGTGACATAGTAGCTCTATAGCGCCCCCTAATACATAATTGCATTTTTGAGGGATTTAGCATGCTCAAAAACTCACGAAACTTTGCAAACTTATTAAGCTGGTCATACTGTTTACTAGCATATAGGGTTTACAGATGGATGTAGCAAAATTGCATTACAGCGCCACCTAGAAAATTTCAATGAAGCAGCCCTCGCAGCGTGTTTAACCTACATGTACAAAATTTGGTGGACATGTGTACTATGCCAAGACCTAAAAAAAAGTCTCTTGGTGGCATGACCTAGACTCAACAGAAAGTCCACGATTTTTAATTGAATTTGCAAATTTTTTTTATTTTTTGCCATTCACAAGCGTCGTACTTTAACGAACTCCTCCTACAGATTTTATCCGATCAACTTAAAATTTTGCATATGACATCTAAAGACCTTGTCGATGTTAAATTGCGAAGCTTTTTTGGATTCATCGAACTTAGTATTCGTGGCGTCGCGGCGAATTTCGATGTTCCGCCATGAAACAGGAAGTTGGTTTTACGCGCACATGCTTTGTGAGATTTGCGCAAAACTACACAAGCTTGATTAAATTGTCTGTCTTAGTATAAATATATGCTAATATTAGATCGGGAGTGGCCAGGTGGCTCCACAGCGCCCTCTAGATACGGCCATGTTAAGATAAAAGTGCTTGAATGTTCATGAAATGTGGTGTGATCATTGCATTCGTCATTGCAGGCAATGACTAATTTTTTGAAATTTTTTGGCCAAACAGGAAGTGAGTTATGAGCTATTTCCTGCGTTTTTCCAAATTTTATGAACGCACATTTGAAAGCCTTAGAATACTCCAAAGCTTGCAAAACCTTGCAAAAATTATAATTGTCTTATTCTCTTAAATGTCATCCATCAATTGGAGCCAATTGTGGCATAATGGCTCTAGAGCGCCCCCAATCAGATTTTTAAAAGAATTGCCTTTTTGAGGTTCTCAGCATGTTCGAAAACTCACAAAATTTTGTAAATGTATAAAGACTATCATTCTTAATACTCTGATGAAAAGCTTACATATTGGCATGGCAAAAATGTCATTATAGCGCCCCCTGGAAAATTTCAAATAAGCATCCCTCGCAGCCCGGTAAACCTACATGTATGAAATTCGGTAGAGATGTGATATATGACGAGACCTAAAAAAAAGTCTGTTATTGCAATGACCTAGACTCAACAGGAAGTCCGCCATTTTTAATTGAAATTGCAACTTTTTTGGATTGTTGGCCATTCACAGGTGTCGTACTTTAACGAACTCCTCCTCGAGATTTCATCCGATCAACTTGAAATTTGGCTAATATTATCTAAAGACGTTGCCGATGTTAAATTGCGAAGCTTTTCTGGATTCATTGAATTTTGTATCCGTGGCGTTGCGGGGAATTTTGATGTCCCGCCATTAAACAGGAAGTTGGGTTTACTCCGCCATACTTCCTGGGTTTTCCCTGAAACTTTCCAAGCTTTATAAAATTGTCTTCCCAAGTATAAATATATGCTAATATTAGATCAGGAGTGACCAGATGGCTCCACAGCGCCCTGTAGACATGGCCATGGTAAGATAAAAGTGCTTGAATGCTCATGAAATTTAGTGTGATCATTGCATTTGTCATTTCGGGCCATGGTGATTTTTTTGAAATTTTTTGGCCAAACAGGAAGTGAGCTATGACCCATTTCCTGCGTTTTTCCAAATTTTACGAACACACGTTTGAAGGCCTTAGAATACTCCAAAATTTGCAAACATTGCAGAAATTATCAATGTCTTATTGTCTTCAATTTGAAACATCAAGTGGGACTAAATGTGGCATAATGGCTCTATAGCACCCCATTCAGATTTTTAAAAGAAATCCCTTTTGAAGGTCTAAATGTGATGTAAAATGTAAAAAAATTAAAAAGCTCAAGGAGCGTGGTATTCCAATTACTACGCTGGAGATTTTGCGCACGGGCATGTCAAAATGATATCAAAGTGCCCCTCCAGAAAATTTTTGCACTCTCCTCAGGAAACCACATTGTTCACAGTCTAGCTGCACCCATCAAGATTTTGCTGCCCCCCCAACGTGCACGAGGGGTGCGAGGGCCCTTTCAACGCTGCTTGCAGCTTTAATTCATTTCTGTTTCTTCAGAAACAGAGATGCGACATATCCCTGCCACCAGTTGCTGTGACAGAAATTTTTGCTTACTATTAATTACTTCATGGATTTGGTGATGCTGCAATATTTAAAAAAATTAAAATAAAAATCCAGACACTGTTCAAGGAGGAATAGAGTTGGACGGTTGGATCGGAATTTGTTAATTTTATTTTTGAACAGAGTTCTAAAAACTTTAGGTTCGGAATGTTCTACGGAGGGTCTGTGGGCTACCTGGAAAAACAAAATGTAGTTCTTTTTTTTTTTTTTTAGTTACTTTATCTTTTACACACATAAATCAATTCGTAATGGCTATTTTATAAAGGCTAAAATTAATATCTGACCAAAGGGTGGTGTCGAAATTGGGGTTTCAATGGAGACTTTGTGCTGTAATCTGTTGTATTGTCAATGGAGAATCTGCTGTCAGATAGTAGAGCTATTAATTTAGCATTTTAACCCTGAGAGAGATTTTCATTTCTGCCAAATATTCTGAAGAATTGCAGCTTCAGTTGAAATGAAGTAAAGCTGCATGATGTAATGTGCAGACGTGCATCTTCCCTTGCCCAATGTTCGCTCAGACAGGTTGTGAAACTGCTTAAGATGGAAGTGTTAAGACCGTGTAGACAGCAGGTTAATTGGCCGAAATAGGGCCCCGTTGTCTCAAAATGTGAGCTCATTGGCTGACACCTTCAGCGCGGCCTCTCATTCGCAGAGAAGGGGTACCAGTGCATTCCTCTGCTGCTGTCAGTGCTGAAGGAGGTGGCTGAAGAGTGCCTTGCCCAGTCTGTCCAGGCCCAGAGCCAGCAGCTGACCGAGCTCCTGGGAATCGTGGCCAACGTCTTCCAGAAGGTTCTGGAGACCATGGCGCGGAGGTTGCGCACTCAGCTGGAGGAGGGCCTGCAGGTAGGGAGATTGGCATAGGTCAGAGTTGACATAAGACTACAAAGCGTCTTGTACAAACATGCCAACATCTACTGTAAATTCCAATAGCCTTGCCACACTCCCTGTTGCAGATGCATGGTTTTTAATGGGGTCATTTTGTGATTACAAACTCTAACTTTGTGCAGTATTTGGTGTAATAAGCATCAAGTCCTCTTGTTCCCCCTTCGAATACCAGATTATATTTTTTAAATTATGAGCATGCCTTTTAATAAGCGGAGAGAGAGCCCTTGGCAGGAATTAGGGATATATCCTTCTCAAAATTACATTTGTATACACAAAAAAAGGACATCTCAGGAACTGAAGGAAATTGGTTATTTCTTAAATTGCTAGTAATGACGTGGTAGGTGGTGTATTTTTTTATACCAGTTCTAGTTGAGCCACGTAGTTCCATTATGTTCTCTCCCCCCCGTGCCCCCCCCCCCCCACCCAAGTTAAATGTTCAATATAGAATCTAAAAATGGACAGAGTTGTGTGTTTACTTTCTATGCATTCGGCTAAAATGTAACTTTGTTTGCTTGGTAACAACAAACAATTTGGCCTGTATTGGTTAACTGTATTTTTGATAGTCCTTGTTTCATAGTAGCTTGTTCGTTTTAACATCATGACTTTAGTACTGATACATGCATAGATTTAATCTATTACTGTACAGAACTGTATTGTATTCAAGATTGGTTTTTTGACCAAAATTCTCCTCCCGTTGCAGCTTTGCCATTCAGCCATGGCTGCTCTGGGAGACCTCCTCAATGTCACACAGGACTGGAAGGTGGTGGATTCAGAGGCCTTAAATGGGGTTTTCTCAACACTTTTCGCTGCAGCCATTGTGGAAATACAGCATTCTCTGCGTCAGGTGTGTCCTGCTCCATTGGCTCTCAAAACTGTTTTTAGCTTCCCGGCCTTGTCGTGGTGTGGCGTCCGTTGTCTGTCATCCGTTGTCTTTCGTCCGGAACATTTTTATCTTTTTTTTGGCCTGATGAATTTTCTTGTAAACTACTAGACCATATCTCCAGATGTTTTTTTTTTTTCATTTTTATTTATTTATTTATTTATTTTTGGATTTTTGATTCAATCGTTTATGGCTGTTTTATGGGCCCTTGAAATTTTGGCCCCAATGTTAAAGATAGGACTGATATTAAGGAAATGGGGTGTCGCGCCAAAGACTCCAGGCCTGGTGGGTGCGTAGGTTCCAAGAGCATAATCAGTCCATCAATCAAAAGAAACTCGCACACCAAAATAGCCAATACAAAAAATAATTGGGTTTTTTTACGTAAAAAGTGCAAAGTGCTACTAAAGTGCGTGCAGTACAGAACGTTTTTGGTCACAATCAGACCATCCTCAGTGCAAACAGAAAATGGGAAGAGATGCCTTTATATAGACTGTGTCTAGTTGATGGCAGACTTGTCAAACAGCCTAGTTAGGTTGGAGTGACATTTTAGAGGGCACCATCCACCTAGTGGTGGTTAACAGACAATGGTCTCGATAAATATACAATAAAGAGAAATGCAAAAGAAAAGGGAAAAAAAAATTAAAAAAATTAATAAATTAAATACAAAGCAGTAGTACATATGCAGACATGGAGAGTATTAATGTGAATTTAAGAGAATCATAACCAGAAACCAATATCAGTGTGCAAAAGACAATATGGACCTACAGAAAACATGTTAAATCAAATTCATCATTTAAACCTTGAGAGTGCAGAGTTCTTAAATAAAATATCCACCGCGCTTCGCACTGGAGAAGAGCCTGTGCAGTGCAACCGCTCCTGCGGGTGGAAAAAACTCTGTCGATGCCCAGTCAGATGCTTGGTGGTTAGCTTCAGAAACCGGTGACTTACGGTCTTTTCTATTAATTGCGCTGCGATGTTCATTGATGCGGACCCTAAGCTGTCTGCGCGTCCAGCCAGTATATTGCAGGCCACATGGACAATACACCAAATAGATAACATTGGCAGAGTTACAGGTAATGAATTTTCTTATTTCATATTTTTTTACCAGGAGAGAAACAGGTGAAGGACTCACACTTCCGGACACATTTGCCTCAATGGTTATAAGCTCTTTAGGAAGGATAGGTGTAATAGGCGAGGATGGGGCGTAGGAATATATCATGAAGGAATAAAATTGGTATCCTCATTAGATCATCAGGTATAACCCTTTGAAAATGGTCACAAACTGTGACCAGAGGGTTAACTTGGTCCACGCCCCCATTTTCGGGGACCCATAAAATAACGGAACGAAATATCAACTTGAAACCACCAGCGATTTAATTTGCTCATCGCAGGCAACAAAATATCACCAAATGAAGCATTTCTGAGACCATCAAGCTGGGAGCTTGGGTGATTTCATATGGAATGACCCATAACTTGTATCATCACTGTAAAATTGCTTGCCGATAAGTTACAGGACCCTTGGTCCTATTTTTCTTTGTTTCTCTGTGAAGTGATTTCAATTTGTATTGAGTCATTCCATCTCATTTCAACCAATCTGAGAACATTTTATTCCATGACCTCCTCTGATTATCTCCAGAATTTTTTTCTAGCTGTTACAATATGAGAATAGATTACTTGCAAAGTTGTAACATCATATGATTACATTTTCCAACATATTTTAACCCCTATATTCCCCACTCGAAAATTGACATTTTATGTGGAAAGGCCTGATTTTGGAAGATAATACTAGGAACCGATCGATGATATAGACTTACAAGTGATCTGAAGGGTTGAAACACCTTTAATAGAGAGCAGAAAAAGGATTTATCAATGAATACACTCGCTTCTCTGTGGCACAAGGCAATACAAACATATGGGGCTCTAAATTCGTAGACCAGGCGTAGGGAATGGGTGGTGCACCGCGCCAACGGGTTGTGTCCAGGCGTATGTTGCAATTTTGTCCCCGGCATAGCCTGGCGCAAGTACTCCTCTGTCCCGCCTTTGTCCCTCCTTCCAGCACAAGTGGAAAAGAAGGCGTGTTTGGGTGTAACACAGCCGAGTCAAATCTTCACCAATCAAATGAGCTTCTCTCCTTACCTTTAATGTGTTGGAATATAGAAGCCTCTGTCCTATGTCTGCATGATGCGTTAATGTTGCATTTTACTTTGCTGCTTCAGGCATGTTTTCTGCACAGCTTACGTCTATATTAAGCATTACGAATATGAGTTAGCTGGCTAGCTAGGGCATTTGCGAATTATTACCATTAGCGAACTTGAATGGAATTTCAAAATGAAACTATGTCAGATCATTCAAACTTATGAAGTTGGAATGAAATACCACGGTTGCTCATTGGGAAGAGAAACGATGGATAGCATGTTCCTATTATTACACCCTGTTGATGCTTAAAATTTTGGGATTAACATGCATGGACAACAATGCAAGATACGTTACACATTTATTTTCAATATGTGATCTTAACTCAGTATGACATCATAGCAATCAGGTTGTACTCCTTTCCCCCACTAAAAACGATGAAACCAAAGTGAAAATAATTGTAGCCTAGTATTAAACTGCTTGCACACTGGACACGAAACAAATTTTTCGCACGACAGATTGCGTTGAACGCAGTGTCGCGTGTCTGAAAATCTGACAGGGTTTCAATATATCTTCGTGTCTGACAGTCGATTATTGTTTTTAATTTCTTCAAATCTACTGAATCTTTTAGATTTTAAGCGTGAATGTTTTGATAAGAGGGCTCAGTTCTTCAAGATGAGTACCGAAAATTTAAATCAATGTTTCTGTTTAAGCTCTGCTCAATCAAGTGAGTCGACATTGGCGCGGGGCAATGCACAATGCCTCCGTGTCAGACAGCCAAAAAAAAAAAAAAAAGGACTATTAGAACAGATTGATAACGAAATAAAGAATAAAAAAAACATTTTAACAACAGAACATCCAATGAACACTGCGATTTATTTGTTTGCGGGCCATCTTTTTTGGATGTTCCGTTTGTTGGTGATATATTTTTATTCTTTATTTCGTTATAGATCTGTTCTCATATCAATACTTTAACTTTTTGCTGGCTGCTGGACATGGAGTATTTTGCATTTTACGTCGGACAGTCTTGATCGTGCATGCGATATTTAATTCACAATGTCAAGGGTCATGTAATTAATTTGGTCACTGACTACAAGCACTATTTTATTTATTTATTTTAAGCCTATTTTATCTCTGGTGTGGAAATAAAGCATGAATCTGTTCGATCCATTTGACTAATTTTCAAAAGGGAGACCGAATAAAGCAACGGAACGGAAGAATAGACTATCTTCAATGGAAAACAGAAGAATAAACAGACGCATGTATTCACATCAATGGTCATGGAATTGATTTGCTCACGCACTATTTTATCTCTGCTGTGGAAATAAAGCGTGAATCCGTTAGATCCATCTGACCAATTTTCAAAATAAAGACCGAATAAAGACTGTTGTCCATCTTCAACGGAAGAAAACAGACGAATAGGCTAAAAAGCCCAAGAAAAGTCGATAGCTAGCAATTTGCATTTTGTGAAGGTCAAACACAAACATTGCCAAATTTGCACATCTAATAATTCCTGGAATACTCAGAAAAATTAGAACTTTTATGACTTTCGGACACTATATTAAAACCCTGTCTGACTATCGCGTCTTTGCATTGAGTTTGACTGTCATCAGTCGTTCAAAAAATTCGTCTCGAGACCAGTATGCAAGCGGCTTGACTGAGCATAGAATGCAAGCATTATATATGGGGTTGGCTGAGAAAGATGTGAAGTCGTTAGTTTGCATCACAGATTCAGCTGCGTTCATTAAGCCAGGTCGAGTTTCCATTACGCGTGCCAACCACCTTTAATCTGATATCAGGACAATTGATATAGATACTGTAATTTATGTCCTGATTCTGATAGTTACATTAAATAGTGTGTGCTGTGATTATTTATTGCATTGAAATGTGCCTAACACTCTGGAAACCTGCCTGTGAGGTTTCGGTGACGTGTGCGCACTGTACGCCGGTTAGCCAAATTACCACTGCACAGAAAGTAAACCAGGTTGGAGCTGGCGAGTTTTCAGTGCAGCTTCAGCAGAGACTTTTTCTACGAAATTGTCACTGCATCTTGATGAATGTGACACCTCCCCCTAGTACGCCGCCATACCCATCTCAGCGCACTTTCGTCTACCAAAGGCTGCGCACCTCTCAAAATTACCACTGCCCGGGCTGCGCCGGACGAAATTACCACTGCTTGGGCTGCATCAAGCTACGCCACGCTGCGCCGCCCTGCGCTGCGCCAAGAAATTAGAGCCCGTGGTGAAAATGGCATTTTTCAAGAATTAAAGCTTTTTTTCACAAGTTTAAATAACCAACAAGATTTTTATGTTACAAATATCTCAAAGTAACTAAAAAGTTTTCTCTAACCTTAAAATATCCAAGAGCTAGCTGGTCTTCTTTGACATCAAAATGATGCTTATTCACGAAACAGACTTTCTCACTTCCGGATCTGAACTCTGAAACATGCTTGGAAGACAAAAACCTCTTGGGAGAACACCAAACTCATCAAATAGAGCGGGTGAATTTTGGTTGTCCATTGTCCGTCCTCATTCTGTTCGTCTGTCCAAAGTAGCAACGTTATCAAGATAACTCAAAAAATAATTGCCAGAGGAACTTGTAATTTTGTATGATGATGTATCTTGACCTAAGGCAGGTTGCTTTTGAAAATGGGAGCGCTGCGTCAAAATCTAAGATGGCCACCGCCATTTTTGTAAAAACAACGTTATCAAGATAACGCAAAAAAGAAGTGTCGTAGGAAATTCTAATTTGGAATGCTGATGTATCATGACCTAAATCCTGGTCCCACTGGGGAGAGAATTAATTGTGCATGAATTGAGTATACAAATTTCGGGCGTTCGTTGTCGTCCGCAACAAAATTGGCCAAAAATGACAAATTTCTTGGTATGAATTACGGATATATTAATAATGTATAGCGAATATGATGAATGATGAATTAAAGCGGATATTTAAAGAATAAAAGCGAATGCTCTCCCCTGAGGGGTACAACAGGTAAATGTTGACAAATGTATTGCAAACATTGCGGATATATAACGAACAATCACGGATGTATAACGCAAATTGTTCGCAAATCAGATGCAAAGCAGACATAATACAATCGCATTATTTGTGGCCTATCTGCATGCATTCGCTACAGACTATTTTAGTTTGTGATGTGGATGTTATTGCCACGCTATATATCCATTTTACACACTGTACCAGTCTGCTGCCAAGCCACAATACCCCGTCAGTTGCGGATATCAACGGATAACAGCGGATATACAGCGCATAGATTGAGCATGTATTGCATATGTATTGCGTATGTAAGGCGGATATCATCTGCAACAAAAATTTTGTGCAGCTCAAAAATCTTGGCAACGGAAAAATCTGCCTCTGCGGATAATTGCAGATGCGTGCGAATGTCAGCTGACTCATACAAGCATGTTTCACGAATATTGCGGATGTATAGCAAATATAAACTAATTTTGTGCGCAATTCATACGCAAATCTTCCTAAACGCCAGTGGGACCGGGCCTTGAGGCAGGTTGCTATTGAAAACGGGCATGCTTTGTCAAAATCAAAGATGGCCACCGCCTTTTTTTTTTTTTAAATGATGTTATCGAGGTAACGCAAAAAATAAGTATTGTATGAAGTTCTAATTTGGTGTGCTGATGGATCTTCACCTTAGGCAGCTTGCTGTTGAAAATGGGCGCGCTGCGTCAATATCCAAGATGGCCGCTGCCATTGTTTTTACAAAAACAAAATTATCGAGATAATGCGAAAAAGAAGTAACATTACTTGAATGGCAAGAACAGGCCTTTAAGCCCAACTACGCTCGCCAGTTTCTTTATACTATTGTGAATATATCCCTTCAAGTGTCAAGTGTCGTAGGAAGTTCTGATTTGGTATGCTGATGTATCTTGATCTAAGGCAGGTCGCGATTGAAAACAGGTGTGCTTTTTCAAAATCCAAGATGACCGTCGCCATTTTTTTTAAAAACAATATAATCAAGGTCATGCAAATAATAACTGTTGTAGGAACTTCTAATTTGGTATGCTTATATATCTCAGTGTTTCCCACTGAATTTTTGGAGAATATGGGGGCACGTGTGGTGGCAGACCGGTGTCTGGGGGGGGTATTGCGCAAATTCCGCGTCTTCCAGCACCTTTTTATTTTTTGTTCTCTCCCCCAAGCATGCGCATTCATTTTCAACACCTGGCAATTGCGCACATTGAGACTTTGGTGGGGGTAAATTACATTATGGCGGGCCATAATCTACAATCTCGTCAATGTATGGGAAACACTATCTTCACCTTAGGCAGCTCGCTATTGAAAATGGGTATGCTGCTTCAATATCCAAGATGGCTGCCAACGCCGTTTTTACCTGCATCGTCGAAGGCAGCAGGTCTAGGAATGCCTTTTTCACTTCCGCACCCGAACTCCGAAAAATGCTCGGAGGACAAAAATTTCTTGGGAGAGAGCGCCAAACTAATCAAATAGAGCGGGTGAAATTTTGTCGTCCATTGTCATATCCGTCATTGCGTCCGGCTAGCCGGCCGTCTGTCCGCTCCAAGTAACAACGTTATCGAGAACTCAAAAAATGATGGGCGGGGAAGTTGTAATTTGGTATGATGATGTATCTTGACCTAAGACATGTCGCTATTGAAAATGGGCGTGCTGCGTCGAAATCCAAGAAGACCGCAGCCATTTTTGTAAAAACAACGTTAATGAGAACGCGAAACGTGTCGTAGGACCTTCTGATTTGGTGTGCTGATGTATCTTGACCTAAGGCAATTCGCTTTTGAAAATTGCCCCGCTGCATTAAAATCCAAGATGGCCGTTATCGAGATCACGCAAAAAAATAAGTGGCTTGGGAACCTTCAATTTGGTATGGTGATGCAGGCCTCGAATTACAGGTGATAAGGTGCACGGCAAAAGTTGCTGTGGTCCATGCTGAGAATATAAGGGCAATACGGCAAATGAACCTCCATACAAGTGGCACCACAGCAAAGTCTGCCGCTACCTTTGGGGCTCAGCAGCAATCCACCATGGAGCATAAGGCCATCACTTTAGCTAATAAAAAGTAAAGGTCCATAGTCTCAGATGTTCCTGACATAAAGTGACCAATCAGCCAGCGCTATACAAATCAAAACCATTCTTGAAAGAAAACGTTTCCTGTATTTCTCCCCGCTTGCTGTCTTGGAAATTGGCTCATTATTGCACAGGAACATTGTTTGGGCATTGCTAAAATGTAAAGTACGAGCAAAGGACATGCTTGTAAGGACGTAATTTAGATACCTAAATTATTCAAGAATAATTCTGCACCCATGATTGAAGATAAAGGGCGAAAACCGACGAACTGCCACTGGTTGTCTCTGTTCCAAAGGGAAGCCAAAACTTCGCCCTTCAAAGCTCATGACTTAAACCTTCTGCAGTTTACTTTTCTTGATCAGCAGTTGCTCATACAAATTGGTAGAAGGACAATCAAATTTATTTTCGATAGCATTGTTATATATTAAACCACAAAATTATGAGGGATTTTCTTTGACACAAATTACGACGTAAATAGGCCTACGTCTTTATAAATTCCTTGCTCAAGTTGCTCATGTAATGGCATAGATTCGCAAATTGATTAATGAGGCTTATTAAAGTCCCTGAAAAGGAAAACTAAATATGTTTTGTGATACCACAGAAAAACAAGCTATTAATCACTTTGTCAAATAAGTGAAAAATAAGTGACTTAATCTCACGTAATCCAAGATGGCCACACGGACGTTTCAGCTCTGACTGAGAGTTTATTTTTCTCTCTTAATTTTAAAACATCCTAGTACTGTTCGGAGTTCATACTGAAAGTGTTCTTTTCGTTCTTTAAATGAACTTTTGGAGTCCTTACCTGTTGTTGTTGCGGTTTTCGACCACGGATTTTTCCTCTGGGTTAATCGGCTGAACTCCAGTATGAAAGGTGTGCTGGTTCCACTCTGGAGTCGCTACTGTTGTGACTGCGTCTCTGCTGTCACTTCTACTTGTGGCTGATCCTCCGGTGTGTGATTTCCACTGCGGTCACGCCATCTGTGCTTCGGAAAAGCATGGTCACGCTATCTGTGCTTTGAAATTTGGTGCGCGTCTATATCAAAACATACGGTAATACTTCAGGAAGAGTGGGGAATGGAAGTGATCAGCACTGCTCGATATCAGGAATCGTATTTGACTTTTTATACTTTATCTGATTGCGTAACTGTATGTAACTGTACGTTTTACTCAAAGTATTGATGTCCAAATATCAAGAGAGCACCATGTTCTGTTGTCCTAATGTAGTCTGTATCTATGCGATTTTACTGTATTGGAAGGCTGTTTATCCCAAAAATGTAACGCAAAATGCGTGCATCTCAGAAAATTATTAAAAATACTTAAATTGTTTTTAGAAAAGAGCTTTGAGGTGTTGTTCTACTTGATGCCAAGTATGTCCCTGATGATTTTCAGACTATTCTACTGTAGCATTTGGGAAAAAAGGCCACTACAATAATACTCCCCATAGATAATCAATGGGGCAAATAAAAAAAATATATTAAAAATACTTAATCAAATTGTTTTCAGAAAAGAGCAATGAGGTGTTGTTCTAACAGGTCCAAAGTATGTTCCTTGATGATTTCTAGAGTATTCTACGGTAGCATTTGGGAAAACAGCCCACTACATTAATACTCCCCATAGATAATCAATGGGGTGAATAAAAAATATATCAAAAATACTTAATCAAATTGTTTTCAGATAAGAGCAATGATGTGTTGTTCTAATAAATCCCACGTATGTCCCTGATGATTTCTAGATTATTTTTCTGTAGCATTTGGGAAAACGGCCCACTACAATTGTACTCTCCATAGATAATCAATGGGGCAAATTAAAAAAATATTAAAAATACTTAATCAAATTGTTTTCAGAAAAGAGCAACGAAGAGTTGTTCTACCAGGTCCCAAGTATGTCCCTGGTGGTTTCCAGACTATTCTACTGTAGCATTTGGGAAAACAGCCCACTACAATAATACTCCCCATAGATAATCAATGGGGCAAATAAAAAAAACATTAAAAATACGTAATCAAATTGTTTTCAGAAAAGAGCAATGAAGAGTTGTTCTACCAGGTCCCAAGTATGTCCCTGGTGGTTTCCAGACTATTCTACTGTAGCATTTGGGAAAACAGCCCACTACAATAATATTCCCCATAGATAATCAATGGGGCAAATAAAAAAATATATTAAAAATACTTAATGAAATTGTTTTCAGAAAAGAGCTATGAGGCTTTGTTCTACTAGATCCCAAGTATGTCCCTGATGATTTTCAGATGATTTTGAGAGCATGCATATCCTGAATTCTGGGTCTTGTTGGTTTTCTGAGAATCTACTGCACCTACTGGTAAATTGTTTGACATGTAGCAATAAAAAAATGGCCTGCTGGCCTGAAGGCCTTGTGTCCCCCATCGCACAAGTGACCAGAAACGTGGCAAAAACTGTTTTGATGGCTGAAAATAATGTGGTGCACTGTACCACTAATAATGTGAAGTACAATGACACTGTAGCTCATTGGTCATTGGTTGAACAGAGAATCATGTGATATGAGCTAAATCTAACCATGGGTAATGAGAGAGATTACAATTTTCTTGACTTGTGGATGATGGACGCATCTCCGAGGCATAGTTTTGTGCCCATGGCTGAGATCTACCTAACAAACCAATAAGAATGTCATATGAATTTGGTGAGCCTCCATCAAAGCTGTGAGAAGTTATTGCGAGTTCAGTGTTCCTCGCATCTTTTTGCTTAGTGACCTTGAAAACTAGGTCAAGGTCACTCATTATTGAACTTGAGCAAGGCCTTCACGAGAAGCATATGTGGTGTGAATTTGGTGATCCTCCATCAAAGCTGTGAGAAGTTATTGCGAGTACACTGTTCCCGCACGAACGTACGAACAGCATTTCTATGTCCCCCGTCCCGCCGGGGTGACGGGGGACAACAAAAATATATTAACCTGGATTAATCTGGTTAGTCACATTGGACTGCTATTATTTTGAACACTACTGTAGCTGTTAATAAGTGATGCATCCAGATTGCTCTTTTCAAAAAAGAGGTTAAATTACTGCTGTCTTTAAAGCCTTTGGGAAGGCGCTTATCTAGTGAGAACTGTTGACTATCTAGTACATCTGGTGCGAGACAGTTAAAAACTTTTTTTCTTAAAGTGGGCAGAGCGTAAAGGCTGCAGGTAGTGGGCCTAATGTGCTGGACTATGTCTGGTAGAGCTGCAGAATCTAGAGAGTGAATGTGTGGCAAGTTAGCCAAAATAATTTTGTTTGGAGGCAAGGGTGCTACAGTCATATTTCCTGAAGCAGACAGGCCAACTGTCTGTCTTATCTGTTGGATTTTTTGGGTGAAATAGGAAGCAAAATCATTGCATGCCTAGTAGATAGTAGTTCAGGAGGGATTGATACTGAGGGGTTAGTCAGCCTGTCAACAACACTAGACAGAGTGTGCATTGTTGCTGTTTGCTGATAATCTCAGAGAAAAAGGACTGCCTGGCCGTTTTTATTCCGAAATTGTATAGGTGGAGATTCTCTCTACTGTACAGATGTCATTATGAACATGGAAATTAGTTAACTCTATGCGTTAGAAGAGCCTTTATTGGCCCATATTCATGCCATAAGTGAACCATTAGATAGACACATATAAGCCAAAACTCAGCAACGGGCTAGCCATAAAACAGCAATTATCAAAATCACAACAGGAACAAGCCATAACTGTCCAAAAAGAACTTTAGTACAAGACAAAAGCTGAGAGAGCACTTGTGTCCTACTCTTCCAAAGGGACTGTGCAGTTGGGGTCTCGTCTCTTCTTCCTCCCCCCAACTAGACCGCCAGCCAGGTAGAGCCCACGTTTCAGGAGCTGCTCCACGTCCTTAGCGCTAGCTTCCCTCCAGGCAGGATTTCTCCAAACAGCCTATGGCTAATTTAATATTAAGCAATAAAACGTGCAGGTTTAAATAACACATTAAGGCATGGTTTAACATTTTGACTACAGGGTTGGCAGGGTTAGTATAGATTTCAACCAGTTCTCACACTGGCTCAGCAAAGTTGATCCATTTTATGTTTAATTCCGCTTGTGTGGGAAACAAAAAAGGAATAGGCTGAAGGCCTATGCGTACGTAGTTTAACCCATTCTTCATTGACTAATCTCTTAACAAAAGTACAGTGACAAGGAAAAAGGCCCATTGTTCATTGGTTAGCATATGATGCTTAATAACAAAATTACTTTTTCTGTATTTAAGGAACCCTGACTATTATCTGGCCCTCAGCCCCCAGAGGCCTTTTTCACCAAAAGCGAGGGGACCTTTAACCCCAAGCACAATCATACACAAATTGTACTCTAAACAAAAGCAATACATTTTTTTTTCTCTGATAACTGGTGAATTATTTACCCAAAGCCCTCCTTAATGATATATAAACCAAAAGTGAACACGTCTATATCCATTATATTGAGTTTTCAACTTTTTATTTGAGTATTTTTCATCATTTTTTTACTAGGCCCACTGATTCTCTTTGGGGCATAGTAATATAGTGGGCTGTTTCCCAGATGTTGTAGTAAAATAGTCTAAAAATCATCAGGGACATACTTGGGATCTAGTAGAACAAAGCCTCATAGCTCTTATCTGAAAACAATTTGATTGAGTATTTTTAATTTTTTTTTTTATTTGCCCCATTGATTATCTATGGGGAGTATTATTGTAGTGGGCTGTTTTCCCAAATGCTACAGTAGAATAGTCTGAAAATCATCAGGGATATACTTGGGATCTAGTAGAACAACTCTTCTTGGCCCTTTTCTGAAAACAATTTGATTAAGTATTTTTAATATTTTTTTTATTTGCCCCATTGATTATCTATGGGGAGTATTTTTGTAGTGGGCTGTTTTCCCAAATGCTACAGTAGAATAGTCTGAAACTCATCAGGAACATACTTGGGACCTGGTAGAACAACACCTCATAGCCCATTTCTGAAAACAATTTGATTCAGTATTTTAAATATATTTTTTTATTTGCCCCATTGATTATCTATGGGGAGTATTATTGTCGTGGGCTTTTTTCCCAAATGCTACAGTAGAATAGTCTGAAACTCATCAGGAACATACTTGGGACCTGGTAGAACAACACTTCTTGGCCCTTTTCTGAAAACAATTTGATTAAGTATTTTTAATATTTTTTTTTATTCGCTCCAATGATTATCTATGGGGAGTATTAATGTCGTGGCTGTTTTCCCAAATGCTACAGTAGAATAGTCTGAAAATCATCAGGGACATATTTGGGATCAAGTAGAACAACACCTCATAGCTCTTTTCTGAAAACAATTTAAGTATCTTTCATAATTTTCTGAGATGCACGCATTTTGCGTTACATTTTTGGTATAAACTTAGCCTTCCAATACAGTAAAATCGCATAGATACAGACTGCATTAGGACAACAGAGCAAGGTGCTCTATTCATATTTGGACATCGATACTTTGTCTAAAACTTACAGTTACATGCAGTTAAGCAATCAGATAAAGTATAAAAAGTCAAATACGATTCCTGATATCAAACAGTGCTGATCACCCCCCATTCCCCAATCTTCCTGAAGTGTTACCGTATGTTCTGATATAAACGCGCACCAAATTTCAAAGCACAGATAGCGTGACAGTGCTTTTCCGAAGCACAGATGGCGTGACCGCAGATGATGTCCGATCATTGTCGCTGCTACCCGTGGGGGATACGCCGGCTGTGTGGGACCGATCCTCGTCGCTGCTACCCGTGGCTGATCCTCTGGTGTATGCCTCCGATTCTCGCTGGATGAAACGCTGACAGCGGCTAGGGGCTAGTCAGCCCATCCAGCCGCTGGCACATAACCCGCTAGCTCAAACAAGCTACTAGTTGTTTGACAACGCGTTAGCCGCCGATGGCTAGCGTGGGAGCTAGCTACCGGTTGCTACAGGCAACTTGATCAGCGTCCAGAGCAAATCCCAGCGGTCCTGCTGTCATTCACCGCGCTCCACAGGTGACTCCGTCTCCATCTCTGTCCATTCTCTATCGCTACTTTTATTTTTGCAAGGTAAACCATGGAGGCAGTGAAATTAGCATGTGTACTGTTCCTTTTTTCTAGCGCATTGGTTCACTGGAACTGTGCTCCACCACAAGCGTAGTGGTGTAAACAAAAAATTGTCACGCCCACCGTTAACTTTGCCCTCAGCTGTGATAATCAGCTGGAATCAGCTGGATGACACTCACGCGGTGTCATCAGGACTGCGGCTTCTGTTCTGGGAGGGACCGTCCACCATTGATTCCGACATGATCCATTTAATGTGTTTCTCATTTATAAAAAGCTATTTTACGTACACTGAGTTATCACTTATTGATCTTCCCGTGTCTGATTCTAATGACAAGGTGTCATCAACTATGGTGAAATGTAGGTTCTTTTATCTGGAAATGTTCAGCCTAATCCTGGACCCAATTTTAATAGTATTGCTACGCCCGATAATTTTAGAGCCAAATCCGGCCTTTGTGTTATGCATATGAATGTCCGTAGCCTGCTCCCTAAATTAGATTTTATAAAAATTTGGACGCAGACAACAAATACCGACATTCTTGTCCTGTTTGAAACCTGGCTGAGTAAATCTATCTCTGATAAAGAAATTGCAATGAAAAATTATAAAGTTTTTCGTTGTGATCGTCCCAAGAAAGGTGGAGGCGTAGCTATTTACATAAAAAATAAATTTAATGCGACCCTTCTATTCTCTTTGTCTATCTGTAAGCAATTTGAACTGCTTGCCCTGAAAATTGAATTTACCAAGGGTCAATCACTTGTCGTCATGGGTTGCTACAGACCGCCTTCAGCCTGTGCTGAGGCCTTGTCCTCTTAATCCAAATATGTTGCAGAGTTGATTTCATATGAACTTATTTTGGTAGGTGATCTAAACCTCGATTGGCTGACCTCATCTTCAAACAGTCTGAAAACTGTCTGTGATTCTATAGATCTTACTCAACTTACAAACAGTCCAACTCGTCCAAATTTAAAATATCCTACTAGATCATCTTTAATTGATTTAATTCTAACAAATGCCCCACATAAGTACACGGATATAGGGGTTTTTGCCAATGATGTGAGTGACCATTGTGCTATTGCAGCTGTCAGAAATACTAAATTACCCAAAACCAAGCCTTGTATTCTGTGCAAAAGAGACCTGAAAAATTTCCATGAGCAGGCTTTTATGCATGATTTAGCTCGCAGTGATTGGTACAGAGTGTCGCTTTTTGATGATGTAGAGCTGGCTTGGAAATACTTTTATGATAAATTCACAAGCTTAATTAATAGACATGCTCCCGTTCGCAAGTTCAGGGTTAAAGGACGAAATATCCCCTGTTTTTCATCTGAGATAGGAAATCTAATCAGAGAAAGGGATGCTGCCAGGGCAAGGAAAACTCAGCTCGAGGGTGACTGGCTCCGCTTTCAACAGCTTAGAAATAAGTGTACTTCTGTTGTTAGGAAAGCCAATTCTGAATTTTATTTGACTGAAATTTCTAAAAGTTTAAATGATCCTAAAAAATTTTGGAGAGTCACAAAAACACTCTCTGGCTCTGAAACAACAAGTGATTTCCCAAACGTCCTTTGGGAAAAAGCTGCTATGCTAAATTGTTTTAATGAACATTTTATTTCGTCTGGCTTTTTATTTGATTTTTCACATTCTGAGTCATCTAATTCAGTTTTATTTCCTGATACTCAGGTTACACAGGTTGCACCTAGGCACAATAATTGTGTTTTTCATTTTACTACTGTGTCAGGCTTTGATGTTAATCAGGCTCTAAAAATGCTGGATATTGGAAAAGCAGCTGGTCCTGATAATATTGAGCCATTCTTTCTCAAACTGGCTGCTGACTTTATTGCAGAGCCTCTGTCGGTTATTTTCAATTTGAGTCTCACTAGTAATAAAATCCATAAAGTCTGGAAATCTGCTTTTGTTCTCCTCCTGCTAAAAGGCGGGGAACCTTCAGATGTGAATAATTATTGCCCAATCTCCAAATTATGTATTGTGGCCAAAGTCTTTGAAAGAATTGTCAGTGACCAACTTAAAGAATTCCTTGAGACAAACAATATTTTATCATCGTACCAGTCTGGTTTTAGAAAAAAACACAGTACTGTGACAGCCGCTCTTAAAGTTTTAAATGATATTTTCACGGCATTGGATTGCAAAAAATATTGTGTTGCACTTTTTATAGATTTATCAAAAGCATTCGATACTGTTGACCACAATTTGTTGCTGAATGCCCTTCAACACATTGGTTTATCAAACCATTCAGTAGCTTGGTTTTCCAACTATTTATCAGGCAGAACACAGGCTGTCCAGCTGGCTGCCTCTACATCTTCTTTTATGGAGGTCTCTAAGGGTGTGCCGCAGGGTTTGGTCTTAGGGCCTATTTTATTTACTATTTACAGTAATAACTTATGTGACGATTTGTCAAATGCATTTTACCATTTTTATGCAGATGACACGATCATTTATTGCTGTTCTTCATCAATTGATCAGGCCCTTGAATTTTTACAGTCTGCTATCAATGTGGTCCAGTCTCGTCTGCAGAAACTTAAATTGGTCTTAAATGCAGACAAAACCAAACTTATGGTATTCTCAACCAAAAGTAAATTATCATGGAACATTCCACCTATTTCAACCATGCAAGGTAAGCCTATGGAGATGGTTGCAAGTTATAACTACTTGGGTTTTATTGTCGATTGTGAGCTTTCCTTTAAAATCCATATAGAAAAATTGGTATCTAAACTTAAGATCAAACTAGGCTTCCTGTACAGAAATAAATCCTGCTTCTCACTCAGAGCTTGTAAGCATCTTGTATCAGCTACTTTTCTCCCTGTGTCAGATTATGGTGATATACTGTACATGACTGCCTCGGCCAAATGTCTGCAATCTTTAAATTCTGTTTATCATAGCGCTCTTAGGTTTGTCACTGGTTGTAGACGTCTCACTCATCACTGTGAGTTCTATCTTAAAGCTGACTGGCCCTCTCTGAGTGTCCGTCGCTATAATCATTGGTTGACTTTGATTTACAAGGCTCTTCTTGGCTTGGTCCCCTCTTATTAATTTTCTATTTTACAAAGATCTACAAGCCATTATGCCCTGCGTTCATGCAACACCCTTCACTTGCTTGTTCCTCGTGTCAGGACTGAACTAGGCAAAAGGGAATTCTGTTTTGCTGCCCCTTCGGCATGGAATACTCTCCAGACTGACCTGAAGATGTATGAACTTGTTCCGCTTGCAATATTTCACACTATCTTAACTGATCGACAACGTGAGATAATGGAACAGTGCCAGTGTTATTGAAATTGCTTCTATGTTTTTTAAAAAATGCCTGCACTTTACAAGATTCAATGTATTAATTTTTAGATTGAATTTTGTTTATTTTCACCAGTTGATTCTATTTTATTGTGTGGTGTGCTGTTGAACTCTTGGCCAGGTCACCCTTGTAAAAGAGATTTTGATCTCAATGGGTTTTATTTTTCTACCTGGTTAAATAAAGGTTAAATGAATAAATAAAAAATAAAAATATAAAGAACTAAAAAAGTCGCTAAGTATATAAAATTAGGCCTGTCTACTTTGCCACTACCTAGCTACTCTGGCCAGTGAAGCGTCTGTTCGCTCTCTGTCAAAATGGCTCATAATGGTAAAGTGTGAGAATGGCAAATTATGTTGCTCCACTGTTTAATGCTAACTTCACATCTAGTTAGCCTGACACATTTGCCACTTGCGTGTTTGCAGTATGCCGGGGAATGACAGAATGTTGTTAGCTTGCTAGATTGTTGTTGAGCTCGTTTAATTAAGATGGTTAGCTAGCTACGTACCTAGCAAGCTAACGCTTAGCCCCATAAATCGATTATGTTGCACGGTTAACTTCAACTCACGCAACCGGAAAAATACACTTCCGAGATGAGGGTATGGCTAGCAAGCTAAAGAAAAGACAATATCACGATATTCTGACTCGAAAACGAGCGGGATAACCACCGATTCCAGCATGCCTGAAGTATTTATCATGTTACCGGGGGTGGGAGGAGTTATGCAAGTAGGGGCCGCAGTGCGTCATGCGGCCCCCTGTTAAGCCCGCCCAAAAAAACCCTAAACCACTAAAACAGAGTGAAACAGTTCAACCGTCTAACTCTAAAATTAGGCACTATATAGAAGTGAGTCTTTTTGTGTGTTTTTGGCAATTAATTTGCAACATTTATAATATGTTTTGAAACAAATCTCTGATTTTTCTTTACACGGCCTTTAAGCAATAAGTTGTGCAACATCGCATTCTTTGGTTCTATATTAAGATTGCAGAAAACGGAATGTTGTGGCTTCTTGCAAAAAGCCTCGTGAACAAATTTATAAAGATGTATTGATAATTTGCGTCGTCATTTGCCATCGAAAATAAATTTGACTGTCCTTCTACCAATTCGTATGAACAAGTGCTCATCAAGAAAAGTAAACTGTGAAAGGTTCAAGTCATTAAGCTTTGAAGGGCAAGGTTTTGGCTTCCCTTTATTACGGCCGAGAAACCGCCACTGGTGAAAATGGGAAATGCTGTGTGATTGATTTATTTTGGGTAGGTCTGTAGGCCAAGGGGCACTTTAGGCAATGTGGGGAAAGGGCATGGCATTCTACTGCCATGAACTGAGGCTTTTATAGGTGGGCAGCAAGGCAAACAGATAGGGCATCGCCAGCAATTGCTGTCGATGCCATCGTGAAATTCGAGCCCTGGTGGTGCATCTTGACCTGTTGCATGTTCTTATTGAAAATGATATCACATCAAAATCCAAAAAAAAAATGGCTTCATCGAGAACTCGCAAAATAAGTGGCTGACCCAAGGCAAGTCATTATTGAAGATGAGCATGCAACGCCAAAATCTTTTCCAGTTTCTCTTTTCCATATGGCTGCATCTATCTATCATAATCATCGTCATCATAATAACAATTCACCATCACTCAAGCAATGCAAATTATATTCACCAAAGCATACTTCTACATAACACCCATGCAGCCACGCAGGTTCAGTGACTTTGCACGTGTTAGAAAGTCGAATTAATATATATTGCATTAAAGAGCAAAGTGTTGCCTTAGGACCCGTGTAATACATGTAATATGTGTACAGCTTATCACATCACTGTTACTGTCCTTTGAACTGCTTGAATTTCACTGTTATCAGGTCACCATCTGCACCAGGTATATTATATATTTCATAGCTTGACTAAATAATGAAGACACTTTAAAGGCACTAATGCAAAAAAGCCAAAGGGCCAGATAAGTGTAGTCCCTTTATTTAAAAAAAAAAACTTTGCGACAGAGCTGGCACCAGCTTGGCAAACTGTGTGTCAACTCTCAATTGACACACATTCAGTTCCATTAGCATGGAAAACTTCACACATAAAACCACTGCCCAAAACTCAAAGTCCAAAAGAACACAAAGATTTCAGATTCATAGCTCTGACCTCGGTATTTATGAAGGCTCTAGAGACTCCTGCTCAAACATCTAAAAATCACAACTAATGACAAACTGGATCCATCTCGGTTTGCATGTAAAACAGGTTGTGGCACAGAAGATGCTGTTGCCACATTAGTTCACATCATCACTAAACATTTAACTATGCAAGAGCATTCTTTCTAGATTATTCATCGGTTACAATGCACTAAAACCTAACATTTTACTTTCAAAAATGCCCCACCTGAGAGTGAACCCATACTTGATTCACTGGTATGCCTCTTTTCTTACAGAGTCCAGCTGGTTGAAGTGAACAAGACACTTTCCTCTGCCATCTCAACTAACGTTGGTGCACCTCAGAGCTTTGTTTGTTCTGCTTTGCTTTTCACGTTATACACAGATGACTGCCGTTTAACTTCAAATAATCAA
The DNA here is from genome assembly GCA_029721435.1 of Gymnothorax reevesii. Taxonomy (NCBI): domain Eukaryota; kingdom Metazoa; phylum Chordata; class Actinopteri; order Anguilliformes; family Muraenidae; genus Gymnothorax; species Gymnothorax reevesii. The sequence continues at coordinate 61,956,016 of CM056575.1, forward strand.
TATGTATTCAAATATTCAGATGACACTGTTCTGTTAACACTATTACACTACTCGGAGAACCCGGATCTGCACCAACAGGGGGTTAACAAAGTGGTTACATGGAGCAACAACAACGCTCTAGAAATAACACAAAGAAATTGTGAAAACTTGATTTCAAGTTCTCTTTGGCTAGGTCACAAGCTGCACGCAATCTTTCCTTGAACTTGCTAACATAGAGCCGCACATCAGTCTGTTAGACTTTCTCTTGCCATTGTTCACTCAATAATAGCAAAGGTCCTCTCACTTCATGACCAAACACTAGCTCAAATGGACTGAATCCAGTAGACTCCTGCACTGCTTCTCTAGCTGCAAACAACAGCAAATGAACACCTTCATCCCAGTCTTTCTCATGGTCATAACAATAAGTCCTCATCATTGTCTTGAGAGTGGAATGAAACCGCTCTAAGGCACCCTGACTTTCTGGATGATAGGCACTAGAAAGATTCTGCTTTGCACCTAGTTCATACACAATCTGCTGAAACAATCCTGAAGTGAAATTGCTACCTTGGTCTGACTGAATTTCCCTGGGAAGGCCAAATAACATGAAGAACTTTATCAAAGCCTTCGAGATTGCAGTTGCCTTGATGTTACGTAGAGGTATGGCTTCGGGGAATCTGGTAGATGCACACATGATTGTCAACAAGTACTGATTTCCAGATCTAGTCTTGGGTAATGGACCAACACAATCAACAATGACCTTAGAGATTGGCTCCCCAAATGCTGGGATAGGCTGCAATGGAGCTACAGGTGGGTCTAAGTGGTGTTTTCCAACTACCTGACAAGTGTGACAGGTTTTGCAAAAGTTGGAAACGTCTTTCCGAAGCCCAGGCCAAAAGAAGTGTTTCATGATCTTATCAACAGTCTTGTTAACACCAAGATGACCTCCTAAAGGTAAACTATGAGCTATTGTTAAGATCTCATTCCTGTAGACCTTCAGAACCAGGAGGGCGCCACTTCCGCATCAACACACCATCCTTGAGATAATACCCAACTGGAACTGCGTCTATTTCTTTATTAGGAAGGGCTCTCCTCCTTAGTGCACAAATTTCAGGATCATTAGTTTGCTCCTCAATCAACCGCTTTCTGGACAGAGACAAGTCTGCAGACACATCAGAATCACCATACCCATCTGGCTGGCTGAACAATGAACTGATAAAAGTGTCTGAAAAGTTCTCAAACGGAGAAACCATAGTAGGCCAATCAAAGTCATGAGGCGAACCACCTGAGTCCTGACTGTTCAATGTGCTGGACGGCACCACAACATGTTCTTCTTTAGCCTTCTTGGCCATAGCACGAGTCACTGCGCAAGAAGGATACAGAGATGGGTCCTCATCCCCATCTTCAGTGCTCGGCAGTGAAGTAAGATGTACAGGGGGAACTACTTTGCCCCCAGCCAGGTCATTGCCTAGCAACAGAGAAACACCCTTTATAGGTAGACTTGACATAAGTCCCACCTCTACCTGTCCTGTAACTAAATCTGACTTCAAGAATATAGAGCGCAGGGGTACAGATACAGTCCTCCCTTCAATACCTTGTACAAGTATGAAATCCCCTGAAGCGGTCTCATCACGTAACTCCAAGGAGTCCATCAACAAAAGTGACAGAAGCTCCGGTATCCCTTAGGATATATATGGGGACAGGAGTAGTATGCTCATTCAGAGCCACAAATCCCTCTGACACAAATGGAAGAAATTCCTCCCTCACGAAGTCAGCTGTATTAGGCTTTTTAGCCCCACAAGAAGCAGGCAATTTAGCAGATCGGTTATCTACTACAGGGGTTTCTAACCTTGTTTTCACAAAGGCATTTGGTTTGGTATCCTTTTCTTTTTCTTTCTTAGCTTTAAGGAACCAACAGTTAGTTTTAACATGACCAGATTTCTTGTCTTCTTGTCTCTGTCTTTGTCTTTGGGTGAGGAATCTTGGGTATCACCGTAACCCTTTCTCTGAAATTGGGACCATCTATTGTTACTGCTAGACTGAAATTTGGACTTATGTGTGAGAACATATTCATCTGCAAATTTGGCAGCTGATTGCAAGTTCAGTGCTTGCTTCTCATTAAGGTAGGTCTTAACATCATCCTTAACACAGTTCTTGAATTCTTCAACTAACACCATCTCTTTTAGTGAGTTGAAATCATCCTTGACCTCCATAGAAGTACACCAGCGCTCAAAGCAAACCTTCTTCTCATAAGCAAATTCCACATAAGTCTGATTGTCAGATTTCCTCAGACCTCTGAATTTCTGTCGGTAAGCCTCTGGAACCAACTCATAAGCTCTCAAAATAACCTTTTTGACAACCTCATAATCAGAGGAATCATCTGCAGACAAAGCCGAATAGGCTTGTTGAGTTTTACCCTTGAGGACAGTTTGCAACATCAGAGGCCAGTGTTCCTTTGGCCACTGGCAACTCTTTGCTACCTTTTCAAAACACTGGAAATAGTTGTCAACATCCTTTTCTGCAAATGGAGGCACCAGTTTTACCTCCTGGCTAGCCCGAAATTTATTTTTTGTTGCTATTTTTATTTTTAGTTGCTCCATTTGGAGTCTTTCTTCTCTATCGAATTTCTCTAATTCAAAATCTCTCTGTCTTGCAAATTTTTCTAACTCAAACTGTCTTTGTTTTTCTTTTTCTTCCCTCTCAAATTCTCTTTGTTTTTCTCTTTCCTCCCTTTCAATCTCTTCTCTTGCTAATTTTTCTAACTCAAACTGCCTTTGTTTTTCTTTTTCTTCCCTTTCAAATTCTTTGTTTTTCTTTTCCTCCCTTTCAATCTCTAGCATTTTTAATTTAAGTTCCATTTCTATATTTGTATTTTCCACTGGAAACTGTTCCAGATCTCCTAGTGCAAACACATTTTCATCAATGTAATATTCAACTATCTCTCTAGCCAGTCTTGCTTTTCGCATGGCTGGTTTTACCTCTGTCAGCTCTAAATGTCTGCAAATTTCTAGCAGTTCTGTCTTTATAAAAGACTTCAAAACCTCAACGGTTGGTGATGCCAAGAAATCATCCATTGCTGTTGATCTGTCAATATATTTATATAGGAAAATTCAAAAAAACAATTTTACAATTTGAAATGTTACCGATTTTCAATAAATTACTCACACAATGGTCTATCCTGGACGAGCCCCCAATTTGTCATGGCCCCAATTTGTCATTACATTTACAACACAATTGCAACAGCAACAGCAAGGGATGACAGACACAATTTAAAAACTTAAACGCATTTAATCAACAAACAAAGACTAACACTAACCTACAACTAAGACCAAGATTGATTAGAGAAAAAAAACTGAAATATTTACAGTCCTTGTGGGTTTCCTGGTGATGTGCTAGGTGAGGAAAAATGCTCAAACACAGGCAAAAATCCACAAAAGAAACTTCACAGGTCTTGAACAGAAATGACAGGTCTGGTCGCATGCATCCTTCTCCTTGCAATTTCTCCTACTACTTTACTGTCTCAATTCTACTCCTTATATATTCTTTTGCAGACCCCACCCACATTTAGACCTCTTTTTTTTTTTTTTTTTCTGGGACTTTCCCCAGACATGCCCAGGACATGTCTAAACCTAGCTCCAGTCTGGGCTGAATAAAAAAAGGTAAATACTGCCATCTAGTGGCCTATATTCACATTACATCCAAAACGCAATAAGTGCCAAAATTAAAAAAAATTGAGATAATGCCATAGACTGGTAGTCCTGTGGCTCTTATAAATGGCGCAGTAATCTGTTTTTAGGAATTCATACGATAAGGTGTATTTCCTCATAGCCAAAGTTTGTTATTTTCTATAAAATGCAATGGGTTCCAACATAGAAAAAGCTAATTTACTCAAAATTTGTAAAATGGATATATTGCGTTTTGGAACCCAACTCTTCATATATTCAACAACATTGCCATTAATCCATTTTCCGGACACCAACATAAAGTTAATTGCTACAGCCAATCAGCGACCTTGTGCCGGACCGCTTAAGGAATGCCTCGAGACAGTGAAATTTTTCTTGCTTCACTGGCCTTGCACTTATGAATTAAAAATAACCGAAATCGCGTCAGCTTATTATAGAAACATGAATACTCTGAACAGATGAGTTTCGTCTAGCCTAGCTGGAAACATTAAAAATGATCGGCAGGTTTGGAAACGGCCACCGTAATTTTCAAATGAAGGACACAAAGATTTAATCATTCAAAACCTCTTTTAAAGTATAAAATCATTAGGCTGTATCACACCCCTCTGCCTGAGTATAGCCGTCTACTTAAAATTATGTTTGTATGATGCAGAAAGAAAGCACCATGATCAACCAATATTAACAGCCGACAGCGAAGTGCGAAAAAAAAATCATGAACTCCGCTAGCCAAACCTGCCGATATGTTTGTAACATTCAGTAGCAAGGCTAGATAAGAATAATCTGTAGACCTACAGAGCATTCATATTGTAGAGAATAAGATGACGCAATCTTGGTTATTTCTGCTTTATATTCATTGGATTTTGTTCGGTGTCACTTACTAGTTTATTATTAATATGCCAGATCAGTGCAGGATAAAAAAGCGGCGAGTTTGGTATCGCTAGACTACATTGATTGTAACCAGCTCATTTTGTCAGCTTCAATTATTTGAACAATTACATTCATAAATAATTAATGCAGCTGACAGGCTAGATGACTGATTTGGCCAACAGTTATGTTGAGAGTAAGACAGGCGTTTCCGATGTAATCGCAGAATTCTGGGCAGCGAAAGGACAGTGCAGTCAGTGGTTCTGAGACCGTATCTCGGTGCAAGGCCAGTAAAGACAGAAAAAAATTAAACTGTCTCTTCAAATATTCTTCCAAACTGTGACTGGCAATGAATTTCTGCATGCGAATTCTGAGACAAAAAAGTCTGTAAGCACCGGATTATTCCAACTACACAGGTAAGGGACCACTGGATGCAAATCACTAACAATGAGTTAATATTGGTGTAATTACTATTTCAGAGTCATTCATGTTGCAGAGTCAGTCCCAACTGTTTGCGTTCAGCCCCGTTGCTATACATCTCTGCAAAGGTCACCGAAGTATTTCCCTCATGGTTTTCTCGGTGCACTGCTGAGAGGTTGTTATGATTATAGCATGCAGCCACAGACGGAGCATCATCCTCGTTTGGCTCCGCTTCCTAAGTTTTTAGCTGATCGTACATCTTGAAAAAATGAAAAATGAACTGACACTCCTTCAGCGGTCCGGAACAAGGTCGCTGATGTGCTGTATGCAAATAATTTTCTGTTGGTGTCCGGAACTCTAATGGGGGGGGGGAAATTTGCTTCCCGCACAGCGCCCCCCCCCCCCCCCCCCCCCCTGCAATTGCTCTGCCCCCCCCACTTTGGGAACCACTGCTTTAATTTAACAATTTAAGGGTTCCTGGCCTCATAGGGGGCAATTGAAAACTGAATTTTTGATTTCCACCAATAAAAATGTTCATTACTGAGAGGCCAATATCTTGTGAAAGAAAAGAGATAGATGCATTTTGACAAGATATTCTGAAAGCCTGCATCCAAATTACTCGGCAATTTTCATTCCAAACCTGTGATTTGTTCCAAAGATATTGGCCTCCAAAATCCCGATAAATTAACATTTCCAATTCGCTTGGACATGGCCCTCGAGTTTTGGGGGGCCATATCTTGGAAACCCTTTGGAATAGGACGCAAAAATTTTGCATGTGTTCATTATGAATGTAGGGGTACTTCTAAAATACATTTGAGCCAAATCTGAGTTGATGACCATGGAAGATTCTTGTACTTTGAGTTCATATGGAATGAGCCCTTGGCTGTTGCATATCTCAGGCACAAGAAAAAAATATGAAAGTAAGTTCACAAACGTAAATAAATATAAACAAATATTAGTTCCTCAACTTTCTCCCAAAAAATTTGAATCCCATACCACATGTCCCACATGCACTTTTAGATGCCTAAAGCTATTTTGAGTCTTTGCCTGACTTCACTGGCCTATGAATCAAAAACTAACATTTATCTCAATGTTTTAAAACTTTTTTCTGATCCGACTTTCATCAGAAAAGAAAAAAATTTATTCTTTCAATGTCTTTTCACATGAATAAGCCATAGAATATAGGTATGAAAGGCCCAAAAGAAAGTTGCCCATGATATAAGGACATTTAGGGAAATTCCACAGTCCAGTATTGATTGATTTCCATACATTTTTATACTTTTATCACTAAAAGAGTAAAATTTTTGGATGGAAAAAAAATCTGACCTTGTAAAAGGAGTTGGAATTGGTTTTTTCGGTAATTTAAAACCCCAAAATTTTAGGCGAGGGTTAAGTTTAGACCAACTATGGGTATCAGATTTGGTCATTACTGCTTGTTTTGTATGTACAGCACCCTCCATAATTATTGGCATCCCTGGTTAAGATGTGTTAAAAGCCTTAAAATAAATTCAGTTTTTATTGCAGAAGTGTATTCTCACACTAAAAATTGTAGAATAATGTATCCCTCAACTCAAGTGAATTTTAAAGGGAAAAAAAATCCCTGACAAAGAAATAATTATTTTTCATAAAATCACCTGTTCATCAATTATTGGCACCCCTTACAATTCCGAGGAATTAAATGCAATTGAAGATTTCTGTCATTTCTACAGTAGTTGACAGTTGATCAGAGTATCTAGGAACATTTAATTTGTAATTTATCACTTCCTGTTTCCCTGGGGTATAAATATGATGTGTCACAGAGGCCATTTTTCTTATCCACTCTTCAACATGGGAAAGACAAAGGAACACACCATTCAAGTAAGGCAGATGTGTGTCGACCTTCACAAGTCAGGCAATGGCTACAAGAAAATAGCCACTCGCCTGCACCTGCCCATATCTACTGTCAGAGGAATCATTAAGAAGTTTAGAACAGTGGTAAACAAGCCTGGAGGAGGACGCAAGGTTATTTTGCCATGACGCACAGTGAGGACGATGGTAAGAGAAATAAAAAGTTCTCCAAAGTTCACTGTTAAAGAATTGCAACAAATGGTAGCATCTTGGGGTCAAAAAGTCTCCAAAACAACCATCTGGCCCTATCTACATGCCAACAAGCTGTTTGGGAGGCATGCACGGAAAAAACCTTTTCTCACTCACAATCATAAATGAAAACATCTGGAGTTCGCTAAGCAGTACTGGGACCTCAACTGGGACCGTGTGCTTTGGTCAGATGAGACCAAGACAAAGCTTTTTAGCAACAAACACTCTAACGTTAAGTGGGTCCTGCGGAACACAAAAGAAGAGTATGCAGAAAAGCACCTCATGCCCACTGTAAAGTATGGGGGAGGATCGGTGATGCTGTGGGCCTGTTTCTCTTGCAGAGGCCCTGGGAACCTTGTTAGGGTGCATGGCATCATGAACGGCTTTGAAATACCAGGACATTTTAAATCAAAATCTGGTCGCCTCAGCCCGAAAGCTGAAGATGGGTCGTCACTGGGTCTTTCAGCAAAATAATGACCCTAAACATGTGGCCAAATCTACACAGAAATGGTTCACCAAACACAGAATCGAGCTCCTCCCATGGCCATCTCAGTCCCCAGACCTCAACCCCATTGAAAACCTGTGGAGTGAGCTGAAAAGGAGAGTGCAGAGGAGAGGACCCATGTTGCTGGATTATTTAGAGAGATTGTGCAAAGAGTAATGGTCGAAGATCCCTCTTTCTGTATTCTCCCATCTTGTGAAACATGATAGGAGAAGATTAGGTGCTGTTTTGTTGGCAAAAGGGGGGGTGTACAAATTATTAACATCAGGGGTGCTAATAATTGTGGCATACATGATTTGAAATAAAATAATTATTACTTTCTGTGGGATTTTCTTCCCACTGAATAAATTCACTTGAATTAAAGGTTTGATTTTCCTCTTTTTTTTTTTTTTCATTGAGCTCCTATATTATCTTAAAAAAACAGAATTTATTAGAAGCTAAAGAACACATCTTAACCAGGGGTGCCAATAATTATGCAGGGCGCTGTATATCACAGTAATACTGTTCATTTGTTTATAAAATTACCCAAATAATTCCCAAAAAATTTGAGGAGGATCTGAGAAAGTGGTGTAACAACCATTTGTTGAATTGACATGGAATGACTCTGTTTGGTTAATGACTTGAAGGTGTAATTCCTCGATACTGAAAGCAATAATCTCAACTTCAAGTGCTAATTTCTCAATTTATAATCAAAATAAATACATCCATATTAAATCACCTGTACCATAGTTAGAGCCAAGAGCTACCATTAACCCTGGAGCTTGGGTAAAATATTCTTCAAAACTGTGACTGGCAATTGAATTTCTGTATGCGAATTCTGAGACAAAAAAGTCTGTAAGCATCGGATTATTCCAACTACACAGGTAAGGGACCACTGGATGCAAATCACTAACAATGAGTTAATATTGGTGTAATTACTATTTCAGAGTCATTCATTTTGCAGAGTCGGTCCCAACTGTTTGCGTTCAGCCCCGTTGCTATACATCTCTGCAAAGGTTACCGAAGTATTTCCCTCATGGTTTTCTCGGTGCACTGCTGAGAGGTTGTTATGATTATAGCATGCAGCCACAGACGGAGCATCATCCTCTTTTGGCTCCACTTCCTAAGTTTTTAGCTGATTGTACATCTTGAAAAAATGAATTTTGGAATCCGCACAATGAGCAAGTGAGCTAGCTAAGAACTTGTTGCAGAAGTTTCTGATATTTTTGACAACTCCTTTTAAACAAATGTGAAAGACCGTATATATTGTATTTGTACATGTGTGCCGTAAGGATGGCGGCCTGTCTCAAGCTGCAAGTATGAACATAAGATATGTCGAATAAATCTAGGCTAAAACTTGCTGGAAAATGTATCCTGACGGCATACGCTGGATTAGTTGCTTGTGCATGCTTTTGTCTGTTGCTAATGGCATGGCCTATAAGGTCTACCTAGTGAAGCTTATGAGTAAAAAGGGCGGACTTTGAGAACGCATTGGGTAAGCCATCATCTTATCATTGAACAAGTTTAATGACAGTGCCATCATTGGGTGCATAGAAATTCTTTCGGATACTGGACCAATAGTTAGTGATTACATTTTGGAGAAAATCAAACCTATCTCCTTAAGACAGAGTCTATTAACACAGAGAATATCATTGACATCCAATGTAAAATTTTTACATTTTCCTCTAACTGATGAACGCATGAACAACTCAACTAACACCGGTGAATACGTATTGCCTCCTGGCAAAGGCACAATTATCAAGCAATATATCCCTTGGTAATGGCAACCTGCTGAAGAAATGCGTGCCTTAAGCAGCTCTCGACTGCAATTCTCCCCAGACAAGCTAGATGAGAGCAAAACATTCCAAGTCTAATCTTCAATCTATCTCTTTTGAGTGGGTATCATCCAATTCATCTTGCAAGAGGCAGATCCTATTTTTTTATGTTGGGTGTGGAATCTGAAGGCCTGACAGTCAGAAATGCTTTACTCTGCAGAATAAATGAACAAAATAATAAAGGAATAAATAAAAGCTTAGCATTTTGGTTTTAAAAGCACAAAGTCATGAAATTGAGAAAATTATTTTTCTGGATGTTTTTTGTTCAAATGTAGCTCAGGCATGATTGCCTGATGAATTTGAGGTATTTGACTGATCCCCCCCCCCCCCCCCACATTTTTATTTTTCACCCTTTTCCTGTCACTAATCTGGCCTGATGCCTGTTGTGAATGGACAGCAGATCTGACAACTAATAAAAATATAGTGTTGAAACAGTGTCGCACTTCAACCCTTTCATAGTTTCCTGGGGTACCTGGTGGAGGATCCCTAATTTTTTTCTATGGCAGTGTCTAGCACTTTCACTATCTGTCTTAATTATTTACCCTTCATAAAATAGGGCCTTTGAAAGTCTTCACCCCTGAGAAAAAGTCTGCCCTGAAAAATACTCTTGGAGCTAAAGATCTACCAGTAGCCTTACAGCCTTTAAAATGTCGCTGTCCACATACTTATGGACCATCCTGTGTAAGCGTGTTTCAGGTTTCTGAGAAGGACTCTGCCTGATTCTAGTGCTGGTGTGACAGATTGCGATGTGGATTATTCTCTCACAGATCTCGAGTGTGGAGGAGGTGACGACGCCTGAAACTACAGAGGACCTCCCCCCTTTGTCTCGCTGCTTACTGGCAGTTATTCTCAAATCCCCCCAGGTCGCCAGGTAACAGCAGATATTTGCATCGCTCCAGCCTGGCAGCTAATTGTGAGATTTGCTGTCGGCTTCTAACCTGGGGAGCAGTCCCTCTTTTTCCTAGACAGAGCTTTGAGTGCGCTACTGTACTTGACCTGCTTGAGGAAATGTCTGGCTGTGTCAGTATGAGCAGTGTGCTGAATAAAGGCTCTGTAAATTGCTCTGTATGAGGGCTGCTGTAAGCATCTAATTTTCTTCATGAAGGCCCATTCTTTTGTAGGCTGGCAATAAAACACTAATACTAGGGCAGTCTTACACTCAATCTGCAGTACTTACGTCAAGTCCTTCTACCCACTGCACGCTTTCGCACTATTTCTAAATAATGACCACTAGGTCACATGATCACAACCATCCAATCAGCGCACTAATCTTCCTTAATATTCAGAATCTATGACATCTTTTGTCATTGGCTCCGGGCGACCCACGTGATCAAACATTGATGGTATTCGATGCGCGTCATCAACGCCCAATGTGGCCATATTGTTGACATCCCCACTAATATTCCTGACTAGACTCTATCGAGAGACTTCTTCCTCACAATCTTTAGCGATCGTATCAACCCTGGTTGGTCCAACATTGTTTGCTGTGTGGTTCACGGCTGTTCTAATAACAGCAAAAAAGAAACCGCTTTAGATTTCTTTGCAATACCCACTGTGAGGAAAAGAGAGGGGAGAGACAGAGAGGAGTTGACCCAGCGGAGGGGAGACCTGTGGCTCGCTAGAATCAATAGGAGAGACTTTAGGTTACTCCTTATAGCAAAGTCTGTTCCGATCATTTTACCTCTGGTAACGTTGGAGTTACTGGAGTTTTACTTTCCCCAGTAAAGTGTGAGCATAGCATTTAATCACTGGTAGTTAATGGTTTTATTAGTCAGAGATCGTTTTGTCAGACAGTGAATGTTGCTTGATGCGATAAATGATGCGAGGTGCAGCTACCGGCGCCCGACATCGTTTTCGTAGGAGGCGACATCAAGACAGCTGATATGTCAGTCGATATTATTGACTTACGAGATTCACGGTGAGCTAAGTTACTGTTGAATGAAGTTAATGGCTGCCTCCAAAAGCGCCAAAATTAAATCCTCGTTCTGTAGCTACACTGGCAAAACGTCGGGTTTGGCGTCAGCATTAAGGTTTTGTATTTGTGTCTTAAGACGCAATAAAATGCCTGGTTAGCACTCTCTTATTGTACAACAGAAATAGCCAGTTAAGACGCCATAAAATTCCCGGTTAAGACACAGAAATACAAAATATTAATTCGGACACAGAGACCGACGTTTTGGACCAAACGCAAGTTTACAGAACGAGGATTTAATTCAGGCGCTTTGGGAGGCAGCCAATGTTCGCTTAGTTATATGAAATAGTTATACGACTCCTTACGCCTTCAACTCCTGCGCCGTGTAGGCGTACACTGTGAGGATTAAATAGTGGCAAATATCGGGGTAATCCACGGCTAGTAGCAAAGATATATCTCGGCTAAATGCTGCTGAGTCCAATTTATATGGATCGACGCCAATCAAACAAGTTTTCTCGTCGTAGCGCGATGAGGATGCCATGAAGGCTCGTTTAACTCAGAATTAGCGCGCCATTGTATTTAGCTCCATGGCCAACTAGCTAGCGAGCTTAAAGGCTACAGTTCGCTCACAATTGAATACTCGCGAGCGAGCTGTTTTGCTAGAGACATCGATAACTATAATATTTTAGCTAGCATGCCAATGTTACGTTATTTAACATCCTAGAGTCGCTTTCACACCGGATGCAAATGTATTTCATAATCTTATATCGCACTGACATACTATGCAGAAGCATAACGGTATGTTCTTTTTTTGGGAGTATTTTCTGCCATGATCATCGCGGATTGTTAACCGTTTACATGTTGCTTCCGCTATTCCGTCTGCTGCTGGCGACGCATTTGTAAGCTCGGCGCTGATTGGTCCTCAGTCGTCGTCGACTTGCGGTTGACACCTGGTGGCCATTATTATAAAAGAGTACGAAAGTGTGCAGTGGGTGGAAGGACTTAACCTACCCACTGCAGATGGAGTGTAGGGCAGTCTAAGATTGCAAACCTCTGCCAAGGCTGAACATTACCCATTTGTCAACACGCCCACAAAAAATTCAACATATTTTTTGTTCTTTTCATGTTGCAGGAGCCATAATTTACTAACACTACTGAATTTACATCTGAGCAATGATGTAGTGATGATTTGAAATCCATGTCTATTTGTTACTTTACAATGGCGACATGCTGTATCGTGTCTGCACCCTAATTTTGCTCAAGTTCAGGCCTTGGATCCTGAAGGAGATCCAGAGCCTCATCAGTTTGTGATGTTTTCCTGATATCACAAAAAATAATGCAGCTCAATTCTTCTCATGTTATATTGGGCCGGTTTCACAGACAGAGATTAAGCTTAATCCTGGACTATATACAATTTTCAATAGACTAGGTCTGTTTTGTCCAGGACTACGCTTAAGCCATGTCTGTGAAACTGGCCCATTATGTATTTGTGAAGATGTGACTCAAAATGTGAAATCTTGCAATGCTGAAGAATTCTTCAATAAATCTTGGATCCAGATCACTCCTAAAATCCAGTTATTTCCTAGTCAGGCCAAAATCCACCTCAGGTAAAATTCGCATACCAATCCATCTATTATGTTTTTAAATAAAACAATTCTTGACCAGTTGAGTTGTTAAGATGGTTCAAACTCTTGCCTATAATCAATTCAACTTGTAACCTTTAGCGGTCACCAATATTGGTCAGTGACTTCACTTAGTAAGCCGTGTCTTTTGCACTTGAACTAATCTAGGATTACATTTTGGCACCACTTCCCAAAAGAGGGTTGTTGCAATGTGGTATCATTGAAATACATCTTTCATGTATTCAGAAAGAGCTGAGACTTGGTTTTTAAGTAGGATTGAACAATTTTCAATGTTTAAATGATTTCTGTAAAATAGACATTTTATGACCTTTGACATTCTGTGTTAACACTGGGGAAAAAATATGTGGAGCCACTGTGGCTTAAGTCAAAAAAAATTGTTCAACCACAAGTAGCCACAATGTTGGTCTCAGTCCATAATGCGGTGCGCGAAGCAAAATTAATGAAAAATGCAAGCGGGACAACATCATATATTTTGACAGGCATTTTTTGCTTATCATTTTTGTAAAATATTTAATATAAAATCATACAGGAAGGAAGTGACTTGTCAATGATGGAACGTAATAATAACAGGGTTTACTCCAGTATTTTCCTAAACTATGGCAGAGGGCTTTAGCGTCGGGTCAAAACTCAGCATTATCAGGTGTGGCCAGTTTTCATTAATTAGCACGTAGGTGATGTAATAATTGAAGTCGATGTGCACGGAGGTTTATTAGTTTCACATGCGTCACGTTGGATTTCACATATAATATGTAAACCGATTATGACTCCGGCATTGGAATTAAATAATCATGAAGATTAGATTGAGCAGGATGAGCTCACTGCAAACAAAGAAGTTAACATCGTAGTTTATCATTTTGCAAAGTGAACAAAATATTTTCTCTAATCATTGCACACATTGCATTTGGAAGAAAGCAGCGCGTTTTACTGCCGATGGCTAATTTTTATTCATTGGAAAATGTGTCCATCAGGCAAAATAATTCAAGTCAAGTCAAGTTTATTTATAAAGCACATTTAAAACAACAGAAGTTGAACCAAAGTGCTGTACAGAGACAATTGGCAAAAAGAATAAAAATAAAAAATAAAATGGGAAAACTAAAACAATTATAAAAATCAATAAAACAGTTAAATGAAGTCAACATAAAAGAATACACATATAAAACAGACAGAAGCAGATAAATTAATAAAGAAAGATAACAATGCACACAATTAATGGGACAGTCAAAAGACAAGCATAAAACTGCAAGAGGAGAATGGTACAATAAAAAACTTGACATGACAAAGACAGATGAACAAGCGGATTAAAATGAAAGAGAATAGAAATAAGTTTTCAGACGTGATTTAAAAATGGCAAGAGAAGGTGAAGACCTGATGTCTAGAGGTAGTTTAGGGGTAGTTTAGAGGTAGATTCACATCAGGTCTAGAGTTAATAGCGCTCATTTTAGCTTAAGCAATGAGAATTGGCGACACCTGATTGTCCTTAGGATTTTTCGAGTTTATGTAAAGTCATTTTACATAGGCGTGGCGGCTTTCATTTTGCCGTGGCCGTGTGCCACGATCAATAACATGTAGCGGAAACCCTGAATAATGATAATAATAATGACTACTCTCGCGTCGTATGAGTGTCAAGAATGCACGTTCAAGTCTACAGAAGGCTGTTTACAGCAGTGACCTGCCCTCAGAGGGCAGATAGGGTAGGCAGAATCCTCACCGTTAAACAAAGGATAACTCTATTACTTTGCTTGATAAGCAATCTTTGATTAACTAATTTACAAGACTAAACGGCAGAATGGCATGCCAGTTCCATCCACGACATTATTGCAAACTTAAAATGCTCATGAGACAGCAAGTTTGTTCATATTTGCTAAGAGGAAGCCAACGCAATGCTGTTAACAAATATTAAAACCTTTCTTATGCGGCATTCAATATGGGGTCAGTATGTTTACAATAATATTTCCCCCCTTTAACACGTACTTTTTAATGTAATTTTTTTTTTTTAAAATAGGGAGTTGATTTTCAGTCTTCTTTCATAATCCGATCAACAGAAGATCAAAACAATATACGGAATAGCCGAGAGAGTTGAGATTTTTTTCCTTAATTGTTAAGATTTACTTCTTTGCAGTCTCGAATCAAAGCATAAAGGTAAATTAATTTTTTTGTCACTATCACCTCTTAATCATTACAGGCTTAATTGACCAGAAGAAAGGTAAAATTGATTGATTGACAATCATGTATAGTTCGTGGAAACAGGTTGTCAAAATCTAGTGATAATAAAAAAGGAGGTCTTGTCTACACAGACTGCACATCTCTGGTTTACAGGTATGGCACTGTACATCAAAGTTGAAGTTTTTTTGAATTTCTATGCATAAAATTACCTTATTTTGTGTAATATCTCATCCCAATTTTCTGTTATAACTTCTAAATTTTCGATCATTCATCTACACGTGGACTGGAGCGAATGAGACATAAATACCGCACTCTTCTGATTGGACAAAATGTTTGGAAATGCTCGGTGAGGTCGGGTGTACTCGGATGCGCTCTTCCGAAAAGGAGGCGCATTTGTTTTTCCTCGTTTATTGCTCAAAGGAAAGCGACAAAAAAAAAAATAGTTTTCAGTAGATTTTAGCTTCGCCACAGTAGCTAAACAGGCTAAAAAAGCCATCGCCATACAGAATATGGCTGTGCGTATGGCGAAGTGGCGAATGGCTAGCGCAAGCACTGACATTCATTCATCCATCGACACATTGATCAGATTTTGTGAAACTTTGAATATAACATCTTTAGGACATAAACTAGTTTGGCATTTTATTTCAGCCACCCACCCCCAACCCTAAACCCCCCCAATGGGCATGGAAGGGTCACCGATCAGTTAAGTTTCAGGGTCAGCTAAACCTCTAGTTACATAATCCTTCTAACTGACCAACAACAAAGCAAGCCAACAAACAAAATCAATCACATAATTGCAGAGTTATTATTAGAATCACTAATGATCCTTTTAGTTGTCAGCACTGGAATCTTCTGCTATTGAGCTTTGTTGGATTTGAATTGTAAACCTGCTGGTAGGGGTGGGACGATTCTGAATCGCAATTTTTTTAAGGCGTAGTACCACCACCTGTTGCCGTGGGGCAAACATACGAGCTTTCCCTCTTCCTTTATTAAACCAGACGCAGCCTTGAACGAAGGTGCCAAACATCTAAGGGCGTGAGAAGTGCTTCCGGAAAAAAAAAAACTTGCTGCATGGAGCAAGTAAAGGACTACAGAAGTGTCTCCTTTTCACTAATTAGGCTACTTTAATCATGTCCCTGTTTACTTTGCTCAGTTAGCAATCAAACATGGGATTCACTTATTTACTTTGCTGGATGACTAGAGCTCTTTATTAAGGCAGCATGTTTGATAGCCACATTATGAAATTTAAATGGACATAGAACAGCACAGCATGAACACGATTGCCATTGCCATACCATTTTGTGGTATGATTTTTCATAATTTATTTCTCCCATTCACGTTTCATCCGCATTGCAGAATGTTTTCCACCTTGTGTATTTTTTTTTGATGCTTGAAATCCAGAGCGATCTGAAAATAAATTTCTTTATTTTTATTATATCATTATAGATCTTCTAAAAAGACAAGGATTTTTTTTAAGTGTCATGAGACCACTTGCAGTCATGGGGTGTGTAGGCAGTCACACGTAATTTCTTGAAACACACACCTGAAGCGGCTTAAACGATTTAAAATGCCGTTGGGAAGAAGCCTGAGTTTAGATTTCGCTAATTGCAGGCGCTCCGCCCTTCCCTAAATCTGCTCCCGTGTACTTGGCTTAAATAACAATCAAGCAATTTCAGTAGCCTATAAAGATTAAGATGTGATGGCGAAAAGCAGAAAAACCTAACTTGGCTTGTTAGATTGAAAGAATGCCAATAATTTGAATAATTTGAAAAAAAAATCTTCCTCTGAATTACATCTCTCATTGTAGCATTTTAGGACATTATTCAAGATGAATTTAAAACAGATTTGTAAAGATCGCCCTGGATTCTAAAAAATACACAGGCTGGAAAAAATTCTGAAAAGCAGATGAAACATGAACGTGAGATCGCTATGAATTATCACACTCGCACAAAATGGTGTGGCCATGGCAATTGTGTTTATGCAAATCTGTGCCATTTAAATTTCTAAATGCAGCAATCAAACATGTCTTAATAAACAGCTCTACTCATTCAACTTACAGAGTAAACGAATCCACATTTGATCGCTAATCAAGCAAGTAAACGGGAACAGGTTTACTTTTCTTCGAGTTGCCTAATTGGTTAAAAGAGATGATTCCGTTTTCATTTGCTTGGCTCCTTTCAGCACGTAGCCGAAAAATAATGATGTCAGTCAAGTTTTTTCCGGAAGCATTTCTCACGCCCTTTGATGTTTGGCACTTTCGTTCAAGGCTGCGTCTGGTTTAATTAAGGAAGAGGGAAAGCTCGGATGTTCGCCCCACGGCAACAGGTGGTGGTACTACGCCTTAAAAAAAATCGCGATTCAGAATCGTCCCACCCCTACCTGCTGGGTAGTCGATCTCTAGAAACAGAATTGAGCAGCCTAAGCCTACATAATGTAACAATTTCCAGAATATCTATCTCTGAAAAAAATTGTTCCAGGTCCTTTTTGGCTGAAACAAATTCATCGGTGGAATCGGAAGCAATTGATGGAATAACTGGTCTCGCTGCGATCATACAGATTTTGGCAGTGGTTCGACAAGGTAAGTAAAAACTACAAACTAAGCTTTGGATGTTATAAATAATGTAAAGGGCATTTTTTAAATATCTAGAACATCAGATAATACATTGGCTGAGGAGGCTTTAATTCAGTTGTCACTATGAATGCTGAGGGCATTTAATCGTCTTTATCAAGGCAAACACCATCAGCACATTCATGTTTAAATTAAAGCTTAACTTAAGGCATGATTGTGTTTTTATACCATCAAATGTTGTGCTACGTTGTAGAACTATATATTGGTTGAAAGTCTGAAGACCTGGCATTCTATCTGCGTAAGCCATTTTATGATGCAAATGTTATGGCGAACGTGGCATTTAACAATGTGTTATAACAACCCTCTGCCTGACTAAGCAATCTCATGGGTTCAATCGTATAGCATTGTTCAGATTTGCCAAATATGTTGGGAGTCAATGTTCTTACCTTTGTTGCAGTCCAGTGATAAAACCTGTTAGTTTTTAATCCACAAAACAAACAAGCTTGGACAGATCGACTTTGACACATTTGTCTTTGTGAATTTTGCTATAATTAGCTTTTTTGACTCATTATGCAGTGCTGTGTATTGTGCAGTAGCTCTTTGGGAACAAAATAAGTGCACCCACTGGCCATTATGTGCTTGTCTAACTGAATAGTAAGTGTTTTAACTAGTGGTGGGACGCGAATAAAAAAATTTATCTAAGTAATTTGAGGCTTTGTGATTAATTAATCTGGATTAATCGCGTTTTTATCAAATACCAATTTTTGACTCAATAAGCAAAGTTTTTCAATTGAAATATTGTTGTCAGTGAACCAAAGGAGTTTTTGAGGCTACTTTATTATGCATATACTGTACTCTACGATCGCACACCAGTGCAGGGAAACTGTTGAGTATATAGGAGTGAAAATTTAGCTACATATGGGGAAAAGACTTGATTGAAGGAAGTTGCAAAACTACTGTGAACACGACTGTGACTTGGAACACAGGGGAATTTGGACTCACCAAAATTGTTAGTTGAAATACGCGCAAACATAACTAAGAAAGAAGCCCCAAAAATATGTGGGCACATTCTTCAATATAAGGCATATTAGTGAAATGTAGAGTCCGGGTCCCTTATTTTTGAAATAATCACACAGGGTTAGTTTTTCACCCATTAAACTAGAGGTGTGTGTCCTTACTAATTGGAAATAAAGTATCATGGGTTTCATTCTATCCATCATTTTTGGGGTCAAAAAAGTGGATTTTGGGGCATTTTGGGAGTGTCCCAAATCTGGATGATATTTTTGAAACTTTCAATACTCCAATGATTTCAATGATTTCCTTTGGCTGGAAACTGTATGCATATTGTACATAGACACTGTGAGATAAATATCCTAAGCAAAAAAGTCAAAGGTGGCGGTTTTCCGGGAAAAATCACTGCAATATAGGTGTTCAAAAAACCCCATTCAACTCCGTAACAATCACTACACAGACTCTCCCTGGAGACAGAAGCTGAAATCACAATACAGTGATGTTGATAGGTTTTCAATTTTGTGAGTCACAGGTGGTGATTTGAGGGGGGAATTTTAAAGGGTCCCCAATGGAAAAAAAAATAATTTCCTTCAATTTCTTATGTTCCTCTATTTCTCAAATTGTAGTGTTAAACTCCTTTGGTGGTGGTATGGTATGATATGGTTATAATTAATGGATACTGGTATATTCATGTATGACCAAAATGTATCTTAAATTAAACAAATAAAATTCCAAGTCTGAAAAGTTTATTGCAAAACAACTGTCACAGTGGCATGACATACACAATTCAAATAAAACAGAATTTTTGTAGCAACATAAATGGCACCAAAATAAATAACTAAAATTCATATGAAAACAAAATGGTGTCTGTGGTGCCAAAATAAATTAGCAATAAGTGCCGATTTTAACACGTAAACAAAACATGCTCATTACCATGAGAGTCAACAAATAAAATGTCACCAAAATAACACCAAAATCGTCTTGCCTGAACATCAACTAAATCAAATGAACTGAGTCAATCACTGTAAAACTTTTTAGCCCAAAAATGAAATTGAACTAATACAGTACAAAGTCTGTTGAGAAAAATAAAATGATGCAGATTATGTTTGTAGTGAGAGGGTTGAAACCATTGACTGTTGTTATGGCCCCAATTTGTTATGATGTACAAGACAGCATGGGATGACAGACAAAATTTTAAAACTTAAACAGATTTAATTCAACAAAGACTGACAACTAACCTACAATTTATACTACTGACCAAGATTGACATATTAACAAAATATATATTTACTGTCCCTTGAGATGGGGTTGGTTGGTGATGTCCTGGGACAGGGAAATGCTCCAACACAGGCAAAAATCCACAAAAAAATCTTCACAGGTCTTGAAAAGGGTGACAGGTCTGGTCAAATGTATCCTTTTCCTTGCAATTTCTACTACTACTTTACTCTCTCAATTTTTTTCCTCATATACTCTTTGCAGCACCCTCCTACCTTTTAGACTTTTTTTTATTCTCTGGGACTTTCCCCTCTCAGACATGCCCAGGACATGCCCAAACCTAGCTCCAGACTGGGCTTAACAAAAAAACGGTCAATACTGCCATCTCGTGGCATTTTTTTCACATTACACTGTATCGTCACGTCAATCGCTCACAGCCTGTCAGCTGTCTGGTTTGCCGCTACCAGCGCTTTTAGTTACCTTTTTTATTTTATCTTTATTTTAGCGTTTTGTTGTTTTGACATTTTATTATTTTAACATTTTATATTATCGTCTTAATCATTTTTTCCTTTCTATTATTTCATCATTTTGTTTAATCATTTCATTCGTTTTATTATTTTATCCATTTTATATTATCGTTTTAATCGTTTGATCCTTCCTATTATTTCATCATTTTATTTGTTTTATCATTTTATTCGTTTTATTATTTTAACTTTTAATCTAACTAATGGCGCCGCTTACCTCTCCGGGCTGCACGAGCTGCGTCCATTTGTCCCAGAGGATCGCGGAGCTGGAGGGGAGAATCTCTACGTTTTACCAGATCAGGGATGACAAGCAGTTCATCGATTCCATGGTCGCTCCAGCTCTCGCCGCGACGAATGTCACCACTAAGGGCGAGCGCGATTCGATGGCTCTCCCCCCTGAAGCCATCTCGACCAAGACTGAGGACCCCTAGATCCAGCTGGGAGTAAGGCCCTAAATGGTCGTGAGCTCCACACCCTGCCAGGCGGAGCCTTGGGCCGTACCGCGAGGGAAACAACGCTGCGGCAAGAGGTCATCTCGCGTCCCGCATGTTTGGGACCTGCAGCTGAACATGTTTTCCATCCTTGACGCGGCGGGTTCGTCATCCCAGCGTCTCCTGTGTCCCTGGCTGCACCCCCGCCGCCTGCGTCGAGTGAGGAAACGCGGCCCCGGGTGGCAAGCTCCGCTGTCCCGCGGCCTGCTACTTCGATCTCTCCCCCGGCGCGACCCAGGTGTTCGGTCAGAGCCGCTCCCCCGGCGAGATCCCTGTCCTCGTTCAGTGCGCTGAGACTTCCCGTCACCATCATTATCGGGGACTCATGCTGCATTCACGTGCGATGGAAAAGATGATATTTTCCACTTGTGAAGTGGTATTTACCAGTGTGTTGTGTTCACGTGCTTTTGTTGTTGTACTGGGAAATTAAAGATGGCGGACTCACAGATTCAGGCTTCGTTTTAGAGTAAAACCATGTTGAAAAGGTCAAAGGTTATCTCATCTCGGCAACTCGTGTATCAAAATTATCTACGAGTTGCCCAGTGGAAAATACCACATGGGGGGGTGTTCATGTGAACTTTTCATGTCGGATTTTGGTATTTACCATAATTCCCATAGGACATGAATGCAGCATCAATCGTACGAAGCATTCAGATGAA
This sequence comes from Gymnothorax reevesii, assembly GCA_029721435.1. Taxonomy (NCBI): domain Eukaryota; kingdom Metazoa; phylum Chordata; class Actinopteri; order Anguilliformes; family Muraenidae; genus Gymnothorax; species Gymnothorax reevesii. Next base: position 61,977,538 of record CM056575.1, read on the forward strand.
GCCCACAATCACAAACTACTTCCCGGGTGACAGAGATTTAAACGTTTTAAACCGGATTCTCAGCCTGCTGGATAAGCATCCCCACGTTCGGAATATTGTTGTTCATGTCGGAACTAATGACACCGCGTACCAACAGTCCGAACTGCTGAAACGGGATTTTATCACACTTTTCGATAAGCTAAAGGTATGTGGAAAACGTGTTTTTATCTCTGGTCCTATCCTGACTTTAGGTCAAGGTATAGGGCGTTTTAGCAGAATTCTCAGTCTCCATTCATGGCTGCAGTCAATTTGCACCTCTCATAGTATGTTTTTAATTGACAATTTTAAATTGTTTTGGGGACGTGCAGCTTTCTTCAGAGGAGACGGAATTCATCCCTCTCCGTTAGGTGCACGGAAGCCTGCTGATAACATTATATATACGATAGACACGTCTCGCAAATGACTACGCCAGTCTATGCGGCATAAAACCCCGAGGGTTATCAGCTCCGGCACTCCTTTACAGGTTGACCTTGATGTAGAAACGTTATCCTCTCTTGACTCTCCAAGCGATTAGAGTATTATTTCTCGCAATGTAGCTGAATCACGAACTTATTTAGTCAAGGGCCTGAATTTTTTTATTGAACACAAGAAGCGTGAAGTCTGTCAATAAAAAGCTTAACAAGTTGATTCAACTTCAAGGCTTAATATATACTGGCATGCCTGATATCGTCGCCCTCACAGGAACTTGGTTGAACGACTCTGTCGAGTCGAATTAAATTCTTCCCGAGGGTTACACCCGTATCGTAGAGAAAGAGGTTGCAAACGAGGCGGCGGAGTTTTCCTTGGTATTCGTAATAATATTATCTCCCGCCGTCGACCTGATTTGGAACCCAGTATTTCAGTCCCCAGGGATTTCTGCGGTAAAAAAAAAATGAAATTCCGCGGAAAATCTCACCAAATTCTGCGGTCAAAAAAGCTAAATTCTGCGGTTATTCTGCAAGAAATTGTCAATTCTGCAAAAATTCTGCGGTAGCCTTTCGCAACTAAGTACAACCCTCATTCATTCAAAAATCAAAGAAGTTTACCTTTACTTTTAGTATTAAAGAATCTCTTGAAACAAAGTAGGAAGACACTAAAATCTGTTGCACAATTATTGCTCTTGATGTTTAATTCTTGAATGATTCATAACAAAAACTTCCCTTAAACGTAAAGACTTTTTTTATTAATATCAAAAAAGCGAGACAAAGTGGGTGAAATCACCTAGATTTCACCTAGAAAATGAAAAGAAGATGAAAATAAATAGATGAACGTAAAAGGATGATGAAAATACCTGTCTTATGAATTTACATTTCACCACATGTATAAATTACGTTTCAGTACTGTCAGGGACACTGGCAGCAAAACGGAGGCAGTGCAAGGTCCGCAGGAGCTGCTCACAAATTAAGACGCTCGTCACCTGCTGCAGATACTTTAGACCCATCTGTGGGAATTTTGGCTCCTACCTGTTGTTTTCTAATTCCGTGTCATTGCTCCGATTAATTATTTCATAATAAGTAGGCTACGATATTCCATATGGTTATGCTGTTAGGCTATAAATGTTGAATCCGAATGTGTATTAATCAAAATAGATGTTTTTAATTGTCGTTTTGTCGTTCTGAATTGTTTAATTATTTATTTACCCAAAAATATCGTTGTAGCTAAATGTTTACAATAAAGCTGCTTTCACACTGGACGCGAACGAATTTTTCGCGCGACAGATCACATTAAAAAGTCAATGCAAAGACGCGAATCCGCGCGAAACGGGTATTTGCGTCTTTGCATTGAATTTGAATGTAATCTGTCTTGCGAAAAATACGTTTCGCGTCCAGTGTGAAAGCAGCTTAATTCACGTTAATAATATACAATTCTTTTGCCTAAATATTCATAAATGTATTATTAAACTAGTAAAAACGTAATGCTGGTGTTGTTTCGTTCTTTTGAGAATCATGGTAACATAGGTGCTCAGAGAGTCGGATGAGAATGCTTTGAACCGAGCGGTCCAAACGACCGTTCATGGTGATAACATGGTTGTGATAAAATTCCGGCGCTTCTAGTGTTAAAACATAAAATAATTAATAAAAAAAAGACTGTCATCACTGGTGTGCCATAGCAACTGATCGAATTCATAAAACTTAGGCTATTAGTCTAGGCCTATATATTGCTGATTTTTTTTTTTTTTTTTTAAGAAAAATTAGGACTGACATGAAGGCAGTTCGTTATCTCGATCCGCTCACACGCTAACTCTGTCTTGTTGTGCATTGTTGTGGAGATGTTTTTTTGCTTTTGGCTGGTAACTCTGTATTGTTCTTAATTTCATCTTTTGTGTTTTGCTGATTTGGCATGGTCCTCGACTGTCGATTTTCTAATGTGGTCTATTAGATACCACATTAAAGGGCCGACAAAAGAGCTTTCCGCCGTCCTCATAACAGAAGGAAAACTGACTGGCCCTGTCCTTGGCCGTAGTATAAGCAGTCTTGCCAACTGCTGGCTTGGATCTCTCAAGAAATCGCTTCATTTTTAAACTTTCATACAGAATACGCCACGCAACCTAGGCGAAGAACGTCGATTTGTCGCCAACGAGGCCATCACTGCCTGGCGGTCAGGTTCACGCCTGAGTTCACGCCTGCGAGATGCGCGGCGGTAACAGATGTTTGTGAATTGACAAAGTCGTGGTTTTTTCACCAGCTCGTGTCGGCAGAATTTGAAATTCCGCGGCAAAATCAGTGAATTCCGCGGTTTCCGCGGTGAAGTGTGGATTCCGCGGAAAACGCCGCAATCGCGGAATTCCCCGGGGACTGGTATTTGAGAGGTTATAATTTGCGAACTTGTTCCTAGTAAATCATTGAAAGTATGCATTATCTTGTGCTACAGACCTCCAGATAGTGATCTTGTATCTTTTAATGATTTTTTGTGTTAGGTTTTTACTAAATGCAGTATTGAGTACAAAATTTTATTCGCACTTGGCGATTTTAATCTCCCAGATATTCCTTGGTGGGACGAATCGGCGAACACTGGTCACATGCTGTGTGACTTTGCTGACAGCTGTTCCCTTACCCAGATCATTGACCAACCTACTCATATTAAGGGAAATGTGCTTGATTTAGTTTTCACCAATATCCCTGAACGTTACTCCGAGCCCAATGTAACATTTGGTCAGTTTAACAGTGATCATGCTGTGATCCAGTTCAATTTTCAAACCCGTGTCAACAGACTCCGCACATGCGCGAGAAACGTGTACAATTTTTAAAAAGCTGACCTGATCGGGCTAAGATCTCACATGGAAAAAGTGTCATATCATTCTGCTCTTCTTCATCTCGAGTTTAATTTTAATTGGCAAAGTTGGCTTGATCTTGTGCATTCATCTGTCAGCAAATGTATTCCCATTGCTGTAATTAAGGATTTAAATTCTCCTGCCTGTGTTGACGGTGAAGTGCGCCACCTGAGCAACAAAGTACAATCCACACGGAAACTAGCTAAAAAAAGCGCAATACTGCAGCGTTGTGGGCGAAATTTCGCAAGCTAAGGAATAAATTTAAAAATGCATGTTCTTTCAAGTACAATCAGTATTTGGATGTTCTCGGTGATTCTCTTGCCAAAGCGTTTCTGGGTATTCTTCAAGAGTTGAACAAAGACAAAAAGAGTCCCCAGTCTTGTTGCTTATGGAGATAAAACTGCCTCCGATCCTAGCCCAAAGGCTAGTCTGTTCAACGAGTATTTTCAATCCCCTCAGCCTCTAGAACGAACCTACCCAGATATAACAGTTTTTAAACATGCTCATTTGGGTGATTTAAGGATTACTGGCCATGATGTTGAATCAGTTTTGATTAACCTTGATACGAACAAAGCACATGGGCCTGACATGTTACCAGCTCAGATTTTAAAAGAAAGTGCTCGTGAACTGTCTCCATCACTTTGTAGTCTTCTTAACAAATCTCTTCAAACTGGAGAATTACAACTTGATTGGCTAAGAACAAATGTTATTCCAGTCTCGGGGTGTCAACATCACATGTGTAAACGGTTACACAGATAACAAGTCATAACCATTTAGAAAAATCAATAACCGTGTACACGTCATTTTTTCCTCCTCATTCATTTCTCACCAATACATATAGTCGCTTATTTTTAGGGGTGATAATGTTGCCTGAAAGCTTTAGATAATAACATTAACTAACAATACACTTAAATGTTCCCACTAGTGCAAAAACCACATCAAGAATAGGCTGTGGTGGACTTGAGAGGAGCGCTGTGCTCATCATCTTCATGTGCAAATGTCGTGCAGCTGAAAACAAAAACTGTTAATGGCTTGTTATTTTAGCCTATATTGTTGTGTGGTGTTGTACATTATATTGTTGGTTGGTGTTCTGTCGGCTTTTCACAACCTGATCACGCATCCTCGCATCTAAAGAGGAGGAAGAAAACACATTTTTTTTGCCAATTTTAGTGAATAATTGTGAGAGTCCCCCTCTACTTTTTTAACTTTGTGGATATAAAGGTGAAGTGTTTTCCTCTCACTTCAGCTTACTTTGGCTTCTTTTTTAGTTGCTTTCTCTTGCCAATTCCAGATTACTTTTACGATGAGAAGCATATTAAAATTCAGACGCAGCTCCCGTTACGAGAGAGGGATGCAGTTTGCACTTTAAGTTAAAAAAATTAACAAAAGTGCGCAATAGTTAAAACAGTGATTAAAAAAGAAGACCTTTTTCAGCTTTCACCTGTACGTTTTCTTATCTGTCAAAATGATAGAGGATTTTATTTTCAACTCATTTTGCTTTCTGTGGTTATACAGCGCAACTGCGATAGAAAAAAACTCATAAATCTTTGAATGTGTAACAGGGTACACGTCGGTTAGTAGTCCCGCGTACACATGTAGAAAAAATTGTAAACGTTGACACCCCTATTCCAGTCCATAAAAAATCTGACAAAGAAAATGTGAGTAATTATCAACCAGTATCGTTATTATGCATTTGGAGTAAGGTGCTGGAAAGGTGCATACTTGATTTTTATCCTCATGTAGTGCCTGTTCTACATCACCTGCAACATGGTTTTGTTAAGGGTCGGTCGACTCGGTTAACCCTGGTATTTCACGAAGTTGGCAAATTCTTAGATCAGTCCGGACAAATTGATATTTTAAATCTAGACTTTTCATCTGCTTTCGACTCCGTCCCCCATGACTTACTTTTACATAAACTCCAGACATGTGGATTTCATGGTAATCTTTTAAAGTGGTTTACGTCGTATTTATCCAATCGTAAACAAAGAGTTGCTGTCGACGGAGCCCTATCATCCTGGTCTCCCGTTAAATCAGTGGTTCCACAAGGATCAATTTTATGCCGTTTGACGTTTCTGCTGTATATTAATGATATGCCAGACTGTGTAACTCCTGAGACTAGGGTTGCCTTGTTTGCTGATGATTCTAAATGCATAAGAGAGATCAGAAACGTGCTAGACTGTTCACACCTGCAGTGCGACCGAAAACATTTTGGATTGGAGTCGTAAATGGGACATGAGATTTAACGCTGGTAAATGTAAACTATTGAGCGTTACAAGGAAGCAAATTCCCATTCTTCACCATTACATGATGAATGGTAATTTCAGTGAAAAAGTCGACTGCACGCATGATCTTGGTATTGTGGTGTCATCAAATTTATCATGGGAAGCACTTGCAAATGTCTTGGTCAGTAAAGCAAATCGCATGCTTGGATTAATTCAAAGAACTTGCGGTCATACATGTTCAGTTCAAACAAAACAAAAACTGTATATTTCGCTAATAAGACCACTTTTAGAAAACTCTACTCAATCTTGGGCCGTTTCGTCAAAAAAATCTCTCATTCATATTGAAGGTGTGCAACGGAGAGCCACTAAGTACATTCTTGGTTATAATGGTTGTGTTGAAAGCAGTTACAAAGCCCGACTAATGAAGCTTGATCTTTTACCACGGGGCTACAGACGTGATATATTTGATTATGTATTCTTGTGCAAATGCTCGAAGGGGGAATATGACATTAACTACAACCATTTTGTTTCATTTCAAAATGAGGATACATTTTTAATGAAAATTCCAAAATTTAGGACTGAAACTTTTCGCCATGCTTATTTTAACAAATTATTTTATTTGTGGAAAGCCAGTCACCTCTATCAAATTTCTGAGACTACAGCTGCTTTTAAATCAAAGCTATTTAATTTTTTGAAAGAAAAGTTCAACAACTGTTTTTCTTCTGATGATTCCTGTACATGGGTTGGCAAATGTCATTGTTCACGTTGCCGTTTTTCCCTCTGATGTTACTTCCACTCGCTGGTATACGGTCTTATTTAATTTTTTAATTTTTTTTCCTCTCATTGTTCAATTGTCTTCATGTTATGGGATGATTGCCTCACAATAGGTGCCTTGCCACTTGTGCGATCATTTCCTGACTTCTGTCAAAGCTTAATAAATGAAAAGATGCACCCGGCTACCCTGACGTCACCCATTGGTTTCAGCATACCATAAAGGAAGCATCGATTTTGGCAATTTGAATTTCGCCATGTTGTCATTTTGAAACCGGATGTGATTTCTATTGGACGAGAGCGTGTATTGACGTGTGTATTCGTGTCTTTGCATTGACTTTGAATGTAATTTGTCGTGTGAAAAATTATTTTCCCGTCCGGGGTGAAAGCGGCTTTTGATTCTTGCGCCATATTTTTAAAACGTTTTTGAACATATTTTACGGTTCTCACGACCGTTGATACTGTTCTTCTTTTCTGTAATTTTCTCTCCTAACTTGATGACGTGTCAAATTTCCGTTCGCTTGATTAAAACTATTGAATAAAATACTTTTTTCGGCATTATATTCCTCCAGCAAGCAAAGGTTTTCTGTTGCGCTTAAGTGCGGTGATCTTCCGCTGCCACCGAGTGTCGCTGTTGTGCCCGCCATGTTTTTCTCCTCTGTAAAGTGTCTTATTTTACCCATGATACATGGCGCTACAGGCTATCTTAGTCGGGCATGGACAGGTTTTATGCTACAGGCTTATTTAAGTGTCTATAGTAAGTCTGACTTAATATTAGATCCAGTAGACTTAAATATCATTTTATGCAAGCGGCCCTGGGTTTTATCCTTTATTCTAGTCTATATGGGACCATAATTTACAAAAATGAACATCATGATATATCGAAGTAGACTTGAAACTTTCTATAGCTACCATAAAATAATGTGAAAAATCTTTATTTAAATGAAAAATCAGGTGGGAAAGGTGGAAAATCAGGTAGGATCATTTTCTCATAGACTTCTATGCCATTGAACGTCTTTCTGCAACCACCGACCTCCCCATCTGCTGGCGATTTTGGCATTACAGGGCTTTGTTTGGTGACCTCACGTGCTTGTTTAATGCATAATATTTGTATTGAGAGAGATGGTTTACCAATTCATTTAGACAGTTTCGCCCCTGAGATGAGGACTATGCTTGAAGGGCTGTCAGTCTCTCAGTGACCACCTAAAGTTGCTAAACTTCCATCTTCACATTGCAACAGACAATCACAGAGTGCAATGCTATTTTAATTTGAATGTAATGGATTCTTTAACTGACCAAAGGAGCGCAAACTATCGTTAGCCCCATATTTGCATTTAACTGCTTGATGCACTTCCTTGTATGAAGACCTCCCTTTCAATACGCCGACTGGCATCTGTGATTGGCGTATGCCGCTCAGATCTTTTCAAATTGCTGGCCATCTAAGATGCGCACTGAAAACCGAATGCTTTGGAGGCATGCTGTGCTTTTAGAAGGGCCACATGTCCGAAAGAAATTATTTTTTTACGGGACCACAAGCTTGGTGGAGGGCGTGAGTAAGATTGTGTGTGGAAGCAGCGCATTCTAAGTGCGTCTAAGAAAGCTTACAAAATCCTCTCTTCATATTAACTAGGTTGAAATCTAATTTTTGCTAACACGTTTTAAACAGTTCATTCTGAACTGTGTTTGTGGGTATCCACCTTCCTAGTTCATAGAGTTATCATTCAGTGAGTTTGTACAAAATTTGGCATAAATATTCCAGAGCCGTATACCTTTTAGATGTTTTACTGGCGTCACTAAGATGCCGTCGCAGCTTTGGCATATCCATGGCATATCTAATTCAACAAAAATTACCCTGACTGATTCCATTGCCAACTTAAGCCGCTCCCTTGGAATCCTGAACCCCACGTATATAATTATATATCATATATATATTTATATACCATTTTTCACATTTAGAAGTACAGCATTATCTACTAGATGGGCAATGGACATGCCCATGGGGTTTTGCCCAATTTCATCTGACAGCTGCGCACCGGGGGACACCAGTCGCGGTCGCGGGCGACCGACCGACTGGACTGCGTCTAGTTAATCAGGCTTTTGATAATACTTGTGCAAAACACTCCATGGTATGGTAGGAAGCATCAAGAGTTACTTCATTGGTGCATGGAAAATTTCACTTTTCTGAAAAGCTACATAACCTCAACTCCGTTACCAATATTGGTTATGGAGGTAAGTAAAATCGTAATGGGTTTGAAATTTAGTACAAAATGTCACAAAAACCTGGACAGGTATTGTGTTTTTTTTTTTTTTTTTTTTTGTTTTATATTGTTGTTAAAATGGGAGAAAATAACACAGAAGTTGACTGCGGGTGATCTTCATGACTGCGTGATAACAGACTGCAGAGATCCATGCATTTTTTGCTTACCGGCCCAATGGGCCGATAAGCGAATGGCATGGTGTGGTGTCTGTCGTTCTTCATCCGGAACTTTTTGCCATAACATACTACTATAACTAAACTATACTATACTATAACATACTACCAGACCATATCTCCAGATGTTTTTTTTTGGATTTTTGATTGAATTGTTTTTGTCCATTTTTTGGGCCCTTGAAATTTTGGCCCCAATGTTAAAGACTGAGATTTTTTTTTTTTTAATTTTCAAAAATGGTGTGATGAATTTTTTTCTAAATCATGCAATCAAATTAACTTGGTACCATTAATGTACAGTGGGAGTGCCATTTTGATTGAATCGACAGAAGTGGGTCTAGTGGGGGCGCTGTACTTTATGAACATGCAAGATGGCCTGTGGAGACCAAATGGTTGCAGAGATTCAGTTTGCATTTTCGACATATAGAAGGTTATATATGATCTATATTTTGGCAATATTAAATTTGACTACAGATAACTTTGAAAGGTCAGACTTGAGGTCAGGGAAAATATTAACAATGCTAAAAGATTTGGCTTGAAATTTCAAAAAATGATTTCTCAAAAACTTTCTACATCTGGCAATCAACTCACCTCGATACACTTCATGTACAGTGCAGCACTGTACTTCAAATGTGGGTGTTATGGAGGATGGGCAAAATCACCTGTGGAAGCTAAATGGTTGCATATAAAGTTTGTATTACTGACATATAGGAAGTTACAGCACCTTCCGTAATTATTGGCACCCCTGGTTAAGATGTGTTAAAAGCCTTAACATAAATTAAATTTTTATTGTAGAAGCATAGTCTCGCACTTGAAATTGTAGAAAAATGTATCCTTCAACTCAAGTGAATTTTAAGAAAAATCCCTCACTAAGAAATAATTATTTTTCATAAAATTTCCTGTTACACAATTATTGGCACCCCTAACAATTCCTAGGAAACAAATGTAACTGAAGTATTTCTGTCATTTCTACAGTAGTTTACAAAGTTGATCAGAGTATGTAGGAACATTTAATTAGTAATTCATCACTTCCTGTTTCCCTGGAGTATAAATATGACGTGACGCAGAGGCAATTTCTCTTATCTACTCTTCAACATGGGAAAGACAAAGGAACACACCATTCAAGTAAGACAGATGTGTGTCGACCTTCACAATCAGGCAATGGCTACAAGAAAATAGCCACTCGTCTGCACCTGCCCATATCTATTGTCAGAGGAATCATTAAGAAGTTTGAAGCAACTGGAACAGTGGTAAACAAGCCTGGACAAGGACGCAAGGTTATTTTGCCACCACGCACAGTGGCAAGAGAAATAAAAAGTTCTCCAAAGCTCACTGTTAAAGAAATGCAACAAATGGTTGCATCTTGGGGTCACAAAGTCTCCAAAACAACCATCAGGCACTATCTACATGCCAATAGAAAAGCACCTTATGCCCACTGTGAAGTATGGGGAAGGATCGGTGATGCTGTGGGCCTTTTTCTCTTCCAGAGGCCCTGGGAACCTTGTTAGGGTGCATGGCATCATGAGCGCTTTGAAATACCAGGACATTTTAAATCAAAACCTGGTGGCCTCTGCCCGAAAGCTGAAGATGGGTCGTCACTGGGTCTTTCAGCAAAATAATGACCCCAAACGTGGCCAAATCTGCACTGAAATTGTTCACCAGACACAAAATCAATCTCCTCCCATGACCATCTCAGTCCCCAGACCTCAACCCCATTGAAAACCTGTGGAGTGAGCTGAAGAGGAGAGTGCAGAGGAGAGGACCCAGGTTGCTGGATGATTTGGAGAGATTGTGCTGAGAGGAATGGTCGAAGATGCCTCTTTCTGTATTCTCCCATCTTGTGAAACATTTCAGGAGAAGCTTAGATGCTGTTTTGTTGGCAGAAGGGGGTTGTACAAAGTATTCACATCAGGGGTGCCAATAATTGTGGCACACATGATTTGATGTAAAAGAATAATTTCATAATGTGGGATTTTTTTCCCCCTGAATAAATGCGCTTGAATTAAAGGTTTGATTTTCCTCATTTTTTCATAGTGGTCCTATATTATTTAGAAAAAAATTGAATTGATTAGAAGCTAAAGAAAACATCTTAACCAGGGGTGTCCATGATTATGGAGGGCGCTGTATAGATTACTTATATATTGACTGTGTTTAAGTTGACCTCAGATGACCTTGAAAGGTCAAACTTGAGGTGAAGCAAAATATTAAAAATTTCAAGGCTTCTAGGCATGAAAATATTGAAGATTTGTAACATTTGTGTATTGAACCCTTATCAGGAGTCATATATGAACTTTCGTTTCATGGCCTTGAACTTGACCTTCGGTGGCTTTTGAAGGTCAAACTTCATATAATGAAATTTCAATGACTTCTGTAATGTGAATAAAATGCCACTAGATGGCAGTATTGACCTTTTTGTTAACCCTTTAAGCCCGGAACCTCTTTTTTGAAAATGGCAAGCCCAAAATGAAATGAGTATATCTCTGCGACTGCTTGGTCCATTTGAATAATCTTGGTATCGTAATAAAGGTAAAACCATTTGGGATTTCATACCTGGTTTTCTCAGATTTCTCAGATTCCAAGCTGTAAAACCTATAAAATTTCACTTGTATATCACTACGGGCAACCAATCCATCTAAATACAACATTTATAAATTTTTAGGATAAAAAAAAATTTATCAGTATTTCTGCCAGTTTTGTTGCCTATTCAATTTCCCATTCAAAGATGATACATACAATGAAAATTAAGTTTGACTCCACTGGAGCATATTTATTAATAAACAAAACAAATAAATAAAATGATAAATACAGAGGCAATGTGAAAATATGTTCAAGAAAAGTAAGAATAACCCCAGCGATTATTTGTAGAAGGAAACTGTGATTATTTCCACCCAGAAAAAAAAAAAAAGGTACCCTGATCAGGAATCGTACCTTCGTACCTTCACAATTTGCTTTCAGCAGTGCGGCATTTTATCCAATAGGCTACGCCAATCGACAACAGTCTATTGGAAAATACGTACTGTACGGTTGTAGTCTCAGTATTTGCGCGGAATACTGCTAAGATTCTGTCAGAAAACGACTTTGAAAAGGAATGTTGAATATTTAGCGGATAATTATTTGGACAATACCTCAAACAAACTAGTAATGCGTTTATATTGTCGCGCTATTCAAGAACATGCATATGTTCCATGGACTCAGTTTGACGCAAGGCTGTAGCTCCGGCTAGGATCCTACGATTAAGGTGATTTAGAGTTCGTTAGAATCATCAGGACTCATACAATCAAATTCCTACCGACATAGTCTTCCCGACAGCATCACAAGCAGATGGCAGACAGGAAAATACATTGTAAGGAAGCTGAATGCTCCAGAACTGAATTATTTGAAGCAACGCCCTGGGAAAGAACATGCTAGGATCTAGGGATGTCACCGTCTACACGTGTTAACGGCTACACGGATAACAAATCATAACCGTTTAGAAAAATCAATTACGGAGTACACTCATTTTTTTCCTCCTTGTTCATTTCTCACCAATACATATAGTCGCCTATTTTTAGGGGTGATAATGTTGCCAGAGAGCTTCAGATAATAACATTAACTAACTATACACTTAAATGTTCCCACTTGCACATACAGATGCATGGGGCTCAATTTCGACTTGATAAAATAAAAAAAAAAGAAGAAAAAACCCCGCAGCCACAGCCAGTGTCGCGCCACTTCAAGAATAGGTTGCGGAGGACTTGAGAGGAGCGCTGCGCTCATCATTTCCATGTGCAAATGTTGTGCAGCTGAAAACAAACCGGCTTGTTATTTTAGCCTATATTGTTGCGTGTTGTTGTTCGTTATATTGTTGGTTGGTGTTCTGTCGGCTTTTCACGACCTGATCACACATCCACGCGTCTGAAGAGGAGGAAGAAAACATTTTTTTCACCAATTTCAGTGAATAATTGTGAGTGTCCCTCTCTACTTTTTTCACTTTGTGGATATAAAGGTGAAGTTTTTTCCTCTCACTTCAGCTTACTTCTTTTTGAGTTGCTTTCCCTCGCCAATTCCACATTACTTTTACTATGAGACGTGTATTAAAATTCAGACGCAGCTCCCGTTGCGAGAGAGGGATGCAGTTTAGCACTTTAAGTAAAATAAAATTTTTTAAAAAAGTACAAAAGTGAGCCATAGTTAAAACAATGACTAAAAAAGGTTAACCCTTTTTCAGCTTTCACTTTTAACTTACGTTTTCTCAGGGGCGTAGCCAGCGGGGGTCCTGAGACACGTCCTTTTTTGACTGCAATTAGTAGTTCTCAATCATTTTCATTTATTGACGCGTTTTCCAATTATCGTAATTGGCAACCGAAGACACGGTTTCTCTCCGTATGCGATCTAACAGCGATTAAATCATGGGCTAAATTCAGTCCAGTTGCGGAACAAGAACAGCGAATTGGGTTGCACAAAACTTCCGTTTCGAACAATCATTAGTCCTGACCTGTTCCTAATTGGGGAGAACAAGCCGCACCTGTTAACTGTGCTGTGCTCTCGGAGTGAACCTTCTGTTATGAAAATGACTGAGAACAGGTCAGGACTAATAATTGTTTTAAACAGAAGTTTTGTGCAACCCAATTCTCTGTTCGTGTTCCGCAACTGGACTGAATTTACCCCATGATTTAATCACGGTTAAATCGCATATGGAGAGAAACCGTGTCTTCGGTTGCCAATTACGATAATTGGAAAACGTGTCAACAAATTAAAATGATTGAGAACTACTAATTGCAGTCAAAAAGGGACGTGTCTCAGCACCCTAGCTGGCTACGCCACTGCCGTGTTCTTATCTGTCGAAATAATATGTCGATTTTGTTTTCAACTCATTTTACTTTCTGTGGTTGTATAGCGCAACTGCGATAGAAAAAGCTTATAAATCCCCTACATGTAACCGGGTACACGTCGGTTAGAAGTCCCGTGTACACGTGTAGAAAAAATTGTAAACGTTGACACCCCTACTAGGATCCCGGCAGATCTAGTTTCGTTATAACGCGAACACATTGGGCTAACAATAGCAAGCGCAGATTTACCCTCGAGCAGTTTTTTTATTGCAAAATATCAAAGGTAAGATTTTTTTTTCTGCTCATCTCTGTAGACTGTAAAGTGTATGCCTGCTGTTCTTTGAGCGTGGTGTCGGTTTAACCCCTTTGCGCAGAAGCCAAATCTGGCTTTTTAGGTGTTACCTGATTTAAGGCTTTATAATTTAAGATTGCAGCTTTACAGACAGGAAAACTTTGGCTCAATTGAGTCTAGACACTTGAAGCATTTCGACTCCCATCAAATTATAGTTTATTTTTATGATTTTGTTGGAGAAAAGGGGCTGCAAACATAAAAAATCTTCATGAGAATTCACCATTGAAATAGAAAAAAAAAATAATGCTGACAATTGAAAAACTGCTGGGGCCTAAAACTATACATTTCTGGGATCATAAACTTCTTGACCACAAGTACAATTCATCTTTAACATTCCATTTTAGATTACCCGCTTGCTATGAGACAAATTAGACAGCTATCCAGGTGTCTCTCCAAAGTCTGACATCCATCAACATTTTTAACTGTCACATCATACTTTAATCATATATTTAACACACATAAACTTTTGGGGCTTGAAATTCGGCATGAACTAATGATTTTCTGGTTGAGTTTTGCATGAATTAATCAATATCAGTGCAGTGGAACATCATTGGTCACCAGTAACCTCTCAAAACATGCCTTTTCTCCATAATAAAGTTAACAATATTGTCCATTTCTCTTCGAAGTACCCCAAGCATTAAATGAAGTGCAGATTTAACAGCTATAACATTCACGCAAGACCAAACATGATATGAATAAAAAGCTAACCGCTCTCACATCCGAGCTCATAACCTTACACCTTATAAGGGTGAAAACTCACTAACTCAGTAATACCTGAATTCTGAAATACACCTTATTTTAACAGAACAGAAATTTCACTTTCAGGAAAAAAATACAACGACATATGCCTCCATATTCATCAGAGTGGTGTAATGAACGTACCGAGGGATCTACCGACCTGCGTGGGATGTATGCATTTGGAGAAACGAAAACCTCGGCATTCGATGTCTTTAACGCGGTATAGATTCTACAGCAAAAAGCCAAATTAAGCAAAATGCAAACAGAGTAGAAGTATAACCTGTTTTCTTTATTGATGCCCTCCTCCAGAGACAGATGTATCGGGTAGAAGGAACGTTCCAGTTCTGTTTCATTCGGAATAATTCCCGTTGACCGCGTCCATACAACATTTTAATCTCGTAAATGAAACTGAGCACTTCAGAACGGTCTCGAGTGTCTTTATTTCTTTGATATCGCATCATTTTCAGCTGCGCAACCGCGGCCAACATTCGAAGAATACAACCGACCTTACTTTTACGCTTAGCTTTGTATCCCATTCTTATTGTCCGATCAATGTATTTCAGTTATAGAGGAAAGTTAAGACACTGGAGAATGGGATAAGAAACGAGTCTGTCAACACATCGTTACCGGGGAAGCTTCACGAGGACGTGAACTATAACTGTAGAGTTACGCAGATGAATCTGAGTATATAATTGAGTGACTGGCTATCGACACCAGTACTTCGGTGGATAGAAGGGAGCGCTGAATTTGTCGATGGAGGAATCTAAGCGTTAATCCATGGGAGGGAACTACGCATATTTTGTGTGTGATGATTGTAACTGACAGTAGAATGTGAGAGAAGCAATACTATGTCGGATTTTTTTCTTCACAAAACGTATTTTTTTAACCACTAATTGGAATACTGTTGGCTCACTGTAGCTAAAATGGTTGCTACAGAGTAGTATGTTTTTTTTCTGTCGCAAGTGATAATTTTTTAAAACTACTGGATCGATACTATGGGCAAGGATACTGAACAGTTTGCACATCAGGCTTAGCTGAGGAGTTTAATCCATGCTACTCCTGAAAAACAGGGATTGGAGGGAACTTCTCCATACTATAAATCGCGTTTCAGCTCTGCCTGCTTGTGAATATCCAATAGCTGATCCGGGGGTGCCATCTTGTGGTCGAGTACTGTAACTTAAGTGCTTACATTTGCATATCTATAGACGCGAGCGTCTACATCTGCAGAAAGGGGTTAAAATGACAGGGCTCATATTGTTGCATTCTGTGGACTTTCCTCTATTATTTGAGGTATCGTTTTTATGCATAGCATGAATTCAGCAGAAATCCTGGTGATTCAGCGCTGATATGATTTTATCCTATGTTCTGCTGCATGCTTATTTACTTGCTTGGTGCTTGAATTGTGTTTGGTTGAGGTAAAAATGGTTTACATGAGCTTTTGGCCGAGTTTCTTTGCGAAATGTGGATATGCCGCTTGACATTGTCGCGATTTTTAAACATGCTGTTTTTGTAATGTGTAATAACCGACCCCGGTACCGGGCCATAGTTCTCAAGGGGTTAAGCCCAGTCTGGAGCTAGGTTTGGGCATGTCCTGGGCATGTCTGAGAGGGGAAGTCCCAGAGAATTGAAAAAAGTCTGGAAGGTGGGAGGGGGCTGGAAAAGAGTATAAATTGAGAGAGTAAAGCAATAAGAGAAATTGCAAGGAGAAGGATACATTTGACCAGACCTGTCACTCTTCAAGACCTGTGAAGTTTTTTGTGGATTTTTGCCTGTGTTGGAGCATTATCCTGTCCCAGGACATGACCAAGTAACCCCAGCTCAAGGGACTGTAAATATATTTTTCTTGTATATGTCAATCTTGGCCAGTAGTATAAATTGTAGGTTAGTTGTCAGTCTTTGTTTAACTAAATCTGTTTAAGTTTTTACATTTTGTCTGTCATCCCTTGCTGTCTTATATCATAACAAATTGGGGCCATAACACTTCTATCACTGAAACTATTACAGATAGAGATAAGGTTTGTATTGTGGCCATATAGGAAGTTATGCATGAAGTTTCATTGGGTGACCTTGAACTTGACCTTCAGTGACCTACAACGGCCAAACTACAGGTGCTGGTCAATGAATTAGAATAATTTGAAATAGCGCAATCGTTAAGTTTTCTTGATGCATTTTTTGTGCAGAAAGCAAATCAGGTGTTCACCGCGCCTGTCCTACTTGTTAGAGTAATCACAGAACTTGCTACCTGTAAAAAATTTGCTCAACTGAGCTTTCCAAAAGGCCCATTTAGGCCATTTAACTGTGACACTGTTGAATTAGAATAATTCATAAGTCATTTCATTGAATTAGAATAAGTGCTCGAATTTTTGTTTTCTGTGAAGTGTTCACTGTGCAGTATAAAGTCAGGGTTGAGTAGAATTTCTAAGTTGTAAAATCAATCATTGGTAAGCAGCGCAACCTCTCAATGGGAATAGTGACTCGAATTCAAGCCCTTCGCTAACAAGGCTTGACCCAAACTAAAATTGCTGAGCAGCTCGGCATCAGCCAGTCTTCCATCTGCAAAGCTCCTAAGGAAGACTGCAGCAAGCGCACCGACTGTTCCGGCGTCCGAAAAACTTCTGCTCGTGACAACAAGCTGCTGAGAAAGATCGCAGTCAGCGATCCATTTGCTGAGCTCAGCGGCTTGTGGGACGAGCAGACCGGCGCTAAAGTCTCAAGATCCACCACTTACCGTCGTCTGCACGAACTCGACTTCGAATCTCGCGTTCCAGCAGTAAAACCGATGCTGAACAAGAAACAAATGGAGAAACGGCTGAAGTGGGCCAAAGAACACAGCGAGTGGACTGCTGAAGACTGACAGAAAGTGGTCTTCAGTGGCGAATCACGCTTTTGCATCTCCTTCGGAGACCAAGGTCCTTGTGTCTGGCGTTGTGGTGGCGAAACCTACAACCACGAGTGCGTAAAAAGATCCATCAAGTTTCCCCAGAGCATTATGGTCTGGGGATGCATGTCCGCTCGGGGTGTAGGGAAACTCTGCTTCCTCAAGAAGACTGTCAATGCTGCCGTATACCAAGATGTTCTGGAAACGTTCCTGATTCCGACTGTTGAGGGAAGAAGTTCGGCGAAGAAGACCTCATATTTCAACAGGATCTTGCACCGGCTCATGCGGCAAAGTCGACCAAAGATTGGTTCGCCGAAAAACAGCTTGAAGGTTTGGCATGGCCGGCCAACTCGCCTGACCTCTATGTCATTGAAAACCTTTGGGCCATCCTCAAGAGGAAAATTCGCGACAGAAAGCCGATTACGCTGGACCAACTGAAGCAGAACATTGCCACTGCCTGGGAAGCTGTGAGTGCGGAAACATGCAACAAGCTGGTCAAATCGATGCCGTGGAGACTTCAGGCAGTCATTCAAGCCAAGGGGGCAGCCACAAAATACTGAGAAAGTGATGATTCTAATTATAGTAAAAATTAGTCTAATTCAGTGAAACGGTTTCTCAATTATTCTAATTCAATAAAACAACAGTGTCACAGTTAAATGGCCTAAATGGGCCTTTAGGAAAGCTCAGCTGAGCAAATTTTTTTACAGGTAGCGAGTTCTGTGATTACTCTAAGAAGTAGGACAGGCGCGGTGAACACCTTATTTGCTTTCTGCACAAAAAATTCATTAAAAAAATGTAATGATTGCACTACTTCAAATTATTCTAATTCATTGACCAGCACCTGTATACAGTGAAATTTTAATTACTTATATCAGCAAAATCGTTATAGATGGAGTGTATTGGAGACGTATAGGAAGTCACATATAAACCTTCATTTGGTGACCTTCATATTGATTTCTGAAGGTAAAACTTGACCCAGTGAAAATTCAATGACTTCTCTCACCAAAAAGGCCACAGAAGCAGCCTGGGTTTGTGTTACAGACATCTAGGAAGTCGCACATAAAATTTAATTTGCTGACGTTCAGTTTGAATGTTGGTGACCTTTGAGGGTCAAACAGGGCGAAATACAATTACAATGACTTGTATTGCCAAAACGGTCACAGATGGAGCATAGGTTTGTATTGCAGACACATAGAAAGTCATATATGTACTTTCATCAGGTGACATGCGTATTGACCTTCAAATGGTCACAGATTCGGTTAAGGTTAGTGAAATTACATTTCAAAAGTCATATGAGAAGTCCATATGCTGACCTCAACTTGACCTTCTGTGACCTTTAAAGTTCACGATTGACATAATGAATTTTCAAGTACTTTTATCACTGCTTCAGAGCTTAGCATTGTGTTTGTGTTACAGGAGGCCTTATAAATGTATGTGAACTTTTATTAAGTGACGTTGACATTGATTTTCATTGATTAGAATATCAAACCTCATGTAAAATTTATTGGATCTTCACTTTAAGACTGCTTGCCGGTAAGCTACAGGACCCTTGGTCCTATTTTTAGAGTTTGTTTTCCTTCGTGATCATTTACAGTGTTTCACAGTTCAAGAAATAGATTTGAATAAAATTGTTGGATTTTTTTCTCGCAATGTCTTCATTTTGTAGCTTGAGTTTCACTACTTTTTTCAAATCTTATTTCAACTCCATAAGGACAATTCCAGCATTATTCACGTTACATTTAAAGCACGGGGCTGTTGACTAAAGGTGTCTCCCTATTTTGTGAATAGACTAAACATAAAAAAGATTTTTTTTCGTAACATGAGTAATGCTGACAAAAGTCAGCCTATAAGAACCATTAAGCAGAATTTTTCTAATCTTGTCATATGTGGACCTTGAGAGTGGCATATGGTTATCGTGGTGAAAAAATTAGTATGTTTAGTCTATTCACAAAATAAGGAGACACCTTTATTCAGGAGTCCTGTGCTTTAAATGTAACGTGAGTAATGCTGGAATTGCCCATAAGCATTTTCTCAGCTCCGTTACTGTTTCAGCCAAAATTCCCAGGAACAAGACACATTGGCCAAATGCAAACGCGAATTTATCAGTTTCTATCAGAGGCACTGAAAAGGGTGATATTCACTTCGTTTCAGAACTCCGGTATATCACAATGGCCCTCACTTGTCAAACTTGCGTAGGATCTGGTGTAGATTCTGGTGTAAATATCAGCGTTCTCCAGGTGTCACGTCTGAATTACTAAGTGTGTACATCGCTGATTTCGGTGTAGAACTGGCGTGGAGTTGATAAATCTGGCAGCTGAAACCATTGTAATTTACATGACACGCCCCTATAGATTAATGCTCCGGGAGGCATAGTCCTGCCCACTTTACGACATGGACTCTCTAAAGACGGCAAAGAAGAAAGAACACTGAGGAGGAAATATAAATTATCACGTCCGAGGTAGAATGAAACAAAATAAATTTATTTAGAAGCCTCAACAGTGGCATAAAGGGAGCCCAGAAGGTTGCAGTTTGGAAAACTATTGCTGCTGCGGTAAACACTATTGGGATGGAAAACCAGAGTACAGCAGAGAATTGATTTAATTCATGAATAAATTCAATTTATAGATCCATGATATTTCATGTTATGTAGCCTACATAACTGACAATCCAAATGCTTTACATGTAGGTAAGAAAAAGTGGTCCGATTTAAAGATCGCCACCAAAAAATGGGTTAGCGCGCGGACCGGTCTAGGCCAACCAGACTCAAACCTCCTGCTGTCACCATCCGAAGAGCGCGTGGCAGCAGGGCTCCCCTGTACATCGTGCGAATACGAGGTAGTGGGGGCACGGACGGGTCCCCACTGCCTCGACCGGAGCTGCATAAGGGTAATTGTTAAAATACAGTCTGCAGACATCACTCTTCATTGTACTTCTATCAGTATTACTCATGACATTTTATTGTGTGCCACATCAATCGAGCAGCCACTTGTCACTTTCCCCGAGGAGATCTTCTCTGCGCCGAAAGTTCCTCTCACATTGGACAGATTTGTATTCCGCTAACAATAGAAGACCTGCCATTGTCAAAATGTGATCACGGTAGTTAACTAGTTGGTTAATGTACTCTTTTGGTTACTCAGTCAAAGTGAGAGCAAAATAAAGAAGAGTTTGATGAAACGAGTGTAAATGTGCTTGCGTTAGTAATAAATTTGATTTTCTAAAATAATTATGTGCCAACTTATTTTCCTTTCATTAAGTTGCATTTCTTCTGTTGTTCAGTTTATATCTGACTGGATGAGCATCTGACAGGCCACTGCATATAAGCCAAGCCACGCATTGCACAGAATCAGATTGATTGTAATTGTCAGCCATCTGGCCTGACAAGCATGTTGTCTCTAAATATAAGTTTAATCAATTTGTCAACACAGGTGTTTCATTTATTTATTTATTTAGCTTATTTATTCATTTTACTAATAAAAGCAACAACAGCATGATGTCCAAATCGCTGCTTATTATTATTAATTTTGACAGCTGCCCTCATTCCTGCATGTTGTTCGCTGCACATTTGATAAATGAGGGCCAATGTACCAGGAGAGAGCCTCACTTGAAAAAGTAACGGAGTTGAGTGGATCCGAGGACAAGGCAAAATTAAAATGGCCTGCCCAAAAAATTCTGCCCTGGTTTGAGCTCTGCCTTGTGGTTTTTTGAGTAAGTGCCCATATTGAGAAAAATGCCCATGTATTTTTGTTTACAGAATCATAATATTTGAACTTGCAGTTGTTTAGGAGTCTTGCTGTGGCCTATGCTCCACAGGGACGAAAGAAAGCATATAATCTTTTTCTGTTTGACAAAAACGTATAATTTCAGTGCTGTTTCTTAATTTGGGTAATATTTTCAGCAAGCCTGACTTGGAAAGTAATCTACTGAGTGTCCCCTTTCAAACGAGACCTTGATTATGCCTAAAGTCAAAGTGGTTCAAGGACATTAAATACTTTACTTTGAAAGGTGAATAACTCAAAAAAAGACTGCCTTCTTATGTTCTACCCGTGTATCATATTTTTGGCTGTAAAAAGAGGTTTATAGGGTCACATCAGGAATTGTTCATCTGAAAAAAGTGGAGTTGTTGCGAGCACATTTTTTTCCCAGGTTTTATTTAAGAGTATCTACATAGTTTGAATTGATAAGGAAGTTGGATGTCATTTTGTTCCTTAGAATGTGAGCTTTCTAATGAAACCAATTTTAACCAGTGATACCACTATCCAGTGAGTAAGGGGAAATGAACCATAGCTAGTGAGAGGTTGAGCCGGAGGCGGCGGTGGTTCTGTTGACAGAAATCTATGACATCCATTCTAAAACAATGAAGCCATGCTTTCTCTTTCAGTTCAGTTCCTTAATTAGTTGACAGGTGTCACTCTAGGTGGTTTTAAAACTAAAAGAAGCCATTTTCAGCTATGATCAAAGGATCAGGTTAGAAAACTGATATATCAATAGTCGTTTTTTGTCTGTAACAACACCTGATAAATCGGGTAAATAGTGTGGTGTCAAAAGTGATTTCTTTCTCTTCTATGTAACATCTGAAGGCCTTGAAAATTTACAACGGAGGATGTCAGATGCTCAGGACATTTATACCCAAAAGGAACAAATGTGCTGAAAGGATTTTACTATGAAATGGTAAAGTCTAACAGAAAGGGCTGTATGTACATACCAAGTAAAGGGCATGAAAGTTGTCGTGTAGTAATTCCTGTTGGCTGCGTAATATATGTTGGAATTGATCAGGATCCAGAGGGGGATGCATACCTCCCGCTAAAGCGCAACCATGAGGCATCATGTGTGCCGTCTGATTCATTGTGCGGTCTAACTCCGCATCAAGGACTTTCTGAATTTTACTGATCATTTCTGAGAACGTAAGAGCAGTATGCAAATAGAAATTTCGCTTGTGTACCCTGAATATGAATGGGCGGGGGATGGACTTTGCCAAACTTTAAGGCAAAGTTTGGTGGGGGACGATAGACTTGGCTAAAATTTAAGTTTGGTGGGGGACATCATCCATTTTAAAAAGATTTCTGTCGTTTGTTTTTTTCTTTTAATTTGAAAGTTCTTTCTTTTCTGAACATTTTGAGCAAATTTCATTGAATTTGGTTGAAAGATAAAAGATCTACGGCAATTTCTCCTCAAAAGGTGGAAATTGTGAAAGCGGCAAAAACGTGACGGACTCTTAATGCATTTTACTGTTAATTTGCAAACTTAAAGAGCTAATATCTTAATAAAGCAATGGAACTCGGTAATTTCTGTCACATTTTCTGTTCATGTATAATGAAAGCTTTCTTTGAAAGAGTTATGTTTGAAAAAAAAAAAAAAAAGGTACATTTTGCCATGCAACACTTTTTCTGATCAGTTCTTGACATGCGACCATAGACTTATCAGCAAAGTTTATCCATCATTCTATGCTATTAGCTGGCTGTCTTTCTCTTCCCTCTGAAGTCAGTTTTCCTTTTGTGGCAATGTTTGTCATTCTGATTGGCCAGCCAGCATTGCTGAGAGCAAAAAAAGTGATGCTGTGTGTAAAAGGAAGTTTGGAGAGGTTGCGTGAGACTATGGGAGGGAACAGGGGAAAAGGGAAGAGCTGGTCGGCGTGAAATATGCGCAGCAGGTCTGCTTGTGGTGGGAAGAACGGCAGGAATTTAAAATAACGTGTCAAATGTTGAATTGGAGGGGGGGTGGGGGTCTAACAGAAGGACTAAGGGGGTTTGAAGTCAACCTCCTGTGGGCTGCTGGATGCGGTATAGATCACAGTATGGGTGAGCAAAAGTGAAGGAAAGTATTTTCTGTAGGATGGGTCCTTTAAAGATGTCTTTAGGGTAAAATTTGAAACCTCAGTGCCTTGAAAAGCCTGGCTGCATTAACATGTCATGTTTTTGTTAAATACATGAAATCGTGTTTTAAAAAGTGAAGTTTGGTGTACTTATTCACAAATTATGTAAGTTACTGCCTTTGACTTCATTTCTGCTTGTTTTTTTTAGCAGGCAAATTGAAATCTAATGTTAAAAGCATAGCTGTGTCTGTCCAGAGGCAGCTCCAGAAGCACTACTCCATCACAGCTGAGGACAGCAGGAACATGGAGAGGTAAACTTCCCCTTACTTTCCATTCCCCACGCCCCAATACATTCAGCCCTCAGTCTCCTATGAGAATGAACAGAATGGGCTCTAATTTCTTGGTGCAGCGCAGGGTGATGTAGCGTGGCGCTGCCCACGCAGTGGTAATTTCGTGCGGTGCGCAGCCACTTTGGCAATTTGGTAGACGGATGTGCGCCGATATGGGTGTGGCGGCGTAGTAGGGGGAGGTGTCACATATTCATCAAGACACAGTGACAATTTCGTAGAAAAAGTCTGGAGTTGTGCAGAAAGCTCGCCAGCTCCAACCTGGTTTACTTTCTGTGCAGTGGTAATTTGGCTGACAGGCGCGCATGTCACCGAAATCTCACAGGCATTGTTTCCAGAATGTCAGGCACATTTAAATGCAATAACTAATTTCAGGAAGCACTATTTAATGTAACTATCTGAATAATGACATAAATTACAGTATCTATATCGATTGTCCTGATGTCAGATTAAAGGCGGTTGGCACGCGTAGTGTAAAGTTAACCTGGCTTAATCAACGCAGCTGAATCTGTGATGCAAACTAACGACTTCATATCTTTCTCAGCCAACCACAAACTGCATATATATATATGGGCCTGTCCACAGAAATGGGGTACCTAAGGGGCATGGTACATTAACGGTTAAATAACACGTCACAGTGTTCGACAATTCACTGAATTGTATGTTTATTGGGTTATACATATGACAAAGATATAATAAGAACATTTTTGAAGTAATGCTTTGCCTAGTTTTATTTTTACTTGCAAAAAGAAGGAAATGTCCGCATTGGTTTTTGACATTGTTTGTGACATTGTAGATGTTGTTCATTTCAGGGCGGTTTCAGCCCATCAAAGGGCACCCTTATTTCGAGTAAAGTCTGCTTTAATAAATAACTTCGTTTCTTTTAGTTTCTCCTCGTATTCTAAAAAAATTTAATGACGGGTAATTTAATGACACCCTATTTGAAAAGCTTACGTTCGTAACCATCGTCTGTCCTTGCAGTTACGAACATAAAAACGGGACAGACTGGGATATATTTACGGAAATAACCACCCATACATGTACGAAAAGTAAGAGTCCATTTGTTGATATACGATAAAATTATTGATTTCTGTATTCTTTCCTTCTGATTTCTTTCAATGATTGTTAAAAACTTTGCGTTGCGAGTCTGTCCAAAAATATTACGTTCGTAACCCCATCTAAACAAGAAAAATTCATGCGAATTTACGACTGTGAACTCAGTCACAGCTGAATACTAAATATGCGTGTGCGCCTCGACGTCGACACCATTGCCTGAAGGTCATGCAAGCATCGTCTGCAATGCTGGAATGATTTTCTCTGAATCTGTCACGAATATTACTTAGGTAAGTACTGTTACGAACGTAATCACATCATTTATTTGACTTATTCAACACAATAGTTTGGGCGAGTAATGCATTTTGAACTCTCAGATTGGACTGCAAACTTGGAGCAAATTCGCCGGCTTTTTATATAGATTACACCTACGGAGCATAAAATATCACCAAATCTAGGCTACCTATTTCTGCCATGAGCGGTCTCACTGACTGTACAGCTTTGCAGCTGTAATTTTTTTCGAAAAATTTATCTTTTGTTTGCCTAGCAACTAACCGATGCCCCTGTCAGAGTTGGTGGAGTAGAGTAGGCTAGTGGAGAATTATTTTATTTTATTGGGCAGCACTGGCAAAAAGTTTGAGCCAGCAGCAGCAGGATACGCTGGCGCCAAAACGGAGGCAGTGCCAGGTCCGCAGGAGCTGACTCACAAAGTAAGGCGCGTCACCTGCTGCAATTGCTTCAGACCCGTCTGTGGGAATTGCACCAGGAAAACGGAGGTCACCTGCGCAGACTATTACGATTAGACTAAATGCTACGCCACCCCAATAAATAAAAAGGTAATCAGAAAAAAAGTTCAGCACCTCCCTGGCCAATTGTTTTCTAATTCATTGTTCCGATTATTTCATAATAAATAAGATATTCCATATGGTTATGTTGTTATAAATGTTGATACCGAATGTATGTTCATCAAAAAAATGTTTTTAATCGTTGTTTTTGTCGTTCTGAATTGTTTAATTATTTCTTTACCCGAAAATTTCGTTGTGAATGTTAACAATAAAGCCGTTTCACACTGGACGCGAACGAATTTTTCACACGACAGATCACATTCAAAGTCAATGCAAAGACGCGAATCCGCGTGAAACACGCGTATTTGCGTCTTTGCATTGAATTTGAATGCAATCTGTCTTGCATATTTAAACCGTTAAGTATGCCACGTGGGAGTAAATTATATTATTTTCGAGGAAATGTCTCAGCAGTTTATCTCATCTGTCCTGTTACATACTTACATACGTAATACCTTTCAGCTAGTTTTGGAAAACGAATATTGTTAGTTGTGGTGTTGATTTATGTAAGGTTTTTTTTATTGATTGATGTTACTGATGTTCAATGGAGTTCATTTAGCTCAATTTTTAACTTTGCAAGGTGTTTGCTTTGAGTGTTGAAAAACACTATGTGCCAGAATTTGCAAGCGGGAAATCCACAAATTGCAAGTCTGGAAGAAAATTAGATTTTTAATACCACTCAATGTATTTTTTATCAGTGTTATTGTTTTTATGACTTTTAGAATAAATTAATGTTTTCACCTACTTCTAATAAGCATTTTTTTTTCTTGATTTTAGGTTGAAATATCTGTCTTGTTACATACGTAAATTGGTGTTGCCATGACCATTTCAACTGTGTGTTCCAATGTCATCTTTGCTGATATTATCCTTATGACTGCAGAAAGTTATTCAAGGTCCCTTTAGTGACTTATTAGGTTGAATCGCTTTTTCTCCTTTATTGGTTTATTTTTCGTCTTGTGTGTCACACTTATGTACCCCATATCTGTGGACAGGCCCATATATATATATATATAGAATGTTTGCGTTCTATGCTTAGTAAAGCCGCTTGCACACTGGACGCGAAACTAATTTTTCGCACGACTGATTAGTCAAACTCAATGCAAAGACGCGATAGTCGGACAGGGTTTTAATATAGTGTCCGAAAGTCATAAAATTTCTAATTTTTCATTCCAGGAATTATTAGATGTGCAAATTTGGCAATGTTTGTGTTCGACCTTCACAAAATGCAAATTGCTAGCTATCGACTTTTCTTGGACTTTTTAGCCTATTTGTCTGTTTTCTTCCGTTGAAGATAGACGACAGGCTTTATTTTGAAAATTGGTCAGATGGATCTAACAGATTCACGCTTGATTTCCAAAGCAGAGATAAAATAATGCGTGAGCAAATCAATTCCATGACCATTGACAGTGTGAATAAATTATCGCATGCACGATCAAAACTGTCCGACGCGAAATGCAAAATACTCCATGTCCAGCAGCCAGCAAAAAGTGAAAGTACTGATATGAGAACAGATATCTAATGAAATAAAGAATAAAAATATATCACCGACAAACGGAACATCCAAAAAAAGATGACCCGCAAATAAATAAATCGCAGTGTTCATTGGATGTTCTGTTGTTAAAATGTTTCGTTTTATTCTTTATTTTGTGATCAATCTGTTCTGATCGTCCTCTTTTTTTTTCTTTTTTTTTTTTTGGCTGTCAGACACGGAGGCATTGTACATTGTCCCGTGCCAATGTCGACTCACTTTATTGAGCAGAGCTCAAACAGAAACATTGATTGAGATTCTCGGTACTCATTTTGAAGAACTGAGCCCTCTTATCAAAACATTCACATTTAATATCTAAAAGTCAGTACATTTTAAGAAATTAAAAACAATAATCGACTGTCGGACACGGAGATGATGGTTTTCTTCAACATATTGAGGTTCCCTCATCCTCAAGCAACTGGAGAGAGACAGATTCTGAAAAAGAAAATTAGGCTTTATTGTGACATGTTGATAAATGTAAAGCCGAGTTCCTCCTGTGCAAGAAGACCTCCCCTTCCCGACTTTTAAACGCTGGTTTATACCCTTATTTCCAGCAAATATGGTCTTTCCGCTTCTCATTCTCGCACTGCAACAGGCAACCTGAGACCCTGTTAGCTAATCCTTCAGGAATTCAAAGCAAAGAGGCATGCGCATCACAGTGGAAACTTACAGCCACACCTAGAAAGAGATGTACAGCCAGATGAATATGATAAAAAGGAAAAAGATACCAGTGGATGAATTCGATGCATATCAAATTATTACAAATAATTCAATTGATTAAGTTTTCAGTAGCAACTTATGATTTTACTGAACAAATATTGATCAAAGCTACAGAAATCAAACACATCCTCCGATTATGTTTTTTGAATCTACTAAACAGAAGCCTGCTTACTAATCAAAGCTACAGAAGCGTACTGCTTGTGTGTGTGAGCTGCTCATGCATGTGTGAACTTAATTGCTTGTATATGTGTGTCTGTCTGTGTATGAACTGCTTGTATGTATATTTGTCTGTGTGTATGCACTGCAGTATGTGAACTACTTGTATGTATGTGTGTGTGTGTGTTATGTGTGTGCGTGTCTTTCTGCTGCCTACATAATATGGTTATTGATTATGATTATTGATGGGTAAATATAATTCTAAATCTAATTGTTAGTTTATTGATTATTAGTATGAGCAATGAATGAATAATTATAAAAAATATATATAATTAGTATTAGTGAATATAGTGAATAATGCTGAAATATAATCTTCAACAAGATATATTAAAACCCTGTCAGACTTTCGGACACGAGACAGCGTTCAGCGCAAAAAATTCATTTCGCGTCCAGTGTGCAAGCAGCTTAATACTAGGCTATTGTCACTTAGGTTTTATCGTTTTTAGTGGGAGAAAGGAATACAGCCTGATTGCTATGATGTTGTACTGAGTAAAGATCACATATTGAAAATAAATCTGTAACGTATCTTGCATTGTTGTCCATGCATGATAATCCCAAAATTTTAAGCAGCAACAGCATATTTCTTTCCAACTTCATAAGTTTGAATGATCTGACGTAGTTTCGTTTTGAAATTCCATTCAAGTTCGCTAATGGTAATAATTCGGGAAGCCCTCGCTAGCCAGCTAACTCATATTCGTAATACTTAATATAGACGTAAGTGGTGCAGAAAACATGCCTGAAGCTGCGAAGTAAAATGCAACATTAACATCATCATGCAGACATTGGACAGTGGCTTCTATATTCCAACACATTAAAGGTGAGGAGAGGAGCTCATTATACCCCCGCTATGAAGTAGTCGGGGGTATATAGCGCTCCCCGCGTCCGTCTTGTGTGTCTGTGCGTCCGGATTCGTTCAAACATAAAGCGGGGGTATGTGAGCTCTGCTCGCTTCTATACTTGTTTGACTCGGCTGTGTTATACCCAAACACACCTTCTTTGCCACTCGCGCTGGAAGGAGGGACTGAGGCGGGACAGAGGAGTACTTGTGCCAGGCTACGCCGGGCACGAAATTGCAACATACACCTGGACACACCCCATTGGCGCGGCGCACCCGCATTCGCCGCGCCTGCGCCTGGTCTACGAATTTAGAGCCCAATAGTGTATTTTAAAATGAATGTGCATGCACTCGTCTGTGCCTGTGTGCATTTAGATCACATCTGCTGGTCATCGACCAAATTATTTCTGCTTTCAAATGCTGCAGTAAGTTTTTTTTGAAAATTTGCAACTGTCCATCATCTTTGACATGCATTTACAGTCTGTGTTGCAGTACAGTTTATTCTGCAATGGTACCCAATTGCACCTGTATATGCAGTTCATGTCATGATGCAGTAAATCTTTAGGTTGATTTCTGTTGCGTACCTTCTCCATACTTTAACCGGTTTACCGGTTTTTGTTTATTACCAATGCTGCTGTTTTTTATGACTGGAGTGGTATTTAGAGTGTTGGTCATGAAATGTGTGAGTTGGCTGTTGAGGCTAGAATTTCAGCTTGCCTCTCTGGTCAGTATGAGTTCTGTAACTGCCACCAGTTTCAAATAACATGCTCCTTTCATTTCAGAGTCATTTTTGAGTCCGCTGTCAGGACTGTGAATGAGATTTTGATGCCATGATTGGAACGACTCGTGTCCCATCCCACCCAGTGCTTGAGGAGAGGAAACGGTTGTAGACCTGATATCAAGAAGTTATTTTATGTACTTGCCCAAAAATATGTTCTGTCCTGTTTTCATTTAGAATAAAAAAGGCTTGCATATGCTTTTCTGTCACTATTATGGCATTTCTTTTTGCATTGGTATTGTTTATGTGCACATGGTGTCCTCCATAATCTTTGGGGCAGACTTTAGCACTGTATTTTGCATTCAAATTGTAATGAAGCACATCCTGTGTATAAAATGCAGATTATCAACTTTTATTCAAAGATATTGTAGGTGACCTGGTGGCGCAATGGGTAACATAGCTGCCTCACAGCAAAAATTAAAAAAAAAAAAAAAAAAGTTGTGGGTTTGAATCCGGCCTGGGGCCTTTCTGGGTTGTCCTTTGCTCCTGCAGTCCAAAGACATGCATGCTAAGCTAAATGGAGACTGACTTGCACGTTGACATGGGATTGCAGAATGTATTGTTAAACAATAAAGAAACATCAGTCCATGATATTTTATGTTTTGGTTTATACATGTAAAAATTTCAGCGCTGGCTTGGCAGCTATTTCATGGCATCAGGAGGGCACTGTTTAGATGGATTGTACTTGATGTATAATTGGTTTGTTTGTGCATTCAAACCCAATTAATTTGCATTTTCTACGAAGAGACGTATTTAACCACTGGCTAATATGAAGGTTAAGATTTTCATTTTGAGAATTTACTCTCATTATGTGCTGAAGATTACTGAACTTGGATGTCTGATTAAAATTATATTTTACACTAGGGGAAGTTGCTTCTACTTTCTCCCAGCAAAACATTTTGTTTATTTTGATTAATGAGCTGAGAGCCTGATGTTTAGTTTGAAAGCAGCAGGAGTGCCTAAATACTTGGCACCATGACAAAAGAAATGTGCTGTTCTGTTAGGAATAAAAGAGTCCTTCAAATATTCATGAAACCAAGGCTTGGGCTCTGTGCTCCAACTGCATTTTGGTCACATTCCTGCTGTACCATTCATTAGTTTGAGAAATTAAGCTTTCTTCTGAATAAGTCAATGTTGTATGCAGGTAGCATTTCATTTTGATCTAGTTAAGTGCTATATTTCACCCAAATATGAATTGTAAATGCATGGACATACAGGGGGGTTCAGAATTATAGCCACCTCTGACAGGAAATGTACTCGAATATGAAGAAATACACTTCCAAACTAGAACGGGCACTCGGTAGAGCGCATACCTTCGCCGACGCCACTGAATCCCTCGCCACATAACTCTGAGGACCAATTTTTATTTTTTTAAATGATCGATGAATGACAAGAGTACGATATTTTTTTTTACATCAATACGCCTTTAAGTTCGAAAGGTAATGACCCCCCTGACCTTTGACCCCCAACCGCTAAGAAGGGTATTGACCCCATTGTACCGTGTTTCACATCACAGGATCGGGTATATAATTCTGCACATTTTGGCGTTGGTTTCATGCCGATCGGATAAAAATTGACCGAGATATGGCTGAAAGTCGGTTTTGACCTTTTCGTGGCCTTGACCTTTGACCCGATCACTCCCAAAATCTAATCGATTGATCCTCAGGTCATGCCAAATCAACCCACCAAATTGTATGAAATTCCGTTTGGTACTTTTTGAGTTATTCGATACACATACACACAGACAGACAGACACACAAACAAACTAGAACGGGCACTCGGTAGAGCGCATACCTTCGCCGACGCCACTGAATCCCTCGCCACTGGCGTTGGTTTCATGCCGATCGGATAAAAATTGACCGAGATATGGCCGAAAGTCAATTTTGACCTTTTCGTGGCCTTGACCTTGACCTTTGACCCGATCACTCCCAAAATCTAATCGATTGATCCTCAGGTCATGCCAAATCAACCCACCAAATTTTATGAAATTCCGTTTGGTACTTTTTGAGTTATTCGATATACATTCATACACACAGACAGACAGACAGACACACAAACAAATAAAAACACGGGGATCAAAACATTACCTTCGTCAGCGAAGTCGCTGGCGAAGGTAATAAATACACGGGGATTAAAACATTACCTTCGTCAGCGAAGTCGCTGGCGAAGGTAAAAATAAAGGGAACATTGAAATAACATCCTAGATCTGGATAAAATGTTCTTAAATACTTTGTTCTTTAGATAGTTGAATGTGCTGACAACAAAAATTATCAATGGAAATCAAATTTATTAACCCATGGAGGTTAACACTACAGGCTGATCCAACTTTGATGTAATGTCCTTAAAACAAGTGAAAATGAGGCTCAGTAGTGTGTGGCCTCCACGTGCCTGTATGACCTCCCAACAACACCTGGGCATGCTCCTGATGAGGTGGCGGATGGTCTCCTGAGGGATCTCCTCCCAGACCTGGACTAAAGCATCCGCCAATTCCTGGACAGTCTGTGGTGCAACGTGGCGTTGGTGGATGGAGCGAGACATGATGTCCCAGATGTGCTCAATTGGATTCAGGTCTGGGGAACGGGCGGGCCAGTCCATAGCATCAATGCCTTCGTCTTGCAGGAACTGCTGACACTCCAGCCACATGAGGTCTAGCATTGTCTTGCATTTGCAAATGCCCTTCAATGACTTCTTGAGACATTTAAAATGACCAAAAAAAGGATACATGAAGTTCAAGCAGAGAGAGATGGACTGAAAGGCAAAATGGAAGCACTTCAAGCGCGTGTTCAAGAGGAGTGAAATAAGAAAATTCAATTACAGACTGAAATTGCATTGCTAAAGCTAAATAATGACAGGCTGAGGTTGGAAGTGAACATGTTGTCAAATGAACTAGACAATGTGAGATTGACATGCAACAAGTCAGAAACCAGTGATAACAGGACAGTAGCACCGCATGTTTCTGAAAGTTCAATTACGTTCCCAGTAGCTCCTGTGCGGTCTAGTGCAACAAGAGCAAACAACAGGATCAATATCGATCAGGGGTGTCAAACTAACCCGTAAATGGGCCAAGAGGCTGCAGGTTTTCACTCCAACAATGCAGAAGCGCACCTGATACAACTAATCAGTTGTGCAGGCCTAGATCAGTTGATTAAATCAGTGCTTTCAGCTGAGCTTCTGCTTGGTAGGATTGAAGACCTGCAGCCTCTTGGCCCGTTTACGGGTCAGTTTGACACCCCTGATATAGATCCAAGATCTGAAGATTGTGTATCTACAACAGGGGTGGGCAATCACGGTCCTGGAGGGCCAGTGTGTATCCAGGTTTTTATTCCTATCAATTACCCTGACTAATTGAGTTAATTGATTGCATGCACAAATATAGATTTTCGCAATGATTCGATCAAAGGAAAATGTTTTATGAAGGGAGACAAGACTAGTCTTTGTAATTTCATGATAATTTAAAGAAATGCGCATGAAACGTCAGATTTTATAAATGGTTTGGCTAATTGAGACAATCAACTAATTAAAGACCAGACCTTGGTGTGAAAGCTTGAGGGCGAGTATTTTTATTTTACCATCCACATTAGGCGTTGATTGTCCTTGAGCTAATTAATAGTGTGGCTCCTATTATTTTAATTAAAAAAAAATAAAGTGTGGAATGGTACG
The DNA here is from genome assembly GCA_029721435.1 of Gymnothorax reevesii. Lineage (NCBI taxonomy): Eukaryota > Metazoa > Chordata > Actinopteri > Anguilliformes > Muraenidae > Gymnothorax > Gymnothorax reevesii. Next base: position 62,010,812 of record CM056575.1, read on the forward strand.
GTGTTGTGATAGAATCACTGATGATCTTTAGGCATATTGGCATCGTTCCCACTGAATTTTATAGAGTTGGGTTGTCCTCCCTGTAAGAGGACACATTGGTGTCAGGTTGGACTCCCCATAACAGGACGCGTTATGTCATTGCCTCTCAGTCATTTGGAGGTCTGGAGACCTTAGCTGAATCCAAATCTCCACCCTCTGGACTTGCAGACAGCACTCACGGACTTCAGGCGTATGTAATGTGACGTCTTCAACATCATCACGTAAAGTCAGCTAGATGGAGTCTGCAGCTCAATGAAATGAGCTGGTAAACAGGCTCGTTTCCATGCAAATACATATTGATTACCTCTGTGGCCTGTATTTCATAATGATGATGTTGATTTTTATATCTGGTCTACGTAACGTCAAGTAACGTTTCAATATTATAAATTTCTAATTAGTTTATGTGGTTTTGTGCGTGTGTGAATGTGCTATTCTGACAGCAATTTGGAAAAATTAAAACGTCACGTCTGTATTGCAATGCATCATGGCTAATTATACTAGTGAAATCTGCACCCCAAGAAGACTCTCTGGAAGTCCGCAGAAAGTCCGCTTGAGGCCCTTTGTGGACTGAATCAATTGTGGATTTGGACAGCCCTCAGCACTCCCAGACTTCCCGTGAATGCGCCCGCAAAGTCCGCGAGTCTGCTAGTACAGAGAAGTGCGGATAATTGGACTGAGCCCTTGAAAGGTTGATAGGACGCAGGAGCGTCATTGCCGGGCATTTGATGATGGGACGCGGAAGTGTCACTGCCATTGGGTTTTGGAGTCGGCTTGATCTCCCCATAAGAGGACATAGGCCCAATCCCAATGTCCACGCTCACACACTCACTGACCTTGAGGCGCGCTCCCGCTAAGTTCGTGACTGCTTAGGGTTGTCCCATTGAAAAATCATGAAGTGCGTGAGGGATCTCTCGCGGACTTTTTGAGCCCTTAATGCACCCTTTCCGTAAAAGGGCATCTCTGCAGTCTTAGCGTTAATGAATTGCCATAGTTCATTGCATTGTGACGTATGACATGAATCCCCTAGGGAAACCAGCTGGCGGCTGCTATAAAAGCAAAGTGAAACGAGCGAATTTGTTAGCAAAAAACAAGGAGAGCGCAATCAAAGCAAAAAACGTAAAATTAAAAAGTCCCAAAACTGCGATTGTGAGAAGCATGATGCATCGCTGTTGACAACCAAACAAAGGGCTGTCCCATTCCCTTTTTTATAGTACTTCAGCCCCTTGCAGCCTCACGCACTCAATCACTTTCCAGGTGCAGCTTCAGAAGTCAATGAAGGCTCAGGGCTTAGGGAGGAGATTGAGATTCAGCCATTGTCGTTACCATTGGCATTTGCATAGCCTGCTGATAGCAAGGGCTGACGAGCCTGTCTGCGGTAGTTGTCGGAAAGTTGTTCGAGGAACTGTTTGGACCATCCCAGCAAACAAAATAAAGTCCCCAGGACGTCCTCTAAAGGTCCCCTCCTAACGTCCTTTTAACGGAATTTTGTGGGGTTCCCTTAACGTCCTGGGGACGTTATCAGGGGACGTTAGGAAGATGTCCTCAGGACATCTAGAAGACCTTACAGGGACGTTTATATAAAGTCCTCTGAACGTCCTAATAAAGTCCTCTAGACTTCCAGATACTAAGACTGCTATTATTATTATCCCCCGCCAACACGAAGTGGGAGGGGGATATAGGTTTGACCTCCGTCCGTCCGTGCGTCCGAGATAAAGGGGACAGCTTTACTCAGAAACTACTACAGATACAGTAACCAAATTTGGTGTGTAGCTTCAGACCATAAAGGCCTTGATTGAGTTCGAAAATGAGAAGCGCACGATTGGCGGGGGATGTTGTAGACCATGTCGACTTGTTATTATTATTATTAATATGACAAAATTATTACTACTATTATTGCTGGTACTTATAGTAATTATAATGTGATTTTTTTCCCCCCTAAAGCTAAAAGAAATAGACTCCAGAGAGTGTTTCTTTTCGCTTTGTATTTTATGTTACACGTTGTAAGAGAGAAGCCAGGAGATAACATGGACATTCGATCAAAAGTGCCTGTTCTTAACATAGTGGCGTAATAAAGGCATAAAAACCTATACTTCCACCACGGCTGGCATCGTCTCCAGTCAGGCATGGCTGGGAACAGAGGGGTTGTAAAGTCATCAGGGTCCAGACATCCTCTACAGCTGCACCCCCCCAATTCTACTACTGAGATAAGGGGGCCTGGAACTGGACACTTCAACATGGGTGATTGAGCGCATCAAAGATGGGGAAGGGAGCGCATGGCTTGGTTGCTGCAAGGAATTTCTCTCTCAGCAGCGTGTGACCTGTGCTCTCTGCCCTATTAGTGCCATAGTGACCTCTTCTGGACACCCTGTCACTGCACCCTTTCATTTCATCACTGTGACTGTTCTGATTTAAGAATTTCAATTCACACAAAACCCACTGTTACACTGTTTTAATTGCCCTCATATCATCACTAAATTACTGTATTATACCTGGGGTAATAGTGATGTAAATCTCATGGGGAATGGGTCTGTTGGGAAGAAAATTCATAATAGTTTCATCATCATAATTCTCTATGTAATCATGTTTGGTATGCATCTCTTCAGCTAAATTCAAGGAGTTGAATGAGTTGTATTTCATATCCACTATATTTCAAGAAAACATAGTTTCTGTTCCCCAGCAATGATTTGTCCTGAACCAGAGTTATCTCTTGAGGTATTTACACTCATCTCTCCCCTTTGCAGAAGTGCTTTGCGACCCCTCCCTGAAATCGGTCTCTAAGGGTCCTGGCACTGATCTAAGAACTTTTATTATCTCCTTTGAATAATAAATGTTTTCTTATTTCCTCCGGAGGGGGGAGTCTAAATTCCGATTTGGGCCACCTGTGCGGCCTGATCAAAGGCGCCACCAACCTTAAATCTAAGAGAGACGACCTCGTCTGGGAAGTTCGCATTCGACTTCCCATACTTCCGTCCGTGCGAATCTTTAGCTTCGTGAAGTTTTTGCAATTCGGACTTTGCACGACGGCCTAGTGTGTAGCCTTTTCGCCAGGTATGACCTTTCTCTCATTCCCTATGTGTGTACTTTATAATTGGTTTGCCATTGATCTGTTTGACTTAAGCTTTTGCCTACCTGGTGAATAAATTATTGTTATTCCTTTTCCAGCTTGCGTGTTCTCATTGTATATTCTTTCTAGCCTTGTTGCGATTGGGACTTAAGGGGAAATTCCTACCAAGACGTGTAGGTAGCGATACTTCTAAGTTAGATTTGAGATTGTGTTCTCCCTATTAAGGGGTTATGAAAATATCGGCTCTTAAGATTTAGCTATTGGTTAATCTTTCTAAGGAGCCCTGTGGTATACAAAAACCTAGGTTCGTGGTACGTTCATACTCAGAGCTATTTGCCTGATGTTGCTACCGTGACAGTCTCTTCTATCCGCTAGATTTATCGTCGAATTAGACCAGGCAGTGACGCTTATTTAACCCTAGGGGGTGTTTTGCTTACTGACAATGGTTTTCGCAGACAGAATTTGGGTGCGTAACTGCCCTGAGATTCACGCATGCTGTTTCAAAACTATCAATTCTAATTTTAATTTGGAGTCAGGTATTTAAACGAGGATATAACTAAATTTTGTATTCTAACTTTATTATGGAGTCAGGTTTGAAGCGAGAGTAACATTGTAATCGTTATGCTTAGTTTGCTTAAATCACTGATAAATCTGACGTTTTCAGTTGCTGCGTGTGTCCCAATGTGCACCTGGGATTATTCGCAGCACGACAATAAGTTAGATGATTCCGTGATTTCAGCATAGCCCCGTTTTCGAACGGAGAACCATTGAGAACACCTCAGGTAAGTCTCAAACTGGGTCCAAGGCGGGACACAGGCATAAAAGATTTAATTGACACGTTTCATTGCCTCATAACAGCTGGATCTACACGCGTAAACCTTCGCCCCTGGCTCCTCCGTCGTTGGTCGAGCTGTGTGGGGTTTTACAACGTCATATTGAACATCAGGCACACAGGTTAATGAAACACTTGAATGCACTGACCAATTTACACACACACACACACACACACACACACAGCTAAAGGTCCTCATCCTCCCCTCCTTGTTCTTCCTCCTCTTCGTCATCCTCACCGTGCTGCACCAGATCAAGCTCACCAGCGGACGCACTTGTTGGCATCTGCGCCGATGGAATAAAAGCATCTTTGTATCAGAATACATCTAAATGGTATGAATTACTGAATTAAGGAAAGAAGTAAGGTTAACGCATTTTTTATTCTAGGGTACACCCTTTTTATGGTACATGCGCAATAGGTGATTTGTTTATTTTTAACAGGGGGAATGTGATTCAGTTCATTCACTCGCAACTAATGAACTTACTCATGAATGACTCATGCGTATAATTTAGACAACATAGATTCAAGACGATAGAACGACAGGATTGAGAGAAAAAAGTGATAATTACAAATCTGTCTGCTACTTCACCACAGACCGCGCCATGGATACACAAAACGATTCAGCTGCAGACATTTTGGAACCATGATAGAGGCCATAGATTCTAAACCGCACAACAGTCAGGTAAGGGATCAATAAGTCAAGCAGACCTAGTATTTCTGCTTAAACCCGCTATTTCTGCACAGCAGCTGGCAAAGTTTGGGTTATGCTAACATGATTGGTATTATACTTTTTAGAATTGGATGTCAGTGGTGGCTGTGGAGGATTCTTTGAGGCTCTCATGATCCAAACATTTTCCTACAAGAGCATAGTAGCCGGAAGTCCAAATTCCAAAATAAAATAAAATAAAAACACTGAAAAAAGATGGGTGCATTCATCTCAAAAATCCACAACTTGTTTTTATCTCAGGAAATATCCCACTTTAATCCATATCTAATGGCAATATCGTCTCAATGCCAAATGGTCAAGCCGCTATCAGGAGCACCATAAATTAAAATGTATACAATCTTAAAAATTTTTGCTGTTTCACCTTTTTGGTTCTAGATTATGATAACTTAAGTCTATATAAAAAAGATCAAAAAGATGATATACTGACCAGCAATGAAAACACACTACCTTAATTTCACGGCCAAGATACTAATTATGAATGTTTATGAGGTGTAAGTGTTTGAGAAGTGCCTGATCCCTCCTGACAGGAGGGCCTAATGCAAAATTAGGTCTTTGACAGGTGTTTATGCCATCACAGGCCAAAAAATCTAAAATCAAGATTGTCACCAGGGTAAAATCAAAAGACAGCATTTTGGTTCTCTTCACCCGATCTGGACTTTCAAGTGGCAAGTGAAAAACCACTTTAGGTTAGTCATTAAACATTCTCAACAGGTGGCAGACGAGGTGAGAATTTGATGGAAAGGAGTGGGAACACAACCTCAGAAAGTTGTGATTGTGCTGTACGTCCCTGCTGTCGCTGGGTGGCAGCATTGTCATAATTCCATCACTGGGAAGATTGTTCAAAAGGTTTTGGGGGTATCTGTGCCAAGTCTGATTGTCCAGTTAATAAGCTATGACGTAAATCAAATAATCAAGGTCAGTCCAAATGAGTCCATCTGGGTAGCACTAGTGTACGATCACAAGCGACCAATAATTCAAACAGCTCGCCAAGGCAATATTAAAGAGAACCAAGAATCCAAATCCACAATCGGAAGTCACCTAAAAGCAGCAGAGGTGGGATGTAACAACCCTAATTCAGCCTATTTTCATCCTACATCACTGTCAGCTTCCTCAGCAGCGAGGACAACAAATTCAGATTGATGTTTCCAATGATCAAATTGGACACAGACCATATAATTCAGGGTTAGATCTATTGCCTCCAGTATGGAGAAACCCTTGCTTTTAATTAAACAGTGCAACAGTGGAGTCTTTGGTGAAAATGGGCACAAGTCGGGGTTTAACAAGCCAATTTTGCATGGGGCCATTACTGTAGCAAAAATATTTGTAAATATGTACCGAGAGTTGTAACTGTATCTCAATCTGTGTGTGCATAATCAGTTGAGTTAAATTTACAAATACTTTTGTTACAATAATGGCCCCATATTTTCGCAGTTAGGCGACTTGTGACAGTGGATTCTGACACACGACCCCTTTGACATCAACTTGGTGAGCTGTCCGAGTCACTGATCGGCTGTAACCATGCACGTTACCCAGCCAGACAACTTGACTGAACTTGATTCCTTACTTTATACCTTGGCTGGCAAACAGTGGACAGTCATGCACTAGACAGATACCCCCAAACTTCTGGTCAGGCTTCCAAGTGATGGAACGACGACAATGCTGCCATGCAGCAAAAGCACAGATGCATATGCACGCTCACAACATTCTAAGGGTATGTACCTACTATTTTTCATCAAGTTCTCACATCATTAGCCATTGAATGGTGATGTTTATCAACTGACTTAGGGTGGCTTTTTTTCTTGCCACCTTTTGAAAGACCAGATTTTGTGAAAAGAAAGAAAGACCTTATTGCATTTTGTCCTGGTGACAAAAATCTTGATTTTTCCATCTGAAATGGCATTAAAACATGGCAAAGGCCTAATTTTGTATTTTGCTATCTTGTCAGGAGGCATAATACACAACCGGTCAAACGTATCAGGACACCTCAATTTTTCCAGTATTTTTCTAGAAAATTATGCAGTTTAATGTCTCATTGTACTTTGGAATGAAAGCATAGACAGAATCGAACAAATTAACAATCAAAGTTAAAAAAGAAATCATGGAATCAATTTATGAACTAAAATGAGTTCAAACTTTTGACTCAAAGTAGCAGATATAACGGCTGAACGCGTTCGTGGCATTCTTTGTACAATGGAAATCAAATATCCTCCAGAGAGTTCTTTCCAACTCTGTTACAGAAGTTCCCACAAATGTGTGGCACTTGTAGGTTGCTTTGCTTTCACTCTTCTGTCCAGTTCATCCCAAACCATCTCGGTGAGGTTTAAGCCTGGAGACTGGGCTGGCCACTCCATGTTTTCAAGCTTACTATCTTGTTCTTTTTTCCTAAGGTAGTTCGGGCAGTGCTTGGACTTTTGTTTTGGGTCATTATCTTGCTGCAGGACAAACCCCTCACCAACTAGGCGCATACAAAAGGCTACTGCATGGCGCTGCAGAATGCTGTGGATGCCGTTTTGGTTCAGGGTGCCTTTCACTCTAAGTCACAAACCCTGGATCCAGTAAAACAGCCCTAGACCATCACGTTTCTTCCTCCATGTTTGACAGTTGATGTCACAGACAGAGGAACCATCCTCTCACCTACTCGGTGGTGTACAAAAAACCTGGGTAACCTTATCTTTTGTTTAAAACTTCTGACAGTTTATCACTTACCTTTGAACTTTTTCAAGCCATTCACTGGTCTGGAACTGCATAATTTTCAATAAAAACTGGAAAAATTGGAGTGTCCTAAAACTTTTGACCAGTAGTGTATATGTTTTTAATGTTCCCTAGCGGTGGTCTCTTGGTTATTTCCCCAATTAATTATTTCTTATTCATTATATGGTTATGTATTAGTCATGGTAATTAAATAAATTGTTTGATTGTTAATCACGTGGTCTAAAACTGGGTTTAGTTGTGATTAATCACACATAAGGAGAGGCATTCAGCTGTAAATCCCATGCATCACACCAGCATTACCTCGAATCAGGGTTGAAGAGGTTAAAACAAATAAAGCAGCAAGCATATCCTCTGGGGATATTGTATCCAGAGGTCCTTGTCTGGTAATGCACACTTCTTGGCCACGGTGCCTGCATTACTTAGTGACCAGTAGCAATGCAGAGTCTGAAACATACAGTGAGATAACTTATACGTAGTTGATATCATAAAAAGTGTAAATCACTCAATTTTTTTAACTATCTTACCCCATCTCCCCACTCCAGCCATTTTGACGGTGCCGCCTCTACGTCATTTTCGGTAATACAGAGCAGTTCCATGTACTGCTTTGTTGCCTGAATAAAAAATTATTGAACTATGAGTCACATTTTGAACACTCACATTTATTCACAGCCCGGTTAGAAGAAAAAGTAAAGGAAATATATAGAACATTGAGAACAAAACTGAGCATGTGGATTTCAAGTTGGGTAAAATTTATAATGAATACGAAATAAAGAGCCAAATTTGCATTTTTTTGTATAAAACAGAATACACAGATAGAACCACAATAGCACAGAATAAGTCCATAATAAATCAGTCTCCTCAGGAGTACCAAAGGATCTCAGCCATTAATCTTCCGGCCCTTCTGCTCCTAGGTCTCTTGTATTACGGACCAATGTTCCGTAAACAAAGGCTCCACTTCAGATGCTGTGGCCTGGCTGCTTTTTGCCACAGCATCTTAAAACAACAATTCCAATATACAGTTAGGATCATAAATATTTGAACAGAGGCAATTTTCATTGTTATATGCACAGCGCCTGCAGTTTTAGAGGCTCAAAGGTAATTGGACAAACTGACACAATCAATAATTAAACTGCCATCTTCAAGACTCGGCGCCAATATAAAGCCTGAAGTCTGGACCTCATAGATATCACCATATACCGGTATTCTCCCTTGATGCTCTGCCAGGCCTTCCCAACAGCTGTCATCAGTTCCTGCTTTGTTGCTGGGGAGTTTTACGCTTGCACAATGCATCCCGAGGTATTTGCCTCATTTTAATAAGATTCAAAATACACACTTTCCCCAAAAAAAAAAAATCCGTAGTCCCTGGAAGCCCATATAAGTGTCCGAATCTGATGCTGTGTCGATACCTGTCACTATGGCTAGATCCATAGGGGT